>KV751337.1:3408055-3454593 GCA_001698575.1 Mola mola
TATTGGGTTCATTTACCATGCAGAATAATAACAATACTTAAACCAAAGTAGGAGATCTGAATACCTTGTGTTAGTTGACAGATATGGAGATCAATACGTGAGAAAAGGTAACAGCGGATAGCTTATTGGCTATTAATAGCAATAGATAATAGGGATCGTCAGCTGTGACGTGCAGCACAGGATAGTGAAGCGCATGATCAGCATTCAAAGGATAGGACAGAGAGAGATTAAAGAGGTCTCAATGTTCACACAGACCTTTCCTGATGTCACATAGACTTTATTCAGACAGTTTCATCACATTTTAATATATAATTGGCCTTTAAGTTGTTGTTCAGTGGAGAAACTGGGAAAAAATATGATGCAGTGATCTACAGGGTCCCCCACACGACAGGAAATATAAACAGCTTCCATGTGCCTCAAAATGTAGAAAATAGTTGTCTGTGTGTCTAACAGTTATGCTGTACCATCACATAATAAAAAAAAACTTGAATATAGTTTGTAACTGTTTCCTCACTGTATGAGGGTGTCCTTTTAAATATTTGCCCCTGCCTCTCAGACAGGAAGAGCAACAGAACTCATTCAAAATAGTCAGTGTTTTATTGTCATTAGAATTTAAAAATGCACACTGTCTCTCAGGGTAGAGCCATTCACTTGGATAAGATACGGGGAGACATTGACAGCCATCACTTACATATTTGGTGTACAATAGTTTTTATTATGGTGGTAGGCCATAATATGTACAACAGTAGAAAAATTAAGAAGAAAAGGTAATTAACGTCAGACTGAAACACATTTTTTACTGACCTCTTGTGGCAAAAGTCTTCAGTCTCAGAACTGTGGCTCTGATGCTCAATCACCATAGCAGGCAAACATATACATATATTTTCAGATGGCATTTAGATATTTTTTTAAGTAGGGGAGGGTGCTGACACTCTTCTGATTGATGGAGGCAACCCTAATATCTAGTGAGGTTCCTAATTGTATAGCTACATAAATTTGAATTCACCTTTAAGTGAATTGTCAACTAAGCACATTGGCAGCACAGTCAGATATATGGGATGCAAAAATGCATGAAAAAATGTTTGATGACCACTTTTTTTTTCTGAGCAATGACTAAAGCTTTAATTCTTGGATGCATAGGTGGGACCAAAAAAGAGTGAAGTGGCGTTGTTTTCTTGCAATGTCCTTGTAATAAATTTCTATTATTAATTACATTATACATAAAATGGAATATGTATTTCTGATATTATCTCCTTTGAAATTTTAATTTCAATCATTTGTTCATTTTCCACTGCTTATCTTGTTAGGGGTTTAATTCATCTTTAATACATTTAAGAAATTCTAGTTTTTGTATTACAATCCCCATCTTCCATGAGTGGGTCAAAAATGAGCCACATGCATCTCCTGTGGAATATGGTGGGAACCTTTGAGTCTTATCAACTGTGGCTATCAGGGAAATATTTACTGCTGACATCTGGAGATGTCACTGTAAGGTGAGGTTGGATACATGCAAGTATTGCTTTTTTTTTTTTTTTTTTATCCCAGAAAGCATTTATCTTAATCAAATTAATATACTTCAACATTATAACATTTGTGTGTGTATGTGTATCAACATTCACTGTGTAACAAATGCTATCATGTATCGATGAACTGGGTTATTCTAGAGTTAGGTAGTTAGGAAACTAAGATTGCTAAGATTATTTTATGTACGTGGTAATGTGTGTATGTGTGTGCATGTGTGCGTGCGTGTGTGATATTGTGCGTCTGTGTGCATGAGTGTGTGTATTTATTTACATAGGTATGATTTAATATTGACAGGTTTGCTTGTCAATCAAAAACATTCTCCGTCCTTTTTTTCACTGGATAGTGTGTCTCACACACACACACACACACACACACACACACACTCATCACAAACATACACACAAAAGAATGGTCATTTTGTCTGTTACCATTATTTGTGTTTTTCAGTTACTTTCCAATGTTAAGAAGTGAAAAATAAAAAAAAAAAAAAAATCTAGAAAGTCAAAGCCAAATAATCATCTCCCATATGTCAGCAGATTTGTATATTTTACAAAAATGTAATTACGATGGCATCAACATGTAATCCAACATGTTTTTGTAACATCCACACAACTGTTATCTTCAGGTTATTATTACGAGATTGGGGTAATTTTAGGTTGCTACTGTACAGTAAGTGATATAGCTACAGACATGCAACCATGAATAATGTTACATTAATATAATATGATAATATGAAGCAGTCAGTCTGCTTGGATATTAAGTAGAGTGGTATTCTTGAATAACTTTTATGTGATTTAAAAGACATTAAAGACATCAAAGAAAAAAGTCACAGCGTACCATAGAAGACAAAATCAGGGGGAAAGAAGAAAAAAAGAAAACTTTTAAAAAAGTCCTGGAATCAGACAATAATGTGGATTACCACCAAAACATTTTTCATTATTCCTTAGGCCATTTCCTGCCTCTCCTGGATGTTTTTTTTTTCATCAGAATCCATCCGTCACTTTTTTGAGTTGTCCTGTTCAAAAACAAATGAATGAATAAACGCCAGCAAAAACATAACCCCCTGCTTTGGTGGAGATAATAATTTAAACATGGAATATTCTGGTGTGGACCAAAATATAATACTAAATACAAATACTAAAATACCAAATACCAAAGTGACAAAAATTGCATATAAACTCAGTGATTTAAATATCGATAGTTTTTGACCCACCAATGGAATAGTGTAGGGTCTTATAGGACCCTTTACCAAAATGCAAAAGTTGAATGGAACTAAAATCAATGCTCACAGCATTCATTCCTGAATTCCATATCAGTGACAATGGAGCTGAAAGATGGCAAATGCAAATGCTGTCGTACTGGCTATATTTTTTATTAAAACATGAGAAAGAAAAACAAGGTAAATTGTTATAAGACTTAATATACTTAATATACTTATATACTTAAGACTTATATAGTTTTTGCCAGGACAGTTGAGTCAGATATAAAAGAGCCTATTGTGGAGCCAGGAAGCTGTACTTTCTAAAGATGGTGCGTCATAAAGGGAAAATAATCCCTCAAATGTTTAGATGCTTTATTTAATGGCAGGCTGATATTCCACAGTCCGGTACATAGGGGGAGGCATGCGCTAATTCTACGCTAGTTCTACAGTTTCAGCAGAAGAAGAAGACGTCGACCCAAGCCGCACCCTCTCGCGAGAGTCCAAGACTTGTAGCCTGGCTGGCTAGCACGACACACATAAACATTAATGATATATTTTCCCAACCACGCCTTGGTCCGTAATACTTAAGATGCCTTTGCCTGTGCAACTGTATAACTTTCAGGTGAGTCCTACCCATGGCAGTTTAGCCATTTCCACCCATTGAAGCCGAAATGGAGCATCATCAGTAGCAGCAGTGTATGTTAACCTTAACCTTAGCTGGCTGTCAAGATAGCTGTGTTAGCTTTACTGACGTTCACGTTTCATGGTTAACGAGCACAATTTAAGAGCACGCTATCATAATTTCTTTTCACGTGTTTTCACTTGGCGTTTGAACAGTTTATGGAGCAATATGTTTTTGAAATATAACATTAATTAGAAGAATTCGGTGCTTTAATGCTATTTTTGATAAAGGATGTAACTGCTCTTCCCCTCACACATTAAAGTGCATCTTATTGAAGGTAACGACGGAATAGCTAATAAACTACATCAAGTGAGGCATTTATTATGTAGGACACATGTCGAATTAGTGAATGACTCTCAAAATCTCATGTAAGGTTTTAAACGTATGTAGGTTTCATCCGTAAAATTGAAACTCTTGTAGTTGAGTTTGGAACTGAAGGCTAACCACTGAGTAAAGGCCTGTGGCTAACGATACGAAAAGTATGGTATCAGGACATACGAAAATCAATAAATGACAATTAAAGTTAGCTTTAACTGAGATGTTTGACGTTCACTTTTCGCCAATAACAGAGACCAACAACAACAACAATGTGTGTCTGTAGCAGGTAGCTACCAAATCAACTTCCTGTTATTAGCAGGTTGTCACGGTAGCGCTAGATAGCGGCAGTCATTACCATATGTATAGCTTCATACATAAAGCTATGTGGAAATCATACAGTGCTAACACATGCTTGCTATCGCTTCTCTAAGGCACGGCGCAAGTAGCAAGGGTAATCAAGAGTTTGCATGATGAACCAGGTCTTGAGGATGTTTCAAAATTTCAGCTCTCTCTGGCGCACTGTTCTTTATTTTGTTTTATTTTTAAATCCCACTGAACATTATGAATTTGCCATAAAGACCCCTGTCGCGAGAACAGACTGATATTGTGTGTTGTTCACGGTCATGCCCTTAATTAACTAATTCTGTGGCTTCTTCCTGCCCCTGAACCAGGATTCCTTTCTGAGGTTAACAAACCAACCTTACCACAAGCAGCAAAAGTTGCAGCAATAACTTATTTGTGGTTATTGTTGTTTATTGGATGACAGTATAATTTTAAGCATCCCAGTAGCTTACTTAATAGATAAAACATTTGTATTCCATATCTAATATTATCTGATATAACTTAGCTATAATGTTAAATTTGCCTCGTACTTTGATTATCAGCTAACGTCTATGCTTTTTTAAAATTTTTATCCATCTTAGGGGTCTGTGGAGCCCATGCAGATTGATGCTGACCCCCAGGAAGACCAACAGAATGCTCCAGAAACCAACTACATTGTGGAGAATCCAACATTGGTACTGACCTCACAAGTTTTCCTGTACACATGCATGCGCACACACACACACACAAACAATTGACTCTATATTAAGATGAGTGACACGAGAGCTCCCCAAAAGCAATGCCAAAACATGTTGAGCCTGACCTGATGGTTGGCTCCAGTATGGGGCATGAAAAAACCTACAGTGTTTTGTTTGCAGCTTGGACATTTTTTTCCTTCAGATTTCTCACCTGTCGCTCCCTGTGTGTAGGACCTGGAGCAGTATGCAACCAGCTACAGTGGATTAATGCGCATTGAGAGGCTTCAATTCATTGCAGAGCATTGCCCTCAACTCCGAGTTGAAGCCCTGAAGATGGCCCTCACGTTCGTCCAGAGAACCTTTAATGTGGACACCTATGAGGAGATCCACCGCAAACTCACTGAGGCCACACGGTATTATAGTTGATGACATGGCGTAAGAGCACTGTTTTTAGACAGTAGCAGTATGCTGTTACCAAGAAGAAGAACAATTTCTACATCTGCTGTTAACTTGAAATTACTCATGATCCCTGTACATTATTTTACTCGGCCTCAATTAAGGCACTGCTTGAAACATGGTTCTAAATCCAAATTCTAGTCCTCCTGTCTGAAATTAATGATTAAAAAACTCATTTCACTCTTTTGCTAACACTGGTTCATCTGGAGTGTAATTTGCTTCTTTGTTCTGATATTTTAATACAAAATAGCCTAGGTTGTGTGTACAGAGTGGGGTATTAGATTACCTTCTTTTCTAAGTAACCTTAAAGTAGAATTAGCATTTTTACATACTATTTAGCAATCAGATGCAACATTGATATCTTTTGGAGGGGGCTTTTGTTGTATTTGTTTAATGTTCTCAATCAGATTTTGAATATTTTTTTAACCTGTAGGGATGTGCAGGGTGTACCAGACACAGTACCTGAAGGTGGAGTTGCACCTCCTCCTCTGGACTCAGCCTGGGCTGAGTCCACCAGGAAAAAGGCTCTCCTCAAACTGGAGAAACTGGATACTGATCTCAAGAACTACAAGGGGAACTCCATTAAAGAGAGCATCAGGTATGGCATTTAGCTATATTGTCATGTCTGTGTCGTGTACCCATGCTTGTGCTTGTCCATGATCAACTATACCATGCTGAAGCACACCTCTTCCAACCGGGCCAGGGCCAAGGAAGCATGCCGTGCTTGAGCACGGTACGGAGTGCTCACACTATTCAAACAATCCAGACTTTGTATGTCCAACATGCTTGGTTAGAATGCCCCAAGACTGCAGTGGTGGACAGGGGAATCAAACACTGAACTAACATAAAAGTACCATTTTGACACTGTTTTGTTTACTGACATTTTGTAAAGAAGAAATATTCAAGTAGAGGTAAAATATTTGTTAAAAATAAATACTTGAGTTGTAGTACAAAAATGACCTGAATAGAGAGTAACTTTGAAAAAAAAGAAACCACAGCCAAACTACTGAAGTCTTCAATTTTAGGTCGATTTGAGTGGAATTATTACAACCAAACATGGTCTTCATCAGGTTTACCGTAGAAGTGAACACACGCAACTATATTTATTTATTGATTTATGATGAAATGTGGAAACAGCAAATGTTAAACATTTTTGCTCAAAACTACTATTTTAACAAATATTTAACTATCTAAATAATAATTAATTTCCTTTTTAGCTACTAATTAATTAATCATTGTAGCGTTACAGATATGTTCCATGAAGTACACAAATAACTCCCTCAATTTTAGTTTAAATTCCGATTTATATGCATGCAAATATAAAGTATCTACATGTTAAATCATTTATAAGCTTTGATCATTTCATTACACAGTAGATGCCCTAAAGATGTCTGATTTTGGCTAATCAGGAGACCCCATCATGATATTTCATCATTGTTTAGTAAATTCAACTGTGTTCACACCTTTGTGTTTTTATTATTTAGAGATCCTGTTTAAAACTAAAATTCCCTTACATGTAGCCATTATACTACTGTTTCATAACAGAATGTGCATGCATGAAAATGTAACACAGTAAAAGTAGGGAATTTTCTCTAAAACCTCAAGTATCTCCAGTAGTGCATACAAATCAATGTCAAGGAGTAAATATCACTACCACTGATTTGTGAGCAGAAATTGCTGTATTCATTTCTTGAGAACTATTTCCTGAACATCAAAATTAACAATGCTCTTTACTGCAAAGAATAATTGATCGACAACTATTTGGATAATCGAGTAATCATTGCTGTATTGTTTCAAGCAAAATTGTTAAACCTTTTTTTTTTTTCCTAATCTGCTTAAATGTCAGGATTTCCAGCTTTTCTTCGTCATTTCTGGCAGCAGCAGCAGCAGTAACGGAGCCGAATCAGTGTCTTGGTTAAAAGGGTGATTCGGCTGGATGGTTGTTCTTTATAGCAGTATTGTGGAATTCTAAAAATGCAACATAGTTTTATAGAGGTGCAGTCCTTCCCCTTTCAATAAACCACTGTAATCCAGTAAAAATATGTACAGTAGTTAAAAGTGAGAGGCAACTAATTTTTTAATCCTGTTTGAGTTGTGCCATGAATTACATGCTTGTCAATTTATATGATCATTCTGCAACCCAAAACCTTTGCAGTGAGTAATTTAAGTATTGAAATATAAGACTAATTCATACATCAATGAAAAGATAGAAAGGTTATACATCCAACTCATCCACATACCTGCAGCTGTCAACTTGACCAGCACCCCTTTTAATTCTTTTCTCTCCCAAAGCCATGTCGCTCTTGGTGTTGTATTGTTTGGGATGAGAACTGTATTCGGCTGTTGTTTTACAAACTGCAAATTACTTGAGCTGCAAAATTATGATAAACATCATGTGCAATTATGTCAAAATTTGAAGAGGATCAAAAGTTGGCTTGGAATAGACGCCACCTCATCATCTACCTGATCACACTCTCATCTCCTCCCCTCTGTCATCCCTCCCCCTCAGGAGAGGCCATGATGACTTGGGAGACCACTACCTGGACTGTGGTGACCTCAGTAACGCCCTCAAGTGTTACTCCCGAGCCAGAGACTACTGCACCAGTGCTAAGCATGTTATTAACATGTGTCTGAACGTCATCAAGGTACAGCAGGATGGTAACACATGCTGCTGCTGCATTCAAGTCATGAAGCAGTAACAGTTGAAACCGTAGTAATCAGCTTAATGAGCATGTTATGCTTTACCAGTTTGTACCACATAACAGGATAGCAGTGGGGTAGAGACCACTGTAAGTGGTTTCAACAGTCTGACTTGAGCCAAGTCCCTTTTCTCTGTGCCCCACAGGTCAGTGTTTACCTCCAAAACTGGTCTCATGTGTTGAGCTACGTTAACAAAGCAGAATCCACGCCAGAGATAGCAGAGGTGAGCACCTGTCACACAGCAGAGGTCAGAATTTTCACTTCCAGCTTTTCACCCTGTGTGTCAACATATATATTTTTAATAACCAAATCAAAAACTTAATTTTGAGAAATGGGTTTTCGCTATCGTTAACAGTCAGATTGTGAGTCCGTTATGCAACCTTGACGACAAATGCCTTCAGCTGACATAATTGTTTGTTCTTCTTTAGCAAAGAGGAGAGCGAGACAGCCAAAACCAAGCAGTCCTCACCAGATTAAAGTGTGCTGCAGGTGAGATGGTGCTCTCCTCTATAAACTCAAGATGCATTTGAAAGTTCAGCTGACAATTAGCTGTATGTAATCCAATATGTAGAAATATGGACTCGGAGCACCTAGTAACTGTTACTCTACAATGAAAACATGTTTACTTGTCACAGAAGGAAAAAACAGGTGGAATCATTACTATACCTCTAAATTTCTTGCTGTGATCTTTAAAAAATGTCTGCTGTCAGGCATCATGTTATTTTTGACGGATCATACCATGTTTGTTCATGTTTCAGGACTGGCTGAGTTGGCCTCTCGGAAGTATAAACCAGCTGCCAAATGTTTCCTGCAGGCTTCATTCGATCACTGTGACTGTCCAGAGGTGAGAGCCCTCAGCTGGTCACACTGTAGCTTGGTGTTAGAACATTTGCAACATTCTGCATTCTGGGGGCCACCTACCTACAAAGTGATTCCACTCCCAAAAGATTTCAGTGTTGTTGATGTGGGACTTAATGAATGGTTTGGTCAAGTTTCAACTGAAGCTAATATGAGGTTTTATCAGTTTCGATTAGTCAAGTTGTTATCATTTTTATATTTTAAATGGCCCAGACTTGTCTCTCTGATTGCATAAAGTGCTGGCCAATATATTGGACATACTCAACATGTTTGAACACTAAGTATTGTACATATTATTATATTTGAGTTTTTAGTGTTAATGCTGGCTGGCTTTCATTCCTGCAGCTCCAAACTGTTATTTTAAGCTACTTTAGGCTGACTTGTAGCCTGTATCTTTGGTAAGTAAGCCACTCTGACAGTTTTTTCATTTGCTTTCTCTCGAACAGTGATGTGATTCTTTAGATTTGTGTCGATTGCAACTAAATAAGCCACTTTTTTCAATGTCATATTCGCCTGAAAGACATTTTTTGTTTTGTTCAAGTGCAAAATGTGCTTATCTTCTGCATCACTGTTGTATCAGTCATTCTTTTCATCACTGAACTCAGAACTCAGTTGTTTTATGCAACCTCCAGTGTGTTTATGCTCACTGAACTGCACAGTGACCATCAGGTTTAAACTCAGTGCTGTTGTATTTGTTTGCGTACTTGTTTCCAGTCTTACGGCAATTAGAGGTTTTCAACTAGAACTGCAATGATTTCACATTATTCTGAATAAATTGTTTCAATTGTTTTTCATGCTGTCATGGCAGACAATTGCTATTTGCAAATTCTTAAGTGTCAATATTTTCTGTTTTTCTGCTCAAAGCAAATATTGCAGAAGCAAATATGTCTTTGGGTTTTAGACTGTTAGTTTGAAGCATTTTTACTTCTTTTTTTTCCATGAGCATTTTTCAGAGTTGTTTGACATTCCTTTTCAATTTGTGAAAGTGACTTACAGATAACTGTAAGTGGCAGCCCTAGCACTAACATTGTATTGTGTAGCTTTACACCACAACTTGCCAAAGCTCTCCAGAAAGTAATAACATTCCTCCACTATTTCCCCTGCTTTATCAGCCAGGATAGGACACACTCAGTTTCAGTAATCCAGTTCGTTGTGCTGTCATGAACCTGGTCAGTAATGTGTTGGTGTGTTCTATGCAGCTCCTCTCCCCCAGTAACGTAGCTGTGTATGGAGGCTTGTGTGCTTTGGCCACGTTTGACAGACAGGAGCTCCAGCGTAACGTCATCTCCAGCAGGTGGATCGTCCTTCTTTAGTAAATGGTAACTGAAAAATATCTTGGTACGCTTAATGTCTATAATAATAATCTTTTTCTATTCTCAGCTCCTTTAAGTTATTTCTCGAGTTGGAACCTCAGATCCGTGATATCATCTTCAAGTTCTATGAGTCCAAGTATGCGTCTTGTCTTAAGCTGCTGGATGAAATGAAGGTTAGAGCCTTCAGTGAAGCTTGCACACAGCACAGTTGTAATGAATTAAAACTCAGCAATCTGAGCCTATACTGAGATAATGAGGTTATGAAATGACATAGCAATGTATCTAATGTTGAGTGAACGATGTGTTTCCTCTAGGACAACCTCCTGTTGGACATGTACCTGGCCCCACATGTCAGAACACTGTACAGCCAGATCAGGAACAGAGCCCTCATTCAGGTGAGACACGCACACACTCAGTGTGTTTCCATCCGCGTGTAAAGTTTTCAAATTGTGTATGGGAAAAAAAAAAACAGATTGGAATGGGGAGAAATTATTTGGAAACATTTCTGCTTTGTTCTCTATGGCAGCACCTGTTGTATGTGATAATATGGGGTAGGTAAGTTAGATCTCAACTTCTAGAGGTTCAAACTTGTGTCACCTGTGTGATATCAGCCAGTTGAAAATTGACAAACTCTGATTTGGCCTTGGTTTTGAAGCTTCATCAGTGTAGTCATCAATCTACGATGACTAGCTGGAGCTGTTTGTTTGCATTGCAACAGTAGCAATGCAAATGCCAGTTTCTTATTCAAAACTATTCAAATATAAAAATATTCTATCAAATAACATTAAACACGAGCAGGGAGAGACATTTAGAAGAAGTGCTTTTACCTTTGAAGTAGTGATGAATTTAAAGTGTGTGTGTGTGTGTGTGTGTGTGTGTGTTTGTCAGCATTTCAGCCCCTACGTGTCAGCAGACATGACTAAAATGGCACAGGCCTTCAACACCACAGTAGCAGCTCTGGAAGATGAGCTCACTCAGCTCATACTGGAGGGGCTCATCAATGCACGGATCGACTCCCATAGCAAGGTGACATAAACACAAATAAATGTTTAACTGAGCCAATTTTCAATTCAAGGTTTATAAATGAGTTCTCTGGCATGTTGATAGATTCTGTACGCAAGGGATGTGGACCAGAGAAGCACCACATTTGAGAAGTCACTCCACATGGGCAAAGAGTTCCAGAGACGAGCCAAAGCCATGATCCTCCGAGCCGCTGTGCTGCGCAACCAGATCCATGTCAAGGTAGGAATAAATAACATTTTTGATCCTCATCATGGCTTATTATAACATTTTTACTTTAATTTAAAGGGACAGGTCACCGCAACATCTAAAACATATCATTTTCCTCTCACTTGCAGTGCTCTTTATCTAGATTGTTTTTGGCTTGACCTGTCCAGGTTTTATGTCTGTGGAGATGTCTGACTTCTCTCCAATTTGATGGACCTACTTTTTAGTTTTTCTAATTTTTAAAAAAAAAAAATCAGTTTAACTGTCCCATTAACTTCTCACAGAAGCTATAGCTAAAATGTGAATTCTGCAAGGGTAAAAAAATATTGACAAAATCGCATGACATCTATAGTGGATGTTTGAAATCTTCCAAAATTTGTTTGTTAGCCTCATCTTGTAGAAATCTTCTTTAATGGGAAGAGCACCTTCTTGGAAATAAACAATTCACAAAGTCCAAACATGACTCCTAATACTACTACTAACCAATTTAATGCTTGAAAATGCTACTCCAGCAATTTGAATTGACACTCAAACCATTGATGTTAAATAGCAGGGTCTCACCCATGTTGTGTCCAATCCTCAGTCTCCACCTAGAGAGGGTAGCCAGGGTGAACTGACGCCTGCCAACAGCCAGACCAGGATGAGCACCAACATGTGAGAACGACCTCTTCAAAGTCTGCATGCTGACTCTGCTGACCACAGCCAGACTGGAGGATCACCCACATGTTCATCAACACCTCCCCCATACCTACCACCACCTCCTGTTTCTCTTCTGGAGACAGAAAGGACACAATTTAAAGACTCAAATGTTCTTACATGATCTCTGCTGTCCCCATTAGATGATATGGGCGGACAAAATCCTTTTGTTAGTCTGACCTGGAGATTTGAATGAAAAGAAAATGTGTTTCTGATGAAAGCTCGCCACTTATGCTGTATGTTAGTGGTAGGAGATGTACTTTGCTCTGCTTACACTCGTCAACTGCAACATGGTTTTAAATAAAAACACCTACCAAAACATGTTGTCAATCTTTGTTTGGGTGCATATATTGATGCTCAAGTGTCTATGTATCACAAATATGAATGAATAAGTGTTCAGTATGTAGACAGGTTTCTTCGGTTAAAATAATGCCACCAATTTCTAAAGGTTTAATATTTAATCTTTGATATCAAAGTTAGAATATCATACAATATGTTTAATTCATCAAGGTATTTAAAATGTCACATCTGCTTCCCCTCTGTAACTGCAGATGGACACACTGACAAGGCTAATTCACATTGGGTGTAATACAAAAGCTGCTGTTGTGTTGAGTAGTTTTTCAGTGGAGTGAAGGAGGCCACCATTTCGTTTAAGAAACATCACTGAGATAGCATAAACAGCATTTCTATAGAGAAGGCGTGTGACTTTTGTTTTTGTACTTCAAATATCCTCCATTCACATAACATTTCATCTGATCTATAGTAATTCATACTTGGCAGGTCTGTTGCTAAGGTCCAGTTAAGTTCAATGTTGACTGCTTTAATTTGGACATGTGGCACATTCAATACTATTATATCTGTATAAACAATGAGCAACTCGGCTCTAAGCAGCAGTGAGAATGATAGCAAGTGACTTTCTCCCAGTATGTGACCACAAGACTGTTCGTGACTCAGTTTGGACAGCACAGGTCGGACGTTTTGGAGACAAAGTTAGAGAAGCCAGATTGATATGGTTTGGATATGTGCAGAGAAGGGTAAGCGAATATATTGGTAGAAGGATGTTCAACATGGAACTACCAGGCAGAAGGCAAAGAGGAGATTCATGGATGTGATGAGAGAGGACATGCAGATAGTCTGTGAGAAAAGACCATGCAGAGAACAGGGAGAGATGGAGGAGGAGGATTTGCTGTGGCAACTCTTAGAAAAACCAAGGTAAAGCCGAAAGAGGAAGAAGAAGAGCTGAAGACGGAACTGAGGGCAGAAATACTACCTAACAAGCAGGAACTGAAGATGGCTGCAATGAAGACATGGCAAAGCAGGAGGAAACTCTGTATTTGGTAATATCCGTTGACTGCAAAGAATTTTCATCAAAGTATTTAAAAAAAAAAAAAAAAAAAAAATCTTATAGTTTTTCATTTGTTCAGTTACTTTTGAACCTTTGAATGTTTGGTAATATTTGGTAAACCCACAAATCAGACCTTAAAGTTTACACTTTCAAATTGCTCTTTGTGCTGTGAAGAAGTTCCTGTCTTAATACCAATGGAGCTGACTGTATGGAGCATTTACATAGTTGCATAAAATACCACTTCTGAACATGGTGCATGCTGTAGTGGTGTCTGTTTCCTCAGCTGTCAGTGATGTGGATGCTTAACTGAGCTCAACACACTGTCTAGAAATTAGGAGGGGTTAGGATCAATGCGCACTGTCTCTTTTCATCGCGGATGTATTGTATATACGCTTGAACGTAAAGGATTAAAATGGAGTCCATCATCTTTGGCCCCTGGTATGAAACAAATACATGAGATTTAACAAAATTACACAAAGTGATCAAAACAACACAGGATATCGTTAGTTGTGTGGTATTTAATTTGAATCTCTTTCCAGTGTAGAATACTGTGTCTTCATTATAATACCCTGTACAAAGTGTCCCTCTGCATGTTGGTTGAATTTAAGGCACATGTCCTTAATCATGAAGACAAGATTTTAACACCATAGAAAGAAAAAGAAAATGAAGGGAACTCTCTTCTCTCTGCAGGACACAAGTGCACAAAGAAAATGTGACACAAATTACTGAGTGAGGCTATATACATTAACACCGACTTCACTGGCCAGACTTAAAAGCAGAGTAGGACTGTTTCTACTGAGAGGTGTGCTACAAAACAAGTTCAACGGAGTGAGGCTAGCTGGCTCGAAAAACCCTCAAACCCTCGTTAGACATTCCAAGTATTCACAAACTGTCTTTGTTAACCCAGGAAACATTGAACAAGTTAGCCGATTATGTACCACCACCACAACACCACAAGAGGACCCGGATGTTCTAATGAAGAGCTACGAAAAAAAACACAAATTATAAAACACTAAGCAAAGATGTTGCTGAAAATAAAGCAAGACAGATATGATTCCAGAAAGTTGCTGATCATGTCAATTGGTAATCATTTTATTTCACTGCTAAATGCACTCATCTCTTTTTTGACTTCTACTGTAATAACTGCACATTCTAGTTCTCTTAAACTTTAAACATGACTCAACAGGTTTAGACATTATACTGCATTTATGTCTGACACTACCCTGTAATGAAGGAGATGTGAAATCTTAAGCTTTTGGCCAAAATAAAGTTAAACAATTTTTAACGATTAAATATGATCATTTCTGAATGTGATTTAATTGTGACACTGAAAAGTCTGGCTTTGTAGTACACCCCTCTGCGCTTCCTGATACTGTAGTCATTATTTTTGAGTTGAGAAATTATAAACGCATTCGGTTTTCGTCGCTGGTGAAATAATGTTGAATGCTCCATCAGTTGGTGTGAGCGGGAAGATTACAGCCTGTTCAGATGATGTGGTAGGTGGGAGTGCAGTGGCTTGTGGGATGGTGAAGAAGAGTGTTGAGGAGAAGCCATTCAGTAGGTGTGGTCGGCCACAAACAGAGAATCCTGAGCTGCCGCCCCTGCCTCACCAGAGGACTTGTACTTCCCCAGAGCTGCCTGTCTGTTATTCTGTGGACAAACACAAAACAAACAATAATCCATGGGGTTAGTGTTTGTGCAAAATTTCATCACCAAGGATAGATCTTTCTTATCTCTTAGCTGATTTTCTTTCTTTTCACTGGGTCTGGTGACAATCTAGACCCAAATCAACACATGACAGCAACACACACACACTGTAGTTTATTTGACAAAATTCCACACACACCGTTCTGCTGCTCAAATAGTCACTAGAGCGCATCGGAACAATTAAAACTCGACTGAAAATAGTCCCCTTCAAATGCACTATTTCATTACGTTTGATAGAAACCACAGTGAGCAGCTGTAAGACCTCTAACAGATTGCTGGTTTTGGTCTTTTCCTGGAATTTATTGAAAAATTGAGCCATAAATAGTTTCTATCTCTTAGTCAAACTAATCCTACTTTCTATCCCCTTCCCTTCGCCTCCTTACCAGGGCCCTCTTGATGTACTCTTCCTGACATGCCTTGCCGTTTTCCTTCTTGCCTCCCCAGGCCTTCAGCGCGGAGGCCTGCAGAGCCCGGCCAAATGAAAAGGTGAGAGCCCAGGGCCGGTGCAGAGGACACTGGTTGATGGCGTTTAGGTTGATGGTGGCTTCCTCCTCACTCTGGCCACCCGACAGGAAGGTCACACCTAGGTAAGCAGAACACGCACGATGAAAGTCAGTTGGCAATAAGGTGTGATAATCAAGTCTGCCAAAATCCAAAATCTGCATGTCCAGCTCACCTGGCACAGCGGGGGGCACAGTGCGCCGCAGGGCAGTGACTGTTGCCAAGGCAATCTCTTGAGGGCTGTACTTTTTGGGGCAGGAGTGTCCAGCAGTCACCATGTTAGGTTTGAGCAGCGTGCCCTCCAGATAGACGTGGTGGTCAGACAGTGCCTTGTAGACAGCAGCCAGCACCTGACAAAGACACAATGATGTCATAACTTCGATTCCAATGAAATCTTTTGCCTGCTCTGGGTTTTTCAAGTTATTCTATGTAACAATATAATATTTCTCTTTTGTCCCTTTAAATGCTATCAAAACAGACAGGCGTGTCCAGAAAGTGGTGCCACTCCAGTGTTTCCTAGTTTCCATTAATACCCATTAATCATTGCCATTGTCTAATAAAGCAATATTCTAGCAAGATATTTTTGCTATTGCTTAAGTATGACCTATGAATATTCTACAACCCTGAATTTAATGTGCAATGTTGTGCAAGGCAACACACTGAGTTGCATAAAACTGTTGCGCTACTTGGCTCTAGCTAGGATGTAATCAGTGTGAATCCTAGCAACTAGCATGATGTTGGTCACTCAAGCAGTACAGTGCTTTGTTAGACAGAAATATTTTGGCAAAAAATAAAATAAATTTTAAAAAATGTAAAGTTTAGCACTATTGTTAAACATCTACATCTTCATTTTGTCACTGTTAGCAGGCTGATATTAAGCTCTACAACTCATGCCAGTAGACTCTGGACCTGATTCTTGAGTTGTTGTACTTTTTGGCTAAGCAAAGTCTGTAATAGCAGCATGATCTGAGCATTTGGTCCTACTTCTCTACCCCTGTTAACGGTTTTCTGTCTCATTTGTGGAATTTTTCCACATACATGTTGACAATGTCCTGAAACATTCCATATTATAATCCTACTGTCACTCAAATTTAACACCTGCAGCAGCAGTGGTGATCAAGGTTGACAAACAATTAAACTCTAGCACTTCTCTCATATTTCTTTTTTTTTTTTTTTTTTTTTTTAGGTTTTACAATAAAAAACATCATAGATCACATGATCATTAGTTTAGTGTTGATATGTTGCGGTACACGACAGGTCAGCAATAAAACCAGCCAATCAGTGGAGTGGTTTATGCATATTTAAATTGTTATGTTTATATTAGAGCTGGGCTTATAAATCAGCCCAGCCCATCTATATTCCACATGAGTTTATTCTCTTCTTTTTTTTTTTTTTTTTTTTTTTTTTTCTTTGGAAATATCCTGACACAGCTGTGGTGCTGGTCGTGTCCTACCTACCTCTGTTCACACCCACAGCAGAAGTAACGTACTGTATATCGTGATTCATGACCATGAAAAATCTGAGGAAATTGGAATCAAAGTAAACTTGAATTACCACCTTGCAGTTGTATGCCTCTGTGCACCAGCTGCTGCAGCTCATCCATGTCTGTCCAGACTGATATATGCAGTGACTGATCACAGGTCACATGGTACAACAACAATTACCTGACGCTCAATATAAAGAAAATCAAAGAGCTTGTGGTGGACTACTATATTTAAAATATGGATGTTGCTGCAAAGAAGCTACAGAAACTGAATCGCGGACTCTTCACATGCATATTGAACCAAGCAGCATAAAATGTCTGTAAAGTCAGTGCAGTTGTGTCAAATTGTGTTATAATTTCTGTACACATTCTTCAGCAAATTACAAAACACATGTTTAATAGGTCACAGTGTCCTTGACTTTGACTACCAAAATCTAATCATTTTATCCTTGCATCGGAGTAAATCTTTGTGCCAAATTTAAAGAATTTCTATGGAGGTGTTCCTGTGATTTATGTACACACTCCCCTCACCTTAACTACCACTGTATTAAAAAAATAAAAGAAAATCAATTCAAAACTGTAGGTGTCTCTCCAACAGCAGCGTATGGTGGTTGAATATAACATTACACGGTCTTTCACCTGTCTGGCTGTCATTTAATCTTCCTTAAACCGGACCAGCATCCTTACTACCTGGGACCACCATGAGGCGGCTGGATTTCTTTGCAAACAACCCAATGCTTTGTGTCAACAAACATGGAGGTGAGAGTAAATAATAAATCTTAACTCATAAAATACCAGCATAATCAGTTATTTATATGATTTATTTCTCATTCTATAGCGAAACTGCGATCTGTGTGTGTTTTTCTCTTGCAGTGTATAGTGAAATGGCTGATAAAAAGCACTTTACCGAAATGTGTTTATGTATGTTTGTATGTATGTATTTATTTATTTATCTATTTTCGGAATACCAATACATGTGCAAGTACGTTAGTAATGTCTTAGCATATTTAACTAAACAAGTGTGCTTTGCGCCCATGTATACATATATCACTGGTGTCAAAAGGAACTATGCTGACAGGCCTATATCTGGTGTTATTTCAAAGGCCAGTCAGTCGATTCATCCGTCCGTTCCATCCATCACTCACCTTCTCAGTCACATACTGGCAGCGCTGCAGGTCGTGGTCGCCATCTGGGAGGATCTCAGGCTCCACGATGGGCACGATGCCATGCTGGCAGGGGGGGCAGAGCAACCAGTGTCATGACAACAGACAATAGCACCTCCCAGACTGGCTTTGTGTCTTTACACAAGCTGCCAAACATGAACTGAGTTGTGTAACAGTTCTTGTGCTACATTGCTGCATTGAGAAATACGTTTGGTTTTTTTGTTTTTTAACTGCAATGCAGATATGTGTGGCATTTCTCAGCGTGTCTAACCATCTGGCAGATGCTGGCATAGCGGGCCAGGACATTGGCATTCTCCATGATGGCCAGCTCGGATGGGGTGGTGGAGGTGATCTTTAACACACATCGCCACTTAGCAAAGTCAGCGCCGTCCTTCTTGTACTGAGCGCAGCGCTCGTAGAGCCCGTCCAGACCTGAAAGAGATACAGCACACGTAAAGGGTCAGAGCGAAGACCGAAAACGTTCGGAAGGGTGAGAGAAACTGTATTTCACAGAGATTCAGGACATTTGTACCTTGAGTAGTGGTCTCTTCGTTGGTGCCAGCAAGGGAAACCACACCCTTGTCCACCTTAATGCCCACCACAATTCCCTTCTCTTTGATCAGCTGGGGGAAGGGCTTGCCTTCGTCTGTCTTTTGGTAGAGCGTCTCATGGAAGAAGATGACTCCACCAATACAGGGCAAGACCCGGTCGTCGGCGGTGAACAGGAGCTGGCGGTAGAGCCTCCTGTTCTCCTCTGTGTTCTCCACGTTGATGTTCTGGAAGCGCTTGGCCATGCTGCCTGAGGGTGCCGAGAGACGGTGAGAAGGGTGAGAGACATCATATATTTTTATTTGAGAAACTCACCAGTAAAGTGTAAGTTTTGTTGAGGTGTTCCTTAAATGTTGTCTTCATTTCTGAGTGTGGAACAAGCGAATAGACAGTGTAACAGTTTTTAATGTGATTACTGAAGTGGCCTGTGCTGGGTCACAGTGGTTAACAGGATGAGTGTGACCCTGTCAGATGCCATTTATAACTGCCTCCTTCTTCTCCGCAGGTCACACGCTCGGTCTGTGGCAGCTGCAGTCGTACCTGTGGATTCATCAGCTGCCAGGATGCCTTTTCCAGCAGCTACGATCCTATGAGCGATGGTGCTGAGCTCCTTCTTCTGCTCAGCGGTCAGGAAGGGATACGCATGCGTCATGTTGACTGGGATGGAGACAAGAACAGAAAGAGGGGGACTAATATTGACTTATTTCACAAGGAAGGAGATTTTGCAGTCTTACATAATCAAACCACACTATGATTACACTAGAACTCATTTGAAAGGGAAGTGTTAAACAAGCCTGGAGACATTTTCTTTCCTTAAAAACTAACCCACGAACACCTTTGGCACAAACATGCCAACACATTTAAATAAAATATATAAAACATTTTTAGAAACAAGTAAAGAACTGGCACTGTTTAGGATTGTAACTTACCTAATGAAATGTTCCCAAGTAATGCAATGTCCAAATGATGTAGAGGCTTACTAATACCATAAGTATTTCTAATTTATATTCACTATTTCTCACTTTATTTTTCATCTACGAAATTTCAGGGAGAGATATTTTGTCCACTTCCCCATCATATCTGCCAGCTGAAGCTCTTTTGAGATTTATAATATTTTTAATGATTTTTTTTGGTGTGCAATGGTAAAACCCATTTTTGGATAGGCTGGCATAAAACCAGACTAAAGGGTGGACAGAGGGGAAACATGAGACAAGTCCTTGCCTGGAATTGAACTTGAGATGTTTCTAATGCCTCTCATTAAACTAAAACTTGAACAAAACAAGCACTTTCTCGTTGTTTCTTGTTTTATTCTTCAGGTTTCCAGAGACCTTTACCTCGTAAACTTCTCACGCTATTTTCAGCTTCAGGTGGTCAAACATTTCCCAAGAAAATAAAAATATTTGATAAAAGGCTTGAAAAGGGTAGTTTTGGTTTTTTTTCCTCCCCTTTATTGTCTACCATTTTATTATCTAATGAGCTGTCTCAGATTTGAAGCTAGTTTTGTTAAATAATCCTCTGTATTGAAGTTGTCTGCATATGATGGGATGCCTGATGACATTTAGTTTAAACATTGTGTTTAAAAAAAACACAAAACATTAAGGCATCTCACTGAGACGAAGAACTCCATAGTAATATGTGTGACAGTAAAACGGCGTCAGCACCGTCTGATGAAACTTTTCTTAAAGAAGCGGGACACTTAAGTGCAGAGGACAGACGGACATTTGATTTTTTAAAGCAACGTTTCCAGCTTGTACCACTCAGTATCCGCGGTGTGATTACTGTGCGTAGTACAGTACATGTAAAGTACATGTAAAGTGCAGTCGCTCCTCCTCACAGGACATTTCCGCGTCCTTGCCAAACCATCTAATGACTTTGAAATACTTGAAGCCAAACGGCTTCATTTTTGTTAAGTGATTCTACTGCGGCGAAGTAATATTTTACGAGTTAAGGAATGTAATTGTAATCAGTTTAGTTTAAGTATTTCAACAATAATGAAACATGTTACTTTAACAATGCGCCGTTTTAAAGACATGTCAAGTAAGATTAAACTAAACAAGCTCTGTATAAAGACTAGCAAAACTGTCAGCTTCCAGTTGAAGTTTTAACTTCCGAAGGACAAAACTAACACTCACCAAACTCTTGCTGCTTCGTGAGGCGTCAAGCGTAAGCGGACAGTCGCGGTTGTGAAATGGAAGCGATGGGGAGCAGCCGGAGGCGAGAGGCGATGCGCCGTCGAGGATTGTCCAATGACATTTCATCTTTCATCAGCAGTGACGCACAGCGTCATCCAATAGGAGGACGTCGTACGTCGGTCTTCGGGCTCCGGATGTCGGCGCGACGATGCCGTCAACGTTATCAGCTATTCCCGAAGTTTTGCCTTACAGGCAGAGCCTTCATGAGTTTTCTAGAAATCTTGTGAGACAGGTCTATTGGTATTCTAGATTTATCACTCGCGCTTTCAATAATATTGAATGTATTTATCTATTATATTATTTGTCTCATATTTAGGCCTGCATGCCCTTTTTAGCATCCTGTCATATTATCATCTCTCAGAATTGATCTTGCTTTGTCTTACAAAGCACTCTGCAAATGCCTGTTTTTGAGGCGGCTGTATAATTTAAGCTGTTTTTGTTTCTTCTTCTTCCTCCTAATTTTATTGATTTTATGAGATGACAGCGAGCAAAGTGGTAAGTCCATCAACCGCAGTGTGGAGAAGAATACAGACTCTGTGATCAAAGCCCAGGTCAATAAATAAATTATAGGTTTGTCTCTGTAAGCAAAATTTCCTGAAGACAAGCTGACTTGACCGAATTAAAACGAGTTCTGATTTCAAATTGAGTCATGCTGATAACTGAGCACTGTCATGGTAAGACGTCTTTTAACTTGTTTTCTGAGCAGTGGGCAAGGAGGATAAGGTCCAACAGGTTACAGTACAAAGAGTGCATCTGTTTTACAAGGCACTTGGAGAGACTTTACAATCAAGAGACTACCATGTAGTTGTGCTTGCATGTGTTCGGAACGGGGGAAGTGGACGTGGCCTGTAAAACACAGCTGCAGGCTTAGAGAACCCTTTGCGCATTTGAAGGCCTACGTGAGGCTTCTCACGTGTAGGAGGCGTGAGTGATACAGTGAAGTGAGCAGAGATTTTGCATTCTGAGAAACACTTAACTCTGAACAACCAGCCATCTAGAGACGCGGCTCACTCGAGTGTTGCCTGATGTGTTTCCACATTATACATGTATCAATCTCCTACCTCTGAGCTGTGACGTTGATACAGCTAAACACATCTGTACATGAAAACCACAGACTCCTCTCCTGAAAAAAACAAATGAATAACCACTTCATATTCATCACAATAATCTTTTGCTAAGTAAGGCAGCAGTTGCAGTCTGCAACCATCACTCATTCAGTGTTATGTAATGCAACTAAAGAGCAGCTCATGACCATAGTGGTGCTCTTTCCATTGACTGTACAGAGACCACATTACAACTCACAAACACACTCTGATCTAACTTGGCTCATTTCAAGAATAAAAAACTTAATAATACCCCTGCATATCTGGTTCACAATAATCAGGAATCTGTCCCCTGCCTCAAATACACATATGATAGATGGTCTAAATTACTTAAAAAGCCTAAGTGCACAGATTCCAGTATGTGAGGATTTTTTTTTTTTCTTTTTTAAAGGGCATTGTGGAAATTTCCAGAAAAAATGTAGCAGAAATCAAAATCATCTTGCATTTCTTGCCCACTTTTCAACAAACAAATACACCAATCCCTACTGGGGCTGACTCATGAAGGTGAGGCAGGGAGTGCTTATGTACACAGACACACACATACATGCCAGAATAACATTCAGTTACTATTTCTTTAATTAGTGCCTCGGTTTTTACATTCATGTGTTTGCATAGTTATGTACCCAAAGTCCAATTACAAGATAAATAACCCTCCCAATTACAACATAGCACAGTATGGCTGCACAACCTTGTTAGTCAATCAGTTCTCAATTGAGCTCATTCAATTGCTCTTACTCAATCCGATAATTATTTGCTAAATTTAAAAATTATATTGACTTAAGATGTGCCTTCTTCAGTGATGCTCATACTGGACTGTCATTCATGTATTTTTTTTTAAACGGACAAAACATTTAGAGAATTAGATTTATCATGGATAATATTCTGTGTAAGGGCACATGCTTTTTTAAGCCAACGCAAAATGTGAGGATGAATATTTTTCAGTTAATCTCACTATCAATAAATGCAAATATGTGAAGACAAACCCTCAATCCAGGCTTATAAGAAGGAAAATTAAGCTATATACATAATAACAGTGACCTCAGCAAAGAACCAAAAAGCTGAATGACTTTGAGACTGTGCCCCCACATTTTTAACAAAGTTCATTTTAAATAGTATATTTTTATAACCTGACATGTTATTTTTCTTTTTACCACTTCAGGTTGTTGTTTTTTTCTTGTTATTATTGGTTGCATTGATTGAATTATTCTTATGATCTTGTTTTTTTTAAACCCTTTTTAAACTCAACTTTACCGTTAATTTCAGTATTGTTTGCACTTTATGATATTTGTTTCTGTGTTATAAGGAACAAAAGAAAGAGATTGGGGAAAAAAACATACGACACTGGTATCATAATTCAAAATAAATTGAACCTCCAAAAGCATAAAAAAAAAAAAAAAAAAAAGCTATTTACATTCAACAATACTCCACTCCTCTGTGAACTTCACAAATGAGACACACAAGTGTAAAACTGTCTCCCTGGATAATCCTTAATTATAGTACTTTTTAAAGAATGTAGTCGTATATAAAACTATAAAAAACTGGAACCAAAAAACAGTTATGTTCATTTTAAAATGTTTCAGGGTGAGTCGGCTTGGAAATTCTCTTTGTGCAAGATCATTTTAGCAGGAATAAAAACCAAACAAATGTAAATAAATCAATGAAATACAGAAAGTTAATGTAAAGATAAGGTTTAAAAGTATGACATTTATTGTAGACAGTCAGGGTGCAGCCACCAGGTTTGTGCTGATCTATGGAGCACATGTAGGATCTCCCCAGGAGATTTTTGATCTCTACTGCTGTATCCTGACTTTAAAACGAGCACCGCTGACATTCTTCATCAGACAACCTAACGGACCATAATCTGGACTACAGTGAAGGGTTTAGTGTTACTCAAATCTTTTATCTTAAGTATTAATTTCAAGTGCACTGCATGAGGAGATGGATTTGGCTCCGTTAATGTAGTGATGCTGTGACACTGCCAGATCATGCAAGATTTAGCATTTAAAATACAGGGGTTTACACTGAAAGGACCTTTTTTGTGGCCACAAAAACATTGTTATAATATAAACGCATGGTCACACTGCTAGAGGCATTTTCTGCTGCACAGCCCCAGCTTTCACGATGCGAGGCAACACAAAAGGGGCTCTCTCTATCCGTGTCCAGTTCTTGATGTCGGGTTTATCAGGTACCAGATCTGGGGAATCCAATAATGCAGAAACAACAGGGAGCGTTTTGAATCGATAGTCGTTTTATTAACAATAGTCAAAACCAGGAATTCAAATTATGCAAAAGTACAGATTAAGGATAAGGCAAACTCGGTAATTGAAACACGGAATATAGATTGGTCACAAAGAGACTCACAAGGATTAAACGCTAGAATGCTCGTGGGGAAGACAAGACAATCTGGCAATGAAGGGAGGGCACACGGGGGTTAAATACACGAGGGAGAGGTAGACGATTGGACACAGGTGGGACACATTAGGGAGAGGGAATAATCAAACACACCTGGGGGAAGTGTGTTTGATTATTCCCCACTTCCTGAAGGAAGTGGGGAATAGACACCTAGGGATTTCAAAACAAGAGGGGAAACACTGACTGACCCTAACAGACAGACACTTCACACTAGCGGACCCTGACACAGGGTTGATGTGTCCTGGCCACTAATGTTTAATGTCAACTATGTTGGTGTGTAATATTCAACTTGGTCTACTTGCTCAAACCTGCATATGTCTATGTGCAGTGGTCAGCTCAGATATGAATGGACACTGGGTCAGTCTGTCCATCACCATAGCAAACAAAAAGGGGCTCAGGGTCGATCCTTGATGCAGTCCCACCTCCACCTTGAAGCCATCTGTCACTCCTACAGCGCACCTCACCACCGTCATACTGTTGTCATACATATCCTGTACCAGTCTAATATACTTCACTGCCACACTACACTCCCTCATACAGAACCACAGTTCTCCCCTCGGCACCCTGTCATAGGCTCTTCAGATCCACAGAGACACAATGCAACTCTTTCTGACCTTTTCCATACTTCTCCTTCAGCATTCTCAAAGCAAATATGGCGTTTGTAGTGCTGTTTCTTGGCACAAAACCATACTGCTGCTCACAAATCATCACTTCTTCTCTTAGCCTTGCTTCCAATATTCTTTCCCAAATCCTCATTGTGAGGCTCATCAGCTTTATCCCTCTGTAGTTGCTACAACTCTGTACATCACCATCGCTCTTAAACTTCAAAACCAGTACACTTTTCTATAATTCCTCAGGCATCTTCTCACTGTCCAGGATCATATTGAACTGCTTCATCAAAAACTCCACTGCCCTCTCTCCTAGACACTTCCATACCTCTAGCGGTATGTCATAAGGACCTTATGACAACCCTTATGACAGACTTTCCATTCGTCATCCTCTTCCAAAATGTTCTCTTCATCTTTGCTAATCTTTCCAACTTCCTATTTCCACCTCCTCCACCATTATTGCCCTCTCATTTTCTTCATTCACCAGCTCCTCAAAGAACTCATTCCATCTTCTCTGCACGCTCTCCTCACTTGTTAGTACATTTCCATACCTGTCCTTAATCCCCCTAACCTGCTGCACATCCTTCCCAGCTCGATCCCTCTACCTCGCCAGACGATACAGATCTTTTACACTTTCCTTAGTGTCCAACCTCTCATATAGCTCATCATATGCGTTCTGTTTAGCATTTGCCATCTCCCTCTTCGCCTTACGTCACATCTCTTTATATTCCTGTCTAATCTCTTCCGTTCTCTCACTATTCCATTTCTTCCTCGCCAGCCTCTTCCCCTGATTACTCTCCTGTAATTCCTCGTTCCACCACCAAGTCTCCTTATCATCCTTCCTCTGTCCAGATGACACACCTACCTTACATACCTAGTCATCTGACAGTTCTTCACGACCACCCAGATCCTGTCTCAACCTCTCCCTGAAGTCCTAACAGCTTCAATTTTCCTTGCTTTTTCAGCTTCCACCATTTGATCCTCTGCTCCACCTTTGCTCCTTTCCTCTTCTTCACTACCAAAGTCATCCTCCACAATACTATCCGATGATGTCTGTCTGGCTACACTCCCCCCTGTCACCACCTTGCAGCCTCCAATATCTTTCAGATTGCATAGTCTACACAAGATGTAGTCCACCTGCGTTCTCTTGTCTCTGCTCTTATATGTGTTCTTCCCTCTTTTGGAAGTAGGTTTTCATCAAAACCATTTCCATTCTTTTTGCTAAATCCACCACCATCTCTCCTTCCAGGTTCCTTTCCTTGATACCAAACCTGCCCATCACCTCCTCATCACCTCTGTTCCCTTCACCAACATGCCCATTGCTCCAATCACCACTCTCTCCTCCCTGAGAATTCTCTCTACCACTTCATCTAACTCGCTCCAGAATTTCTCTTCCTCTTCGATCTCACAGCCAACTTGTGGGGCATAACCACTGACGAAATTCATTATCACACCTTCAATTTCCAGCTTCACTCTCATGACCCTGTCTGACACTCTTTTCACCTTTACAACATACGCCTTGTTGTACTTCCACCTGGTCTCTTGGACACACAAAACATCTACCTTTCTTCTCTGATTGATGTCAGCCAGCTCTCTACCTTTGCATGTCATGCCAACATTTAGAGTTCATACTTTCAATCATACATTCTTGAGTTTACTCTTCTCTCTCTGTCTCCTAATGCATTTCCCTCCTTTTGTTTTTAGACTAACAGTAGCCCAATTTCGGTCGGTATCCTGTTTGTCAACAGTACCAGTGGTGGTAGTTGTCAACCCGGGCCTCGACCGATCCGGTATGGAATTTGTTTTTGTAACTCGCATGTTTGATTAGGCTCAGTTTTTATGCCAGACACCCTTCCTGATGCAACCCTCATCATTTATCTGGGCTGGGAACAAAACGCTGAGGATAAAAGATGATAGAAAAACAGGAGGGAGAAGGGTAGAGGGTGCTGAGAGAAACCCTCTCAAAGTTAGCTGAGTCACAAACAGTGGGGCTTTTGGACTGGTACACACATCTATCTATCTATCTATATATACTGTACATATGTATATGTGTGTGTGTGTGTGTGTGTGTGTGTGTGTGTGTGTGTGTGTGTGTGTGTTTGTATATACAACCAACACGACCAGTCCCCCTGAAAAAAAAATATATGTAATATAAACAACAAAGTTATATAGTACCACCTTGGATTCATTAAGGGAATGGTTAAAGTATAGCACTTTCCCTCAGATTTGACTCTTCTATGTATCAGATGCTGTTGCATCACTGCATAAAGATGTTGCAGTGATGTTGAGAGAGAAATGTTGGGAGTCATGGGTAGGATTGTTTCTGCCCTTGAGGCAAGAAATGTCTTGGTTGCGAGAGAGGAGAGTCAGCCTGAGCCCACTGTGTCTGCCACATGAATCATCCTTGAAATCTGTCTGGTTCAAATATGTTTGCTCTAAATTACTCCTCTCACTACTTCTACGTGAGAAATATACAGCATATGGTAGACTAATTCAAAAGTTGAAATATGACAGCAGGTAACCTCCAGCTGTAAGGAGAGATGAGTTGGGCACAAAATAGTACATTTATATAGATCCCCACAAATTAGATTAGACAAAGTTGTAGAATTACATCCAAGGCCATGAAGGGATTTTTCTATGAAAAAATGTAAATATGTAAATTTATGGTTCATAAATTCGTTTTAATAGCTGGAATAGGAGTTGAATTGTTACGTTCAGTAAATGTGGACCAATAGTAGTGGAGCCGGACACAGGCGAACAGTTTAAAAGGTTTAATGAACCCTGGAAGTTCAGCGGGATAAGAGGTAAGTATCTGCACGGACACGACAAAAGAAAACAAACAAAGAAATCCCATAGAGTTCAGAGGAACAGGTAATAATTCACCAGGATTGGACACTACAAGCACATTGCTCATTGTCATTTGATCCTCTGTTAATAAACTCTTGGTTGTTGCAGCTTATGCTTCCAATGCGTTTATTAACTTCTAGGTCGAAATTATTTACATTAGGTAAGACATCCAACATTTTGATCCATATTAATTCACTGTAAGACCTAAGACTCTGAAGAGAATAACATACAGGTATTTGTTGTAGAGTCTGTATGTATGTATGTATGTAATGGTACAGAGCTGTTCCACTTGGTGGCAGTGTTGAAGAACTTTTGCTTGGCTGTACTCTGAGACGCTCTCACCCTGGAACTAACTCTCACACTGCACAAAGGTAACTTAGAGATGGACGGGGCATCGTTAGCTGCGTTGCACTTCCTAAAAATTGAATTGAGTTATCTTCTAACTTTTCAATATCAAACCTGATAACGAAAATGGGAGGTAATCAGTCCTCAGCAACTCAGACCGAAAACCTCAGGCTGCTGAATATCTGAAAAGATTAAAAATGTTTCTCCAGATTCATTTTCTACATTTAGTTAAAGTCTTTGACCTGCTTAACAAGAGCCCCCCCAAGTCAACTTCACAGCAAAAGCTGAAAAGGATGTTAAAAATTTGAGTTGGGTGATGGGTGTTACAGGAAAAGAAGGGCTTTAAAGAGTGGGTGTATGTCATGGCTAAGGGCTGAGTAAAAAGGCCTGGCCATCTGTCCTGCCCAAACTACTGGTTGGGCAACAAAAACAAGGTCATGGCACTGTGAAGATGTTCTTACTAGTATCTCGATCTTCTAAGGGGTCAACAGTATACATCAGTGATCATCTGGGCATGATGAAAGTGAAAAAGTCCTGTGTGCTTTAAGGAGCATTAATCAATAGTGTACATCATAGGGGGTAAAAAGGAAACAGAGTAGGAGAGCAACATGGTACTTTGTATGTGTAATTGTGGCAGTGACTGATGTAATGAATTATAAGTACTCAGGTTACTGCAATTAAGTTAATTTTGTGTATTTGTGTTTTGTTCGAGTATTTTCTAGTATAGTTGTACTTTAGGCAACATTTAATCACAAATTTACAATATTTCACAGTGAATCCAAGGCTGCGGAGTACTTAGTAAATAGTAAAACAATAATGCTCTCAAATTAAGATTGATAGTCATAGTCATAGTCAAAGTCGATTAAGGGTAGCGTTCTTTGACCTGGTTTAATGCACCACTCTATGAGCAAGTGGCACATCAAACACACTCCAGTGTTACAGCGTGTGTTACAGTTGATAATAGATTATTTCTAGATATGCTACATTTTTTATGTACTTCAGTGAGGTTTGTGAGGAGTTTCTTCTCTTTCAGTCCAAGATGTGACGTGCTCTCCTGCTGTGCTGCCGTCTTTCCTTTGGCTGCCGTTTTTGTGTGTGCATCAAGGATTTTCAGGGATATTCCCTTGCAGTCATATATTGACCAAGTTATAATCTAATATGCGGACTGCAAAATCTTTCTAAACAAAGTTTGGTTTTGACTTTGTCGGTTTGGACATAAGGGCTTGCTGGCTTCATGTTGGTGTATCTTTAGTGAATGAAACCGTGGCATTATACTGTATATACCCCTGAACAAAACTACTCCTGCAAACAAAGTTGGTAGTTATGTGTTGTGTTTTAAATGGTATATGTTATATGTTAGTTGGAAGTTATGTTTTTCCTGTGGGAATTTGTATGTTACCAATATCACTCAAAAAGTTTAGATGAAATTTGAGTTGTGGCTTGGGTATGATCCATTAATGAATTGATGGACCTGTTGGATAAAGATCCAGTTTTAAAAAATGGATGCAAGTCAAAAACGAATTGACAGATTTTCATCCTAATATTAGGAGAAGTTTCAAACACTAACGGATGGAGTTTTATGAATTGTGTTTTGTAAGTAGGATTTGTTCTTCTAGGGCAGATTCAGCCAGGTGGTGGAGGTATGCCCTCTACTCAGTGCTTTTTCACTTGTTTCTAAAATGTAAGACTTACTCAGAATACCTTTTAACAGTCTAACTTTTGTACATTTTTAGTCTTGTATTTTTACTATTATACTTGAGTATAATATTGTAGTACTTGCCCCACCTCCGCTTCTGGCCTTGTACCTGTGACAAGTATTATTTAGCTTCAGTCACAGTGTTGTGCCAATGACCATACTACAAATGTTTTGAAACCACTGCATATCTCTAACCCTCTCCTTGTATCCCACAAGAAGAAAAAAGTCCATGCTGTATCTCGCTCAAACACACCATTGACACAGAATCGATTACAGAAACAAGCAAACAGGATAGAAATATACATCCAGCAAACAAAATGTCTCCATGATGGACAGGAGACTGAGTGGTTCTTGTCTGTCTAGTAACACATGGAGTTTGCTCAGATTAATCTCAGATCCATTCTTCATCTCTATTTAGAAAATAACTGGATTTTCCATTCTTTAGTTTGTTATTATGGTTTGGACACAGATCTATCATTCACACAGTATCATTGACACAGTATCATTGTCTATGGAGTGTTTTTTATCTCCTGTATTCCTCCCCTGTATTTAATTTTTTTGTTTTGTTTTGTTTTTGATTTTTGTTGGACAGTGTGGTATGCTGTAAAGTTAGGGCGCTGGAAATAGGGATTATTTGGGGCTCACAATCTTATATCTCCCATATGTTGCAACACTCACATATATAATTACATTCATATTGTCTTTCTCATTTCCTCTAAATCTTTGTTTTCACTGCAAGCAAACATGTTTTTTAATCGCACAACAGAGTCACTAAAACTCAAAAAGTAATGCAAGCTCAGGTCTCAGCCAAACATAACCATGACCTGAAGCTTTCTTTATGCTTTACGTCTGTTTTTTGACAATATGAGTACAAATGCTATATCATTGCCAGCTGCAATGGTGCTAAAGAAATACATCAGTCAATGTGATGTAAATTAAAATATTGCTGTGACGTTTCCCATCATGCTGTGCTGGACTGTGTTGTTAAAGTTTGCCATTTTATGTTCCAAAATGCAATTACAATCTACACTTCTGCACACTCCCCATTTTTGACATGAATTTAACACTCCTGTATACAGATTTTAAAGCACCTAGCATAACTAGACTTTTAGATGTCAGATTGAAAATAATTTACGGTGGCTGTGACTGCAGGAATTAAGGCCCTCCCAAAGCTTCTGCACCTCAGTGCTTTCGGTGCACAGAGGGGTGTAAAGGATTGTGGCCACTGTTCGGACCTGGTGCTACCATGCTTTTTGAGTGACTGCATCACAAATGGACAGCTCTGTGCAGGTCTGAAGGCACTCAGGACATATTTAAGATTTGATCACATGGACTACATTTGGAGATGGTCTGGGCCACATTCTTACCACAGTGTAAATGCAAAAGGGTCCTGGGCCACACTGAACAGCCACCCACTTCAGCGATGTCCTGAACGTACGCTGTCAACCGTAGCATTTTACCTTCATAAATTTCCTGAAGCACATAGATGTATATTACAAGTTGATTAAAATCAAACACGGTGGTTGACTTGGTTTGGTTTAAACAGGTCAAGAACATAATCTGTAATCTCTTATATTTTACATCTGGAAGCACACAGTGAGTGCAATGCTGGCCCTGCTGGAAAAAAACTGCAACACATAGACAAAAATACTATACTTACTTATTTGCATACAGAGCAGGTAAGCAAGATCCGATCACTGGTAGCGTCACTCAGGAAATATGTGGAGGCACATTGTGAAGCCATGTGTGAAGCCACATACTCAGAGTTGTCCGACTGTGATCAAATCAGCCAGCACATGAACATGAACTGACCTTGTATGAGTGGGTGTGTGGCATCCTGGGCTATTGAGGTTACAATTTATGCAATAGGCTCATTGTTTAACTCTGCAAGGTATGAGTTGGAAGAACACTTATTATTAACAATACAATAAGATGTGTTGAATGATGCTCTTGTTCAACAATAACAGAATCTGGACTTCAGCACACAGTCCTTTAGTCTCTAACAGCTCCTTCTTTGTTTGTCAAGAGTGTGTATTGAAACTGAACCTATTTTCCAGTGTCACTCTTAAGAATTTGAAACTGTCTACCACTTCAGCGGTTTGGTTAATGATGAGATGAAGGGGGGACTGATTATCATCTTCATTGTATTGCTGACATTGAGGTGCAGATGGTTATCTTTGCACTGCTGGGTGAAGTGTGCAGCCAGATTGTAAGATTTCAGAGTCGAGTGATTAGTCCAAGAAGGCATAAAGTGTTGGTGCCCCTACATACAACTTGCTTCTGTTACTCAGGTATATAGGAGATTGATCTCTCAGTGTTGAGATAGTGTATCTCAGGATCATCAGGTGACTTTGGGTTTTTTATGCAGAATTATAGTCACAAAGGTGTGTGATCTGTCCACAGCATCCTTTGGGCCCCCTCTTTGTTTTAAAATCAAACTGGAGGGGGTCCAGTTCAGGGATGACAGCTGGCAGAATGATGTCTACTAGCAGCCTCTCCAGGCATGCCATTATTATAGCTATGACTTGACTTGCCATGACATTAAGCATGTTGGTGTAGATTCAGTGCTTGGAGTTAAGGGAACTGGACCTTTGTTACCTTGATTGACATTCCCCATGGTGAAAACATGTAGCCAATCCATCAGGTGTTGGATCAGCACTTAGCAATGTGGATTGGTTCAGGCTTCGGCTTTGGCACAGTTTAGTTAGGCCATGAAAGTCAAGTTTTTGCACTAGTAATTGTTTGGCTATGTAAGTTATTTGCTCTGTAAATCCTGGCCTTACAGGAAGTTAGCTCAGTTGTAAATGCTGTACAGCCACTATAGCAGCAAAGGAAGCCAATGTTTATCCCAAACTGTCTGTCTGTAAAACTCATACAGGAGGTGCTATTTAAGCTGCTTTGACCTATGTGCTCTTGCTGTTTCCTCCACAAGCTACTTTGCAACCTTTCTCCATCCCAGCTCCTCCTTCTAAAGCTGTCTGACTTGAAATGACTGAATGTAATTTCTGTTACTATTAATACCTGCATACTCTGTTCTCTTTTGCTGCTTAGCCTCCTGCCTTAGCATTTCCATATAGATATGTGAAAGGACAGGGCGCTTCCAAAACAGGGCCATCCTGCCAGAAAATAACCAACAGCGAATGGTTGGCCAAATCGAAACGTTCAGACTCGTGTGACATAAAGTACAGTCTAGAGGACCTTGATTGTTGACCGCTGACACAACCATGACTTGGCGACACTTTAAATAATTTAACAATTTAACAACTTAACAATTTCCCCCGGGGATAAATAAAGTATTCTGAACTGAACTGAACTGAAATCAAACTATACTTTATAGTATAAGTGATACTATAGCAGGAAGTCCTACATCTCCCAGCATTGGCCAATTAAAAAATGGAATGCAGAAATGAAGAGAAGGATAGTCTAGTTGCTCTGCAAATCCTCACGTCAGACTCTGAGCCAAACCAAAATAGATAAAGGTCCTCATTCAATTGTTAAATGCACATTAGTCAACATCACAAGATGAGAACTTTGCCGTATGAACAAAAAGTAACATGTGTTAGAAAATTATTTATGAAAAAAAATAATAAAAAAAATAGGTCATTTTCAACAATTGTTTTGAGCCAGTGTCTGAGAAAATGACACATAATGATGAACTGGGTGTGTTATTCCTGTCTCAAATGGATAGCCGACGTTTTTGAAAATTAAGCTCACATTGGAAAAAGTCTTGCAATACACCTCCAAGGGTTTAAGACTCGGAAAGATGCGATAAGGAGGTCTTTTCAAATTGTCTGTTTGAGGCCAGGAAGCTCACTGCATATTTTTAATTTCTGCACTGCTGTGTTTCTGTTACTGAAAGCATTTCTGGTGATGACTTTGGTCCGAGCTTGCCGAAGCAAGACGGAAATAACAACCATTTATCCAAGAGCATTCTTTCTCACGATGTTACGAGACTCGCTTGAACACATTGATAACTGCCGCTCACATTATGTGGGGCGCACCCTGAGACAGACAGATTTACAACTGCTGCACATCATTCTGAAAGCCTGTCTGGGAAGAGGAAATGGTTTCTGAAAATGGAACAAACACAAAAGACAGTGGATGGTCCCAGCTTTTCAGTGATCCAAAGGGGAATTTAAACTGCATATATAAATAAAACCTTAATATTGACATAAATGTAATCTTTTAAATAGACTTTCAAACAAGCACAAACTGAGACCAAAAAATCTTTTATTGCTTTATTTCAGGATCTCCAGATGGTTGTAGAGCCCAGAGCATACAGTTAGCTATGAAAGAAGTAGGGGAGATAAAGAAAAGACAGCAGGCAGAGAGGATTGAGGAAGAGTTAGCAAGAAAGACAAAAAGGGAGAGGCACAAAAGAGCAGAAAAGAAAAAAAAGAGATAAAATACACTTAAAATAATCAGATGATTCAAACTTTTCTGTTTGCTTCTGACCCTCTATGATTAAAAAAGGGAAAACAAGGCATTAAAATGAGACTGGGCAACAATTAACTCAGAAAATAAAGATAGATGTCCCAAATCCCAAACAGAAAGTCTCGTTTGACTGCTTGTAACAGAGCAGTGACTTTTAGGTTTATCAGATGCCATAGCTCTGTTTCAGCACCTAATGTGACATATTACAACTACTTATACTAATTATATGTTGAGCAGCACTTTGTAACAATACATTAAAGTGACAGGTGATCTCACAGGTGAGGTCATCTCATCCTGATGCTCAAACCTGCCTTCTTCTGCACTGTTAGTACCTCTGCTGCTCGCTCTGCTTCAGATATGCTCCTGATGGGGTATGGTCAAGTGGAGGATGGAACAAAACAGTGTCATACAATGTAACACAGCACAGAGTTATAGTGGCTAAACTGTCCACGCTGTTACAACTCTAAGTATGTGCCTGCCTCAACAACTTTGTATAGAAACTCATTTCATTTTCTTCAAAATCTCCTCCTTTCAATCACGATCCAGTGTTCATAACCGTCCATCAAATCAAGTCATTTTAGTTATATATAGCCCAATATTATAATTTGCTTCAAGGAGCCTCATAATCTGTACAGCACATGAATCCTTCTATCCTTAAACCCTCCGTGCAGATAAAGAAAAGATCCGAAATCCCTTTAATGGAAATCTGAGGGAAGCTCAGGGGTGATCAACAGAGGAGGGTTCCTTCTTGTGTACAAAAAAGAAGATTAAGATAAAAATTAGAGTAGGAGTTAAAAGATGGAAAAAAAAAAATCTGAAAAATGTGATCTGGAAGGATGTCTGAGCTACAAAACAAAACCCTTAGATCTGAGCCAGACTGGCTGTCACCCATCGCTATATGTAAACTCTTCAAAGACATGACCCAAGAGGCTTATTGACACATTGGTACCTAAACTATTTTCCTAGTATCTAAATATGTATGTCCTATTGGTGCTTTATAACAGGCCCTACTGGGTCTTGCTGCCAGTTTAGTGCACCAAGCACATTATGATCAAGATTACTTTAAATTGAACAGTAGTTGATGATTGGCTGCAAAAAGAAATACAGTCTTTTCCTTTAGATCTGAATAGAAAGGAATCAAAATCATTAGACTGGTTTTGGCACTACTTGATACATATTTTGGTTGACGCCTAAAATGCATTGAGCATTGATAATTGACCTAAATAGATGGACAAAACATTTGTACTTAATTTCGGGTAAACAAATACAAGTGCAAAAAATGCACAGATACAAAATATTGATTGAAAGCAGAGATGTTCGATCCACAATTGGGTCTGATCAGGTAAACCATATTTTAAACTGGGCCTCATCCTTTGGCTGATTCCTGCCACGTTGTGAATGTCTCTGGCGGTTAAAGTAAGAGTCTGATTTGTTGAAGAGGTGTCTTTCTTATGTCTGATCCTCCCAGCCATCACAGGAAGAAAAACATCATTTTAAATGTTTCCTTTCGCTATGATAGTGGCTAATAATGTGTGACAGTCATGCTAGGCAGTTTGTTTCATGCATCATGCAATCAACAAGTATGCTATACTTACCATTTTCATACATCATCAATTTTTCACGTTTTGCCCTTAGCCATGTAATAAATTCTGGTTTATCTATTGCTTTTGTATGCACCAAAATGCAACTGCATTCAAATCCAAATCACAAAAAAACAAAAAAGATTCAACCCTCAAATGAGCTATTATCACTGGCAGCGATCACAGCGGAACAGAGGACAAAGAAAGCAGACAGAGGGGATTGAAAGAGCACAAAAGTGAAACGATGCAAAGACTAACAGGAGGGAGTCATCGCATGCCAGCTTCTGTCTGCGTTCATATCACAGTTTGGGAAAAAAAAGACTGATAGACTAAAGTGACAAAGAAACAGAAAAAGTAGAGGGCAAAGAATGAGAAAGACAAGTAAAAACTACAATCATGTTGAATAATGGATTGCAGTGTCTAAAATTATCTCTTAAAGACAGTCATACATCAGACTTCTTACAATCATTTGTGAGTAGGGTCAGAGTGATGCATTATTATTATTATTTAATAAAATGCAATGTCAGTCAGAACTTAACTTGTGCATGGCTTACCCTAATTCTAAAACCAACTGAAGTGCCTTTAGACAGCATTCTGTCTAAAAATGACCCTACTTCCCACCTTATTTTACATTACTCTATTTATTTCTGCTGTAAAAAAAAATTACTAACAATTTATGGTATCAGTCTCTTTATTTTAAAGTCTTCACAGCTCCACTCACTTTTCTGATGTTGGTGACAACTGGCTCAAACTAAAATGCCTATTGCAATAACGTTAACTGTGAAAATTCAAACCACTATTATGCAAATCAATGGATGATGGGTTTATGCTGACTCAAAGGTTAAGTAGAACAAATTGTAAGATTTAAACCAGTGTGTGGCCCTAGGCATATCCACACCGTTTGCATTGGTTGTACTGGCAGGATCTGAATAAAGTTTTCTGTGGACATTTCCTGAGGTGGGTTTTCCACTGAGCATGGAAATAATGCTTGACAGTTTGGGCAGAGAATACTGTAGTCTGCCCTCAGTATGTGTGAAAGAGTGAAAGTGGCAGGTTTTGAAAGCATTTTGAGTATTTGGTAGACAAGAAAAGTCCATCCATTTACCTGTTTCCTCAGAGAAGGGACAAATCCAATGTTTCACATAAAAGTGTCAGGTTCTAGTGTTCAACCAGGAGGATTTCCATTTACAATACTTGTTCTGCAAGGGTTTCGAGAGGAGGGAAAAAGACAGCAAACACAACATGTAAGATTTCCTATATGCACCAACAAAACTCTCATTTCTCTTCAAATTGGTTCACAAATGTTTTTAAATCTATGATCGTGAGTACTTTACCTTTACTAACAGAAATCATAAGCCCAGCAAGTGAGATCTATCAAGATAATGCTAATTAAAGAACCTGATTATTGGACTGGTCACAATAAAAGGTAACTCTAAAATGTTTAGTTAAGGAAGGGATCTGGGGCAGCTGCTGCAGCACTAGTGACCTACATCAAATCATTAAATCATATTTTATTTGTAGAGCCCAAAATCCCAATTTACTCATTATCTCACTGGGCTTTGAAAAACTGTACAGATGTGACACCCTCTGCCCTTAAACAGGGAAAATAAGAAACCTCAGGAAGAACCACAGAGGAGGGATCCTTCTTCCTAGGACGGACAGACGTGCAATAGATGTCACTTGTACAGAACACAACGACATGACAATAACTAAGAAGTCCATAAGGGTCCAGAAGTCATTGTAATCCATGGGCTAGGCTGGGCAATCCGGCGTAGGATCCAAGTCACAGGATCTCCTGTCCTAATGTGAGCAGTAAGCGTTAGGCAGGACCACAGCAGCAGCTCCCACCGCGACCTAGAAAACCTGCAGGATGATAAAGCACAATGACACATTACAAACTTTCACAATTTTTGGGGATATAATTACATATAATGACTACCTGTGGTAGACTGAGGCAGGGGCAGGAGAGAGTTCCCTGTTTGACCTTACTGTAATGTAACAATGTACTATTGTCACAATCATAGAGACAACAGTAACATGCTGATGTTTAGCAGGTAATGCTAACATTGTTACTGTGTATGATTTTGATCTGACAGTGATAGATAAGTAGAACCGTCAGGGAATCACTTAAGTCATTATGCTCGATCTTTTATCGAAGGTTATGCATTTGATATTAACTGAAACTTCCACTCCTTGCACTGGCTACAAATTTAATGAACAATAATTTAAAACAAAATCAAGAATATGAAAATTGAGGTCAACGTGCTGCTGCCCATGCTGAATATTTGCTCTGAAGGTAACACTCCATGATGTTTCATAGTGTGAATCTTGGCAGCGCAGTTGTTTTCGAAGGCCAAGTGTCTAAGATGAGAAGCTTCGTTTTTTTTCCGCACTTGCGGCGGTGACGAGGCAGGAAATAGTTCTGATGCTTTATTTAAATGTTCTTCAAAAGCACGCTAATTGCTTCAACTTACTCAGCCTCAGGTCTAACAGTCTTCGGACGGTTAATAAGCTCTGACACGATTTGTTATTTTTACTGCTACTCAAGTGAGTCATGATATCTAAGAGCAAAAGGTGACGTTATGTTTGTGTTTGAACTATCATTATATTAAAGGCTTGTAAAGCTGTGTTGCGAATGATATTATTATCAAAATGCAACTCTAAGTGAAACATAGATGTGCTCTCAGCTCTTGTTATTTCTATTATCAAGTCCACACATTTTGTGTTATTTCAAGTGAGTTATGTGATTTTTGAAAAAAAGTTTTCTCATCATGTTTATCATTTTGTCCTTTATGCTATAAATTCATGCTTTTGTTAATGCCAAAGTTGTGATATTAACATGATTAGTTACTCTCAAGTTTTAGAGGTGTAGAAGCTTCCTCACCTTCCTTCCTGATGATGAACCGAACAAAGCTCATGACTCTTGGTGACGGTTGGAACATGTAGTATACTGACAAACCTGATATTTTTCACTTATATTTACAGTGCAGTGTTGTGCATGCTCGGGTAAATATCGGACAAGTGTTCACTTATTCATTATCCTGATTTCCATATAAAACATCAAGAAAAAGCTTTAATTATGGTAATGTGTTGTGTGGAAATGCAGTGCAATAGCTGCTATCAATAGATTACCAATTTAGTGGGACATAAACAGGAGGCTCAAGGCTTGTCCATTATTAATGCCATTTAAAACATTAAACACTCGCTTTCAGCGAACAAAGCAAATGCGGCGTCTACGTACATAGGTATTAGCAATATTCTTCTCTGAGACCCCACTTACATCCTGTTGTTGTTGCAACACTCCCTTGTGACACATGAACACTACTCAAAACTTTACTACCACCTGGTGGCTGTGGCATCAACAATAATAAATCCACATTCAACAAATAAGATATTTTGTAACTTTAAACTGTGTTTTTATATGTGTGGTCCACTGTAAGTTATTGTTTCCATGAACAACAAAAGGATACAACACAGGTGCCAGATTAAAACATTTACATAGATACTTCTGGCAAAGATCCTATCTTCCTTTTTCATGGGCACCTGCCTCAAATGTCATCAAAGCCCAATGTTCACTTACAGGTGAAAAAGACTAGAAAAATACTAATTACAACTCCTGTAACCCTTTTTAATTTTGTTACAGTTTAATGTAGTCTCTTTTGACCATATTTGCTTTTTCCAGATTCAGTCGATGCAGCTTTCTCAAAGTTCCTTAAAGATAAAGTTATTTTGTATTGTCCAAATATACATTTAAATGTTGTTATTTAAGTTGCAATTAAATGCAACCTTTTTTTTCAAATAGCAAAACTAGTGGTGCCTCAGCTGAAACTTGGAAGAATTCTGCCCAGGGAATCTGGAGATATATGATTTTTATATAATTAGCTATTGTAACCTTGACCTGTGACCTTTCAAGGTCAAATTTGGGATTGAATCAATGTGGTGTAAGTTAGTAAGCAATTGGTTGTGTTTTGGCTGAGATAAGATAGGCGTTCTTTGTGAGAGCTGCTTGACAAACACTGATGCTCCAGTTAGAGATTTTCAGTATCACAAATTTGATCATCAACTTTCTTTGTCAACTCAGGATTTCTGCTTCAGGTTCGGTGTGCATTCCCATAAAAACCCATGTAATTACTCTCATTTTGTCGTTTTGCTCTTCTTCAGCACAAAATTGAACGATCACATGCCGCCCTTCTCATTCATCATGAACAGGTTGTTATAATGGAGAGCATTGAAAAGATATATTAGAGCAAACAGCAGCATTGTTGCTGCATATAATGCATGGAAGACATGTCAGAAATGTGCCAATTGTGAAAACTCATCACGTTCATATTTCAACACAAAATTTAATCTTATATGTGTGATTTTATTTCTGACAGCTGCACATTGTAGCACACTTAAACATTATACTAAATTTAGGTCTGAAAATGTCCCATAATGAACATATGAAATTATAAATCAAAGTGTAATTGTTAACTATTGAATATTATCTATGATAAATTCCAGTATAGTATTACATTTTACAGGGAATGTTCTTAACATCCTTCTTAACGTACTTGGCAGCCAATGAGAAACATAAAACCGTACAAAGTGATGGAGAGCTGTTGTGCCTTCATGATTCTTTTACTGTGTGGATGACACGCTGTTAAAAGTTTTAAGGTTTTAATATTATCAGGAACAAAAAAAAGAAAATGTTTTTCTGCATCACCAAATGAATGCATGTATTGCTGTGGCCGGTTATGCCTACACCCTTTCTTGGGTGTACAAACTGTACAAACTGTGCAAACTGGTCCTGACCAGGTTATGGTCACAGCATCAGTTACCATGGTGATCTAGCCAGGTTAAACAAGAATCACTTTCGTGACGCTGACACAGTGCTGGCTCTCTGCTGAACATACCTCACTAAAAAGGCTCTTATCTCACTATAGTATAGACTTCTAGGAGCTCTGTCCTCTCTTTAAACTGTCTATGTTGGTCAACATCTTTGGGAGACCTGCTAGAAAGTTGTTGTTGTTGACAGTTCTCTGTGTGTGCTAGTTTTGTTGTGGGTATACTTTGTGTAATGCGGGTATGAATGTATTGAGGTTGTATTTTTTTTGTGCATTTTCCCATGTGAGTTTTGCAGTGTGTAAGTGTCTGCATATGTGCTTGTTCCTGCATTCAAAGTGTGTATGTGTCAATGTGTGCATGTCTAGAGGTTGTATATATTTGCATGCCTATATATCACTTTCCTTTAATTCCAGGCTACAGAGCACCCTGATAAGAAAGCAATTACGCTGACAGCGAGAATATTAGTACTGGTGGTATTTTTATACCCTGAAAAAATAGATTTATTTTTATGGCATTTCTGCTTCAGTGGAGGGGGAGGATTGGGCGGTTTGAAGGGAGCACTTCCTTCCCTCCTGCCCTGTCTTATATACGTAAAAGCTATTTTAAACATTTTACTATTAGATGGAGTTTACACAATGTCATGGAATTTGGAAACGCCAAGAGCTACATTTTTGTTTTTTGTTGTAAGATTGAGCTCTCCACAATAATAATCACAGAATTGGTCATTTACTGACATGCAGAACACTTGAGTCACAAGTCTTGACTCAAGCAATGTTGTATGTGTGATTTCTGCTTCAGTCAAACTGGGCTAATTTGTGTAAAACCTAAATAAGTGTTTTTTTGTTTCTATTAATGCCAATTTGGTAGTGTTTGGAATCATTTCTCTTCCTATTACAAACAAAAACATTCACCACAAATTGAAGTGGTATGAAAATGTATAGAATCTTATAGTTGTGTGCATTTCCTTATGCTGTCTGCTGTTGGAGCTTCTTAACTGTGAGCAGATTTTTGATGGGCCATCAATTTTTGTAAACCTGCCAATATTCAAACTCTATGCAGTTAATTTCTCGCCTCAAATATCCTCAGAAATTAGTCTAGTGATGAAGTGCAATGCAAACATTGAAAACAAATCCTGAGGTTGGCCTTACTAGTTGTTGTGATTGTTCTGGTGCTTTCGACTCTGGGACACATGACTACAGATTGGACATTTCTTTTCAGGTCATATCCTGTGAATTTTGGCATACTGCATATTTAGCTTTATTGGCATAATAAACAACCAAATTAGTAATAGGCTTGGGTAGAATCAAGAAACTTGTGTTTCAACTCAGTTTTCATTCTTTGGGTCACGATTCAATATCAGTTCAATTCTATATTGATCCAATAAGCTTCGATGATGATTGCTGGTTTTTTTTGTTGTTGTTATTTAATGCCCATTGATTGATTATGTTAACAAGACTGCTGAATTGCTTCTAGTGCGACACGTGTGTTAAACTCAAGTATACACATTGTTTCACTGGGCTTTGACAAACTGTACAGGTGAGACATCCTCTGCCCTTAGAGGCTCGAACCAGGTGGGGAAAAACTTAAAAAACCCTAAACAGGGATATAAGGAACCTCAGGAAGAACCACAGAGGAGGGATCCTTCTTCCTAGGACGGACAGACGTGCAATAGATGTCACTTGTACAGAACACAACATGATAATGACAGCTTACTAAGAATGTTTGAGTTCATATGAGTCTATAAATCCAGATATAGTGTTGGTATAGTATGTTGGTCCTGTGTAATCCATGGGCTGGGCTGGGCAATTCAGCCTAGGATCCAAGTCACAGGATCTCCTGTCCTAATTTGAGCAGTAGGCGTCAGGCAAGACCACAGAAGCAGCTCCCACCACGACCTAGATAGATCTGTGGGATGATAAAGCACAAAGACTCTAGGGGAAGAAGTATAGTTAGTGTAAGGATATGGACATTTAGAGGGCAGGATGATAAAGCACAAAGACTCTAGGGGAAGAAGTATAGTTAGTGTAAGGATATGGACATTTAGAGGGCAGGATGATAAAGCACAAAGACTCTAGGGGAAGAAGTATAGTTAGTGTAAGGATATGGACATTTAGAGGGCAGGATGATAAAGCACAAAGACTCTAGGGGAAGAAGTATAGTTAGTGTAAGGATATGGACATTTAGAGGGCAGGATGATAAAGCACAAAGACTCTAGGGGAAGAAGTATAGTTAGTGTAAGGATATGGACATTTAGAGGGCAGGATGATAAAGCACAAAGACTCTAGGGGAAGAAGTATAGTTAGTGTAAGGATATGGACATTTAGAGGGCAGGATGATAAAGCACAAAGACTCTAGGGGAAGAAGTATAGTTAGTGTAAGGATATGGACATTTAGAGGAGCAGAGATGGAGTCTGAGTCAGAGGGGACTGAGAGGAGAGCTCAGTGCATCATGGAGTGTTCCCCCAGCAACCTAAGCCTATAGCAGCATAACTAAGGGCTAGATAGACCAGCCCTAACTATAAGCTTTATCAAAAAGGAAGGTTTTAAGCCTACTCTTAAAATCCCATAAAATCAAACCACAGGAGCGCTTCATTACATCAGAGATAATTTAATTTTTTTTGAATCAATACTGAATCAATATTGAATTGGGAAAAAATATATTGCAATACACTGATGATTTTTTTTTTTTACCTGGCTCTAACTAACAACATGTACAGTAAATTTAGGAGGGCAATTTAAATAAAACCACCTGCTCCATAATATTGTAATTGACTTTCTTTGTCCTGTGCCTGATTAGCTTGTTACCAGGTGCTCTCTTGTCCCTTTGCTTGTATCCCAACTTGTTTCCTACAAACCCATAGCTGGACCCCTCTTACCTGTTTGACCTTCTTCTCTGATTACTGGATTTTGCTCTTTGTGAGTGTATTTGCTAGCATGAAACTTCTGCCTTCTGGCTTGACCCTCATCTAGCCTCATTCTCCCCTATGCCTTTTTTGCTTTGAGTTTTGCAATAAAATCAGTGCAATGCATTAGCTCTGCCTCAGACATCCACATTTGGGTCGTGATATCTATCTTCTTGTTAGCCTGCAGCAGCAGCTGCAATGTCCCTTTTCTCTTTAAAATCCCTCCCCGCCTCCACCTTTTTCTTTCCTTTATCATTGTGTGTTATTGCTGTTAGGGCATCTGAGACTCTCCAGTCGTTTTTCACATACTCAGTCATTCACTTACTCAATCTCACTCACTCACTCACCACACTACACTCCTTTCTTCATCCTCCTCCCACCGTTCTGTACCTGTCCTCTTTCCTTTCCTCACATCCCCTCTTCCTATCAATGTGTTCTGATATTGTTTTGTGTTTGTTATTCCAGTTAAATGCTCCTCGTCTGAGCTGAGCTTGGACGTGGGGGAATTTTAAGGTTAGCAGCGAGTAAAAATGCCACATACACTTCAAAAGCAGTCGAGCAGCTCATTGCACCACTGTCTGCGGGTCTGTGGTTTGGTTGATGAGCGAGCAACCCCTTCAGTGTAGAATGTTCACAACAACCGCTGATGCGGTGATTGTGTCATTTATGTGGAAATGTCCATATAGTACATGAAGATCAACAGCCTGTTGGTCTGGAAACATGGATATGATGCTTATGAAGTAGCTTTTACGTAACTAAAGGTAATGTGTCATATGAAGTGTGAGATTTTTAAACCTACCGTACATTTATTTTGCATCGCTGAATATGGTAATTAGATAAGCCCTCTTCTCAGATACATTACATTGCTGATGCAGCGATGGCTTTTTTCTGCCTCAAGCTCCTTGCAGATGCACATTTGGAAGAACAAATATGTAGGCTGGCGGGATACACCATGGACAAGTCATCGGTTCATTGCAGGGCTGACATATAGACACAGGGAGAACGTGTGCACTCTGCACAGAAAGGCCCTGACCACGGAATGGAACTCAGAACCTTCTTGCTGTGAAGCGACAGTGCTAACCACTACACCAGTTTTGAGAGTAAGGGGTTGTGGGCTATATAATGTAAATGTACATCTGCCAATACAATATATTATAACAACAAATAAATACCTTTTAAATGTACTTTTTTTTTTAAAAAAAAAATTGATGTATTTTATATCTGTATTATCTCCCTTTTATATGCGTCTCTTTGTTTCCCCACACTTATTTATTGTAATTACTCTGACATTTTAAATGCATTTCCTCTTCCTTATGCAAATAAAGAGGCTGTAATTCTAAGTGTGTCACGGAGACAACATTTCGCCACTGGATGATTGACATCACAGTGCTGAAGGGAAAGCAGAGAGTGTATAATCTCTTGATGCGCTGAGTTTGTTTTGGTCCGCTATTAACACTTTTTAACATTAATGATGAACTTATGTCTTATGTTTAAATATTTCATAAGACTTTCAACATCGCACAAGTCTTTACTATCATCAGAATGTCATCAAGAAAACAGACAAACATATATCTGCAAACATTCAGCGTAAGTGTGCAAAATAACCCTTTCACGCTGGCCAAAAGTCCCACTAAGATGTGATGCTGATACATTCAGGATCAGGATGGTGGTGCATAAATAGTGAAGAACTTTATGAACCAGTGTACGGTCCCATTTATTTTCCAAAACCAATGTCCATATTGACTCGTTTGTTCTCAAAAAATACAAAACAGTAACCACCGTAGCCTCCATGTTGCCTTCTTCTGCTTCCAGTACTTGGCATTGCTGTTTCCAGTATGACGCATCAGGTAAAAAAAGAAAAAAAAGAAACAAAAAACAAAAAGACTGCCTTGTCCCCTGGACGTGTCTACCTGTGGTTGAAGAGGCTGTGTGTATACATAATAATTTTGATGTAAAGGTGGTAGAAGTGTGTAGAAGTTGAGATGGTGGAGGTATATGCAGTGCATCCTGTACTAGACCAGAAATGTGCCTTTTCGGCTAGGACACACCAAGCTGACAGTCAGCCATTGGGAACTTTTGGAACGTTGAGAATGTTGTGAACACCCTGTTGCCTTGGTCTTCTTGGTGTGTCCCGTACTCTCAGCATTGTCTTTCCTTGTCGGCAATCAGAGAGCTCACCCTAATCGGCTGTTGAGTGCATGAGAAGAGACTGAAGTATAACAGGAAAATCTTCTTGAGCTCGAACAATCCATGATTTCACCTATTTACTGCAGTTCCTCTTTTGTTTTTGACTCTGCCTCTTCTGTAGTTCTTCCACAATCGACTAGCTGAGGGTTGACAGCACTTGCGCCATTTTCATCTTCTTATCAGCCACATCAAGTGAGTGAATAAGAGCCCTTATATGAATATAAAGCAAAGAAATGGCATAAATAATAAGCAAGCGCCGCTTTGTTTGCGCTTTTTAAATCTTCCAGTTTCCCTTGTTGACTGACATTGTCTGACTTATATAGACTACCCACCATTCTGGTGTGGAGAGTTACTTCCCCACATGCAGGCACAGCATTTAGGACTGTGCCGGCAGTGAACATTTTTGCGTGTGTTCAAGTGTAACTTTTTAGCGACACAACAGAGACATTCCAGCGTGGCTGGTACTTGACATCAGGGTAATATTTCTCAGCTCTTACATTAAAAAAAATATTCACCAGATCAATGGTTCTTCACAATAGTCACCATAATTATGATCTATCTTCTTAACTGTGCACACGAAAAGTATCTAAAACAAACGTACTGTTGTATGTACTACACATAACCAAACCTATGAGTGTGTACTTGTATAGTTAAGTCTCTTT
>KV751337.1:3460930-3474968 GCA_001698575.1 Mola mola
GGGCCCACATGAGGACGGGCCCATGTTTCCTTTTCGGGCTGGGCCCGACCGGACCCCATGGAAGAAGGCCCGGCCACCAGGCGCTCGCCTACGGACCCCTTCCCCAGGCCTGGGTCCAGGGCGGGGTCCCGGTATCCCTCCGGGCAGGGTACACCAGTCCTTGTTATTATTCACCATCATAGAAGTCTTTGAACCGCACTTTGTCTGGCCCCTCACCTAAGACCAATTTGCCTTGGGTGACCCTACCAGGGGCAAACAGCCCCCGACAACATAGCTCCTAGGATCATTAGGGCACCCAAACCCCTCCACCACGGTAAGGTGGCGGTTCCAGGAGGGGATGGTGTAACATGTTTGACATATTGAATTACAACAAGTGCACCGAATACTTGTGTTTCTCTGAGTCACTTTTTACTGTCTATTCCGCCTCCTGCAGTCTCTCCCTTGTGTGTAACTCATTCACTTTTATAGCAATGTGTTTCAGAATTGACAGATTTGATTTGCTAAAAGGCATCACATGTTATTATTTACAATGCATGCAATTGGTGTGTGAGTTAAAACAAACGCTTCGTCAAAATATGACACTTATCAATAACTTATTGGTTATGGGTGGGTCCGGATAGGACATCGTTTGGATCCAGAACTGGACTGCGGTGCGTGTATTAGTGTATTACTTTGTCGTTGGTGCTGCATGCTACATTTTTCAAATTTCTTCTGTTTGCAATGCACAAGTCAAATCGATAAAAATAATTTCCTAACTTGCTAGTCTTTTGTCTATTAACATTTTGTTTAGCTGCAGTGTGTTGAGCTCTCTTGGCCACTGTAACGTTGTACTAAAACTGACCCTGTGGTGTTTTTGATTTTGCGTAAACTACTGTAACAAACTAAGGTTTGCTCTATTTCACAGTCAACAGGTAGCTTAAATGCACCAAAAAGGCACTGTGTTAATTTAAATATCTGCTTTGGATGGGAGGAAGTAAACATGTTCAAAATGTTTGTTAGTGAGTACAGTGCATAGTTATTTATTGGAAATCCAGTTACAGTACATCATGCAGAGTGATAAGGATTCAGTGTGGGGAAAAATGAAAATCTTGGTCAGTGTGTATTTAGTGTGTGTGTGTGTGTGTGTGTGTGTGTGTATTCCCACATACAGCGCAGCAGACGGAGCTGTGTGTAAATATGACTGAATGAGTTTCCTTATCAAGCCTCCAGCTTACTCTCCGTCATTATTCTTCCTTACCTCTCCTTTCTCCTCCTTCACCCTTTCTACACACACACACCTCCGTCTGGCTGACTCCCATATCGTTGCCTTCCACCCAGGCAGAAAACAACCAGGGTGCTCCATGAAACATTCGTTCCCTCCTGTGTTTGTCTGCTCTCCCGTCCCCACAGAGGCATATAACTGCAGCTTTGTTTTCTCTTTCATCTCCATGCTTTCATTAACCCCTTTTTCTCCCTCCATTTTGGGCTGCGCTCTCTGTTTTGCTCCAATTTTCTCCTCCTTTCATTATTTCTGTCCCCTTTGGGTAATTATCTCAGTGCATTGACATCTCTTACCTTCCTCCTCCTCCTCCCTGGATCCCTTCTTCCTCAATCTCATACTTTTCTAACATGTTCTGCCTTGCTTTATTTCCCCCAACTGCCACCTCTCATTGCCTGCCCATATATCTTCTCTTCCCCCAAACCCCTGTTGACAGCCATATTTTCACACAAACAACCATTTTTGGCGCTTCTGGTTCACTGGAAAGACTTTCAGCATTGTCACGAGGACTGTTCCAGAAACGGAGAAAGAAATTTACAGTTACACCAATGAAACCATAACAACGTAGATGACCCCAGTGTGTGTGTTTTCCCCCTCCTCCAGTTCCTCAGTAAAGTTGAAGAGAAAATTCGGGGTAACTTGATAGATTGTCCAAAAGATTCCCTACATCCTAACATTGGTTATTACAGTGTTTTTCTATTGTGTTTATGCATTGAGTCATTGAATCATTTTACACGAAACAAGACAAGACAAACAAACAAAAAGAAGTCATTTGCAACAATAAGTTTAAGCTTTACAAAAATGTTTTTTGTAAATATGATCGCAGTTTTAAATACCAGAGGCAAGAGCATTAGAATAAAATGCTCAGATGGGGTCAAGAGTAGACACCACTACAGCATCATACAGTGCAGGCCCACCACCGGGAAGACGGGGTGTGATGACACAGAGCTGACCTTGTATGGAAAAAAACAAAAACAAAAACTATCTGAATGAAATAAAATGACCATCTAACAATATAACACACAACAAGGTGACCAGCATGATACTAAGCATACTAAAGATAAACCTCAAATACAAGGATTAAGGACCAAATGAATGACAAGAAAGAACAAAAAGTTAAAATAACATTAGAAAATAGTGGTTTTGGCCTGCTTAATTTTGTGAAAAGAAACAAAAAAAAAATTAGTTGGCAAATATTTTAATTTATAGGTGGACGCATGTACAAGAACATACAAACGTAGGCCAGGAAACACCAAGATTTCTGCAGACTGCTAGTTGGATCTATGCCTGTGCAATAGTGGAAAAAGGAAGACGTATCTGCAGGTCAAAACAAAACAGCTTATTATTATATATTATATATTGCACTTGCTGGATCGATATGGCTGATAAAAAGATGGTGGTTTCAGCTCTCAGCCTGTTGGTTGTGGAAGAGGAGAGGAAGAGGCAGATTAAGCAAATAAAGGAAAAAAACCCACTAGATAGGCAAAATAATGGATTGTACAGCGAGAGGCTGAAGGAAGCTTTGCCTTTTCATCCCTTTCATCTTGTGCACTCATTGGATAAGCTGAACAGCCAGTGAAAATGATCACTCGCACTGCGATAAACCTGCACTGAAATGTGGCTGACAGATAAACACCATGACTTTATTCCAACCACAAGCCTTAGCTAAGAAGTAAAACCCTTCAGATCAATTCAAGATTGTGAAGGAGTAATCCATTATTTTATTACTTACTGTTATGAATAAAATACATTTTTGTCAGTGTCGTGTTTTCAGTATGAGCAGAATGCTGCTGAGAAGTGTTGAACAGCTCAAGGATGATTGTGCTCTCTCAGATGTGGATAAAAGGGACCCTCTACTTCTGATTGGCCAAAACTACTGAGTCTTTCAAATCACAGCTGAAGGTCCACTTCTTTTTATTGGTATTGGAACTTGCTTAGCTAAACGGCCTCTCATAGAGTTTTTTTTTTTTAAATCGGATTTTACATTACTCATTTATTAAACTGATCTGTGCTTTGGTGTGTGTATTGTTTATTTTGCCTTTTGCTAGCATTTTTATCTGCTCGTATTGTTACTTTTAATATCGTGCTATTTACTTAGAATTTGTCTTGATTTGATCCTAACAATAAAAACAAACACCATTCTGTTGACCCGTACGTGAACATGTGAGAGCCTGTAATTACCTGCATTGACCTACATCTCAAATCTGATCACTCAGACTACGTTCAGACGCGGTCTGGGCCTCTAATGAGCACTATGCGTATCCTTGGCCACATCAAAAGACCACCTACTCAACTGATGACCTCTGAGACAACAAGAGGCCACAATAGCAGGCAGAAAGGATTACACACAGCTTGATTTCTGTTCTGTTGACTGTAATGATAATTACTCTAAATGTTTAAGCTTTTTTACTCTCCACAGTCTGCAGCAATATTTGTGAACACACTCTTTGTTTGTTCTGATTAAACCAGTAACCAGCAATATCCCCAAAATCTCTTTAAATGTTTAAAGAGAGGCAATAAATCTTGATCCAAATTCAGGACCCCAAAATTTAAACGTTTGACCGATATACACTACATTTTTTCGTGCTAATCTCTCCAGTGGTTTTTGAGTTTTGTCAGTGTTTGAAAAATTGTCCAGATCCAGATCAGGATCATCACTAAAAGTTCGCTTCATCCCAGTGTACTGTTACCTCCCCAGATTACAACTATGTTGATCATCTGAATTTGATTGCAGGAAAAGATTTCCGCTTTTGGAAGTAACAAAAGACTGGGATGGTTGAGGAATACTTCAAAAACAGCTGATTCATTCCACAAGTAAACAGATTCATTCGTAAACAAGAGCCCCATTGTCTCCACACATTACGCATAACCTGTTGGGATGGGTGACGTCACGCTAAACTGGTCCGTCTGCAGTCCAGACCCATAGAAAACCTAGATCTCAAACTGTTAAGCAATTGAACTCATACGCAACACTTTGCATACATACATCACACATTTCAAAACTTCAACAATTAGTGCCTTCTCCTCTAAAATGCTTCGTGAGTGTTGATAAAAGAAAAAGTGACACAATTGTAAGTTTGTAAGTAACACAATCTTAAATATGCTCCTGTCCCAACACCTATTGCTGGCATCAAATTAAGAATGAGCAAATACTCATAAAAAAAACCCCAAAACAATAACATTTATCAGAATGAACATTAGTTTACTTGTCTTCGTATTGTGTCAGTTTCACTTGGTTAAAAAGGATTTTAAAAATCGTTGCATTCCGTTGTTATCTATGTGTTGTCCTCTGGATGAAAGACAGTGTCTCTGATTACTTGGACACACTGCTGCTGCACATCTGATGACCCCTGTGACAATAAAACTCTTACCCAACGACCTGCAACTCCAACATTTAATGCCGGTATGCCAGTGGCTGCTTAGATGAATTAAACAACATAAAGGCTGGCTGCTGTAAAAATGGAGTGTCGAGGTTAGATCAGATAGCCACTGTGCGAGCCCCAAAGACAAAGAAAAACAGTCCTTCAGTCTCTGAAGGCTGCAGATAAAAGGAATAAAGAACAGAGATGGAAACTGGAGAGGAAATAGCCTTAAGCTTAGGCACATACTCAAGCATAAGCACATTACACAGTCACACAAGTGCGCAGCCATGCAGGCGACCAGCACACACAAACACACACAAGAATGAAACCACATACAAATAAGCAGGGAGATTACACCACTATCCCACACGAGCATTACCCGTGTTTGGTGCACACACAGACATACTTCAACATACATGCACAAACACACACATACATACAGAGGACAGATTGATAGCAGTACGATGAGGCAATAAGGCGATTTTATGGGCCATGGCAAAGAGCCTTATCACAGTGAGATAAGAGTGCACACACAGGCACTCATACGCTCACGCTCTCATGCTAGAGGTCAGTTCCCTGTATACTCATCCTTGAAGGGCAACATCCCTATCTCTCTTTCACACTTCCTACTTATCTTTGACCTTGCTCTCAGTCAGAGGCCAAAGTTCTTTGCAGGATTTTGAGTGCGATTGTGAGAGTGCTGTCAGTTATACAGATAAGCTATTTAGATACACAAGACCGCATACCTATTATAGTAGGTGCAGGTGGCACAATCCCTCGTTTATATCTTGAGAACTATGAGGAAGGATGATGACGCAGATTTTTCATTCAGTTTTAGAAAGGGACAAGCACTTCACTATGGTCATCGTGTGGGCGCTGTCATTCACTGAAGCTTTGATAATTAGGCCCTTAATGTTGAGCTCACTGCTACTTTGTCAGGTCGCTATATGTTGTGTGCCACCCCACTCCTTGTTAAATGTGAGTCAGTGAATGATGGCAGATATACTAGTGGGGATTTGTCACATTTAGTGCTTGGTTTAAGCACTGAATGAAATATCTTACATCATCGAGATACTTCTGGTTGTCTGTTAATATTTTTCTGTTTAGAGCACCATTTGTAGGCAATTAGCCAATGTTTTACCTTTTAGTACTGTTAATTAACTTCTTAGCCTGCAGTATAAGGTTCATTACTTTCTAAACAATCTGAACAGTAAGCTCAGTAGGATACCTGATACTCTACACCGAGGAGAGGTTAGGTTGATCTCACACTCTTCTGAGATGCACAAGCGAAAGATGAACCGTACATTTTTACAGATGTGCCCTTTTCAAGATACAGGCATGATATTCAGGGATATGAACCTGTGATCCTAATTGTTACAAAACATTCATGTTTAAGGGAGCAATTTGTAACAAATCGAGCAACATTCCAAAGTCTTTGAATAAAGCATCTGTATTTGACAACCAGGGTATGAAAATCAGCAGTTAACTTACACTGATCAGCCACAACTTTAAAACCACAGGTAAAGTGAATACTGCAGACATCCTTATGGTGACTCCACGTGCAAACACCAGATAACCTCCACCCTCCCCCACCCATTCAAAATATATAACAGTGACCAATATATTGTTACTCAAGACAGTCCCAGCACCTTGTCGAGTACAGTTTTATACCCAACTATATTATTTCTGCATTACAGGACAGAAGGAAATATGCATCTTAACTATGGCAACTATAGTGAAGAGGATTAATGTTCAAATCCTGCCATGTCGTGAGAACGAGTCTCTTGTCAATGATTAGATGAGTCAACCTGGTCTAGACACAGCTTCGCTGAATCTCAACAGGCCCTTTGATCAGGATGCGGATGGGAATGGGCTGTAGATGCACATTTCTTTCTGTGTAGTCATTTGGTACTGTAAAATCTGGAAGAAAAAGTAGTTCCTTCATGAAGGTTGGTTCAGGTTGACAAATTGAATATGATTCCCTCCTTATTATGATGTGTAATTTTACACATCTTTAACAAGTATAATATATATCAATACACCACAAATACCATCAAAGAATGGCATGAAGAACATAGAGCCCAAGGCATTGACCTGGCCTCTCAACTCCCCTGATCCCAATCTAGTAGAACATTCTTAGGATATGACAAATAAACAGATGGACCAACTGCCCCACCTCACGCGATCTCACCAGATCATAAAGATCTGCTGCCAATATCCCAGTGCCAGGTGCCACAGGAGTCCCCCAGATGTCCCCTGTCCATGTCGATGCTGTTTTGATGGTGTGAGAAGGAGCAATACAATATGATGCAGGAGGTGGTTTTGATATTGTGGCTTCTTTGTATGGCTTATGGTATGGGGACAATGGAGGGGGGTTTGCTTCTCGGGGATGTATGGACTAGGCTGCTGTGGTGGGAGTAGCAGGTAGCCATTACATTAAAGGCATCTTGTCGTGCTCCAAATATTTGATTAGGAACTTGTTTTTTGGCAGTAGCCTCTGGCTTTGGCAAGCAAGTTAACATGTGCAAGTACATGAGTCAATGCAGTTTTGGCACAAGGAGATCAATGCTTTAACACCACACTGTAAAAATACTCCAAGTAAAAGTCCTGCATTGAAATAAAGCTGAAATTAAAGTTGGAAAGGTGCATTAAAAGTGTTCAATCTGTGTTGAACATTATGTTGCATTTTGAAAACTTTGGAATAAGTAAGAATTGATATTACTAAACACTTCAAAAATAAGTCTGTTTTTTCATTAAATGCATGTCTTTAACAATAACATATATAAATATAACACATTACAATTTGTATCTTTAACAGCAACTTTTAGAAGCTCATAGTAATCAAACACTTGCCTCCTCTTGATCGTGCGTCAATTTAATGGTAGTAAAGAGAGACATTATCATGATGGGACTAATGAGTGAATGGCTGTGAAACCAGTAATGAGTGTACACACAGAAGACTGTCCTTCTTTGTTCTTCTCAAGCTATCAATGACTGTTATCAATACTGAAGCAGACTTGTAGCCTTATCTTCCTTTAAAAAAGAAAATAAAGCATTGTGCTTGTGCAAGTCAGTGCATAGGAGCATGTATAGTAGTGCTGGAGAGACATTTTATTGGTGAGTTATTGTTCCCAGGTTGGCAAACACTTTGGGCCAACAGAGGTTTTTGACCAACTAGATTTTTCCAGAATCAGTTACTGCACCTTTCAAACCCGTTTCTGATGAAAATCACATTATTGAAAATGTTAATAGTCAGAAGGTTGGTTTTATGCACTACGACATACATCATGACCGAAGTAAGCAGTCAACGTTATAGATGTGGATTTTCGCTTTCATGAAAAAAATGAATTCTGAATGCCTGGGTCTTCTCCTTAGAAAACCTAAGGAACGCATCCTGATGACTTGCAGGGTTGGGGCTTAATATTATATAAATGATCACATCAAATGCTCTCTTGTGCATCATTGATGGTGCATTCAATTGCCACTGCTGATAGTGCTTATGGAGCTTCTGATGGTGTGTTCAGTTGTCCCCAGTGGTATATACAAAAACAATTACTACTAAATCAGTTACTTTCTATGAGAAGGTAAATATATATATGTAAAAAAAATATTGGGAAAACACTATGAAGCACACTAAATATCATGCACTTATCATAATTAGAATAAATGAAAATGTCATAAACATTTAAATTTACACACTGCTAGAATGTTGTTTTATGTTTCCCTAATATTCATTTCCTTTTTAGATTATATTATTTGTTCAACCCAAACCACAGTATTTCTTTAACCTTGAAGCTAGTTTTCTTATTTGCTGCCATTATCAAAGGCCACAACAGGCAATTAAAGCTCTATGTCAAACAAGGTTACATTAAACAGTAGTGAAATTAAAAGGGGTTAGAGTACTATTAATTAATATATATGTGTGTATGTGTGTGTTTCTATCCTTTCCTCCCTTTTCACACCAGCCTCACACCAGTTGAACTGAACCCTGGACCCCCCCCGGTGCTGTTCATTTGGTTTGGTTTGAATGCAGTCCGAGACCTGTGATGAGAACTAAACATCCGGGCTCTGGTCTGCTTAAAAGAGGTTGTCTCGGACTGCTTGCAAGTGAACTCTGGGGTGGATCATCACTGGTATGAAGCCCATCCGCACGAAATCACTGGAAGTGTAGTATCTAAACTTAATTTCCTGTTTTGGTAGCTGAAGGAAAAGTCAGTAAGTTGCGGCTAACAAAACAAGCAGCAGGGGACAAATGTGGAGCTATGAAGAACAAAAATGCCTTCTGGACATATGGTCAGAAGAGAACATTTCCCAACTGTGGGAAAATGTACACAAGAACATGGACATAGGCTTAGGGTTAGTGGTAGCGAAAGTATGAAGCAGAATGGACTTAACCGCAGTGTCACGTTAAAGTTAAGAAGCTGCGTCAACAATATCAAATCAAATAAAATTTTATTTGTATAGCCCGAAATCACAATTTAAACATTATCTCACTGGGCTTTGACAAACTGTACAGATGTGACATCCTCTGCCCTTAAACCCTCGAACCGGGTGAGGAAAAACTTAAAAAACCCTAAACAGGGAAAATAAGAAACTTCAGGAAGAGCCACAGAGGAGGGATCCTTCTTCCTAGGACGGACAGACGTGCAATAAATGTCACTTGTACAGAACACAAAAACATGATAACAACAGTTCATTTAGAATGCATAAAACATCCATGAGTCCCAGAGTCTGTGGATTCTATGAGTCCAGATGTATGGAAAGTCTAGTGATCCAGACGCAGGTGGACTCTGTTGGTCCAGGAGTCATTGTACTCCATGTAGCAAGATCTGGGTGTTGCTGAGTCCAAGAGTATGTAGAATCTGTAAATCCAGGGATATGTGAAGTGTAGTGGTCCAGAAGCAGGTGTAGTCTATGGATCCAGAAGCCATTGTGATCTGTGGGTCCCGATTTGCACTTGGAAATCCAGCCTAGGATCCAAGTCACAGGATCCAAGTCACAGGATCTCCTTTCCTAATGTGGCCAGGGGGCATCAGGCAGGACCACAGCAGCACCTCCCACCGCGACCTAGAAAAACCTGCAGGATGGTAAAGCACAACGACTCCGGGGAAGAAGTAAAGTTAGTGTAAGGATATGGACATTTACAGGAGCAGAGAAGGAGTCGGAGTCAGAGGGGGGAGAGAAGAAAGCTCAGTGAATCATGGAGTGTTCCCCCAGCAACCTAAGCCTATAGCAGCATAACTAAGGGCTAGATAGGCCAGCCTTAACTATAAGCTTTATCAAAAAGGAAGGTTTTAAGCCTACTCTTAAAATCAGAGAGTGTGTCTGCCTCCCGTACCAAGACTGGAAGATAGTTCCACAGGAGAGGAGCTTGATAGCTGAAAGCTCTGCCTCCCATTCTACTTTTGGAAATTCTTGGGATCACCAATAACCCTGCATCCTGGGAGCGTAAGGTTCTGGATGGGCGATAGGGTACTATGAGCTGTTCAAGATAAGATGGTGACTGACCATGAATAGCTTTGTAGGTGAGAACAAGGATTTTAAATTCTATTCTGAATTTAACTGGGAGCCAGTGCAGAGAAGCCAGTATGGGGGAAATATGGTCTCTGATATTAGTTCTAGTCAGTACACGCGCTGCTGCATTTTGGATTAACTGAAGAGTTTTTAAAATTTTGTTAGGGCAACCTGAAAATAAAGAATTACAGTAGTCCAGCCTGGAAGTAACAAACGCATGAACTAGTTTTTCTGCATCTTGTTGAGACAGGATGTGCCGGATTTTAGCAATGTTACGGAGGTGAAAGAAGGCGGTCCTTGAAATCTGTTTAACATGTGATTTAAAAGACAGCTCCTGGTCAAAGATAACACCCAGGTTTCTGACAGTGGTGCTGGAGGCCAAGGCAATGCCATCCAGATTAACTATGTTGCTGGATAATGAGTCTCTAATGTGTTTGGGGCCCAGCACAATGACTTCAGTTTTGTCAGAGTTTAACATTAAAAAGTTATGAAACATCCAGTTTTTAATGTCCTTAAGACATGACTGTAGATTAGCTAACTGATGGGTTTCATCTGGCTTCATTGATAAGTATAGTTGTGTGTCATCTGCATAACAGTGAAAATGTATGGAGTGCTTTCTAATAATTTTACCTACAGGAAGCATATATAGAGTAAATAGTAATGGTCCAAGCACAGAACCTTGTGGGACTCCATGACTAACCTTGTCATATCTTGATGATTCATCATTAACATGAACAAAATTATATCTATCAGATAGGTAGGACTTAAACCATCTTAGAGCAGATCCTTTAATGCCAATTTGGTGTTCCATCCTCTGTAGTAAGATGTGATGATCGATAGTGTCAAAAGCTGCACTAAGATCTAATAAGACTAGTATAGAGATAAGTCCTGCATCAGATGCAGTGAGGAGGTCATTTGTAACTTTTACCAATGCCGTTTCTGTGCTGTGATGCTTTCTAAAACCTGACTGAAACTCTTCAAATAGACTATTATACTGAAGAAAGCCACATAGTTGTTTCGCTACTGCTTTCTCTAGAATCTTTGAAAGAAAGGGGAGGTTGGATATTGGTCTATAGTTGGCTAAAACTTCTGGGTCTAGGGTAGGTTTTTTTAGGAGCGGTTTAATTACAGCGACTTTAAATGTCTGGGGCACATAACCTGTTACAAGGGATAGATTGATAATGTTTAGTAGTGGATTTCTAATTAGGGGTAAAACCTCTTTGAGTAACTTAGTAGGTATGGGGTCTAGTATACAGTTTGATGATTTAGATGAAGATAATGTTGTCATTAGCTCATGAAGGTCATTTGGATGGAAGCTTTCCAAACACACATCAGGACTAATAACAGCCTCTATAATTCCTGTTGCTGAACTGGAATCTGTGGAGTGTAGGATATTTTCTCTGATAAGTCTAATTTTATTATTGAAGAAGTTTATAAAATCATTACAGGTGACGGATCTAGGAATGCATGGTTCAATAGAATGATGGCTCTCAGTCAGCCTGGCTACAGTGCTGAAAAGGATCCTGGGCTTATTCTTGTTTTCTTCTATCAACGCTGAATAGTAGTCTTTTCTTGCTCGGCGAAGGGCCTTCCTGTATACTTTAAGGCTATCTTGCCAGGCCATGTGTGGCTCTTCCAGTTTAGTGGAACGCCATTTCTTTTCAAGTTTATGAGTTTTCTGTTTTAACTTGCGAGTGTTAAGATTATACCATGGAGCTAGTCTCTTTACTGGTTTTGTTTTCTTTTTAACTGGGGCAATGCAATACATAAAATAAATACATAAATAAAACATGCAATGCACTCAGATCAAAATGAGCAGGAGTATAATCTGTCGATGCTCCATTATGTAGGCTGCAGTAGAAATTGTGAGGTTTTTTTTAATTTTTTTATCTACCTAACCTTCTGATCCATAATTAAACAGAATTCTATGCATGTGACTTTTGTCTACAATTTTATAGTCCGCTGATTTGCCTTTGTGAACATGAACTGAGCCATCTGAAAAATGACACAATGTATGTTGTAATGTATATTGCATCTGATCCACATCAACAATGCGAACTATTAGGTGTGAACATGACCTTAATTACAGTTTTGAGTTACTTTAAGTCTTTATTTTGACTTTAAATTGAGATATCTGTAGTTTTATTCAAGTATATTCTTCAAGTACTTTTTACAACTCTGCTTAAGTTGATCATGTAATTTATTCAATCCAAGCAATGAACTATAAAGGCTGAAAAATGCAAAATACATTAGGCATAGTATTTGAATTATAATTAATATATGAATTGCAGCTTTCATCAATCCTAAACCTAAAGTGCATGCATGCACTTCGTCATATGGTTAGCTCACAACAAAACCTTAATTAAGCAAACATAGACAAGTGGTATTTGAGTTGTTTTTTTTTTATTTCTTTTTTTTCTACTGCAATTTCAGGCATGGGGCGGACAGAGGTCTCAATTGCTTTGAAATGGTCTTTTGAAGCTTCCTCACACAGTTCATCCAGGTCCAGCACATTCACACAGTGTGACCCACTTGCACTGTTGAACCTGGACTCATGCACATATATCTGAAAATTAAACAAGTTTCCATATCTTGCTCCTTCCTGCTTTCTAACCTATCTCTCTGTCACTGCAATCATCTGCATCTGTAATTCAAATCTTTCCACACCCCCTAGGCCATTTCTCCCTGTCCTACTTATTTTTCTTTTCTTCTGTCCATTATGTCTGCACTTTTACTCACCCATCGGCTCTTTCATCTCCCTCACACGCTTTCTCTCTCAGCCCCTGCTCCCCCATCGCGATTGTCATCCACTTTCTATGCCTTTATCCCACCCTCACACAGACACACACAAATTGTCATGCCTGTGTACATAAGTACAAACCCAATCAACTGACAAACACTCATTTTTCATTTTATTTGCATGCAACCCAAATCTTTCATCTTGAATGAATATTTCCGTATGAATCCCGAACTACCTACCACATAAATATCAAAGCACTGGCTAAACAATTCTGCAATCTGCACTGGTACCCACTGCTTCTAGGAAATAGTTGCAGCCTCCTCCCCTTCAACAAAGACCCATAAACTGGAGCAGTGCTGGCTGCTATTCATCATAAATAGGATGTGCAATTGTAACGCAGCACTGCCCACTGAGCTAGACTGAATTAGAAGGTGCTCAGCAGCAATGCAAGGGAGATTGAGGAAGCCTTGGATTTATTCAAATGTCCTCCGATAAAATAAAAGAGCCTCTTGCGCCTGTTTTGACTAAAAAAAAAAAACACTGAAAAAACCACATATTAACAATAACAACAAGCGATTTGGTGTGTTCATATTTGTTTGTGTGTATGTCTATGTGTGTTTGCGTGCATGTATAAGCTCGTCAGGGAATGTAGTTGAAAGCAGGAGTTGACGGCGCCACACCAACCCCAGCGAGAGCCAGTAAGGAACCAGCCACAGCCCGTCCAGAGCAAAGATGGCCCGAGGCCATACCGCCCCCGGAGCGGCCATGTCCCCGCAGGAGGCGACCCCATAGGAGGCCCCCACAGACCGGGGTGGTACAGGCAGGAGAGGATTCAACAGGCCCCAGACCCAGGCAGAACCGAAGTGCACCAGACCCACCCTTACATACACACATGACACACACAAACACTGGCTGTACTTAGCCAGTTCCAACAGCACATTTATCTGGAGCAAACTCAGCAGTAGGCCAGAGACTGACTGCTACTACTTTGTATCTTTGTGTGTGTCCAATAACACAAAAGCTCATCTGTAATCCAGCAAGTGAAATGAAAGCATTACAACCTTCAAATTTAACTGAGCACTATGTTCCAAAGTTGAGTGTACTTTAAGCTTTACCCTGTAACTTGACTTGAGCTGATTCAAGTTGGCAGCTGCTGATATGATC
>KV751337.1:3475002-3489831 GCA_001698575.1 Mola mola
TGAGGAATCCTGCAGATACTGTGTGAAGTCTTCGGTGCCGGCGGAGCGCTTGATCTAACAGTCAGACAGCAGACTGTGGGACTCATGAGCTCATTAGCCTGATGCTATTTCTGGCTGCCTTTTCCCTGCTAGATGTTTGTATAGTCGCTCTTTGAGGAGCCCAAGGTACAGATCAAGATTGTTTATAGATAAGGTGGACTGTGGACTGACGGAGACAGAGTTTTTTTCATTTATCCAGAGGACAAACAGGACGTGCTGTTTTCTGGCATCTTACTTTTCTTCACAAGTTGGAAGACAAACAAGAGGATGAAGACTACTCTTGTGATATCCTGGTTTTTAGTTTTACCTTCTAGCTTCTACCTTCTTTTTCTCTCTGTCGTTTTTTCCTTGCCACTATTTCAGTATGCTTGCTCAAGGGGGAGTTGTTTGGTCTCTCTACTCACTATCCTGCCCCTCACCTGCAGCCTGAGCAAGCTTACCTGCCTATTTTCCAACTTTTGAATTAGTCTCCTCTACTGCTATGACCCAGTTGTCTTCTAAGGGAAAAGGTAAAGCAGCATAAGGCTGATGTCAAGGCAACCACAAGCATTTATTGCCGTAGTATTTACTGAGAACAAATGAGGAATTAACTCAAAATCAACGCAATTTTTTAAATAGAAATAGTGGGCTCTGGTTGGCAGCGAATCATAAAAGCATCAAAAACTAAAAACTAAAAAAACTCTTTCCTTACTCGACTGCGGAGAAGCACAAAACAAACAGAAAGACTGCCTGCTTAATCTACTCCTTACTTATAAACATAAAACAACACAGCAACCATCCCTAAACCTAGTGTACTTTAGACATCCAATATCTACGTGTAGTGCAAAAAAAAGAAAAGAAAAGAGGTATCAGAATAAAGTAAAAGGATTATAGCTGGCCGAAACTGCCATACAAAATCTAGTGCCTCATTTACAAGTTAATGAAACAAACACAAAAGGCCCAAATTAACAAATTTTACAGAAAATGGCCTGGATCGTGTTCGGGAGATTTAACATCACGAGAGGCGGGCTGGCAAACAATCAAAGCCACCACGACTAAAACACACGATTCTATGTGGAGGATTTGGAAGAGGCAGGTATGACAACAGGTCAGGCCATTGGCAGGTATCATAGTGACACGAAGAAGAAATGTAAAGTGTATGTAATGTAAAAAGGCAAAGACCGCATACGATACCTCACATCTGATAAGGGGATGTCCACGGTGGATGAGGTCCCACAACTGGACGTAGCTGTGGTCTCAGAAGTGAAGGGGTAAAACCCCTCATAGATGACATCATCCCTATTTATTTGAAATAAACTAAAACAACAGAACCTGACCACAATAATAAATGGGCCACTGAGGACCTTAACTTATAATAATAACTATTATTGTATATGCTGCACAGTGGCAAGTTTTAACACTGGAGTAACTCAGACAGACATGTTTGAACCAGGCACAGATTACCAGGAAGAAGAGGAGGGACTACTTGTATAAAGATGACTACAAGTTGATGCATTAGACTGATAAGATTTGTTTCTACAACATTAAAGCAACCCCTACATTTTATTAGGTTTTTCTACATAGAAGACCAAGACTGACAGAATTAGATTTAGAATCCTCAGCCTCGACATTGACTGCTTATTTGGTCATAATGCCAAATGGTTAAATTCTTATGGTTTTAATGACCTTGTACTGTACTGCTCTCCTCAGGACAGTCTATATTTTTAGCCAAACTTTTGGTAAGCATCCTATGATAATAAAAAGTCACTATGAAGTTCATTTTGTCTGATTTATTCGTTGTTGTCTGATAGTTCATGTTGAATGTTGTGTTCATGTGTGCCACATGAATGCATGTACTGTGTATTTTGGTGATTGAAAAGAGCGTGTGTGTGTGTGTGTGTGTGTGTGTGTGTGTGTTATCTTCCCTCCAGTGGAATTAGTGAGCTGTGAAACCCTTTCTGTGAAATCTGAAAATGGCCTACAGGCAGAGCACACTGGGTAACACCATTTCTTTGGCATAACAAATATATGTGTGGGCTACAAGGAAATGTGAGGTGGTGGGGACAAACAACAAACTCTGTTGGATATTAATTAGCCAATTAGCTCTGTAACCGTGGATACATAAGAGGAAAGCAGCAGTCTTTTTTTAGAATAGGGGTTGTCGCCCTTTGAAATTACACATTGTTTTCCAGGCAATTTCCTCTAATTGTGACCAACTGTATTTTTCTACATTTTAATGTCAAGGTAGTAACTCATTATGTTGTTTAGAAATTCTATTGTTCCACATGCATGCTTACTTTGTGTCTGTATAAACAGAGAGAAGCACATGTGAACAGTTTAAAAATAAATGAAATGACCTTGACACTTTTTAGTATTTCTATAGACAAAGTACTATAATTAAGTATATTGTGCAGTGTTGCCAGTGTGGTTTCATTAAACAAAATGAGGAAGCACTGGCAATGACTGTAACCTCTCCTAATCTTATCAGTACTAATGGTTTTAGCGCATTAGTTAGAGAAGAATGGAAACCTATGGTTCTTCAACCAAATACATCTAATAAAGGTGCCCCGTAGAGTTTAATTGTGACAAAAGAAATACCCATGCTTGGTGTTACCTAAATGCTGTCATGCTGTCTGTAAATGGCTCAATTAGCTGTTAGAATGCATTTGTGAGGACACATGCAGTCAATCAGATCACAAAGAAATCAGAATATGAACATCAGAAATGGTACTCAGATTTCCTCTTTGGTGTGCTTTGGTTTTTACGTGTGGAGTTTTGTCAAACTAGGCGAACAGTTCCTAGCTTCAGGAACTAATAAAAAAAACGAATAATAATATTGAAACTCCAGTTCCCTTTTTCTTGCTTTTTCTGAAAATGTGTGTTCTTTTCACCATACCTCTCCATTTGATAATGTTCTATGGGGCTTTACGTAGATCTTACATTAACATAGATCCACCTCCAGCTTCAAATAAAGCTGGGTCACAAACCTATATAAAAATATATATAAAATGTATAAAATTGCAAATAATTGTTTATCCATATTAAACTGAAATCAGTAATGAGACATGAAGGAGGCTCATTGCTGCATTCACTTCCACTGATTATAATAAAAGACATACATTTAAACCATACATTTAAACCATACAACCATACATATATGCTTGAAACTTGCATTAAGAAAAACAAACAAACAAACAACAATTTATCAATGTTACTGGGAGAGAGATGCTCATTAATTGTGAAAACTGGACGAACGGGATGAAGATGCTTCAGAGCAGATTTGACCGATCAGCACTCTGTTTGAACTGCCAGACTTATTCACAAATGTTTATTAGTCTAGGGACACAGCTCTTAGTTCATTTGGGGTGGACATTAATTTGGCTCTGGCTGCAGTTTGGTAGAATTGCAACCAATCATGTTGGTATCCTAACTTAATGTCTTGAGTTAGCATACTGTCCCACATTTAACAAGAATTGCCTGTGATGCTCACAAAGAGTTCAATAATGCTGAAGTCTGGAGCAGCGCTTTGTTTGTTTTCAGCAACTTGGTCACCATCTTTCTCAAGTTACCAGAACACTAAAATGTGTTTCTGAATGCTTTAGCATATAATTGATTGTGCTAAACTGACTTTTGTGGTCTTAATACATCTGCAATAACAAAAAATGTTGAATCTATTTTAGTATTGATTTCATCATGTTGTGCTGAATGTGGGAGGGAAACAGATTAATCCGTATGTGTAGATGGACAAACAGTCTGTCGGTTGCTGGTAAAGCTCTTAATCTTACTCACAGAAACGCATAACCACAGGACAATATATCATTGTACTAGAGATTGGCAGGGATATCTGGGTTATATTTTATTCATGACACCCTCAATGGTCTTTTTAACCAGGCACAGCCCAAAACTCATTCAAAACAGAGCGGAAGAGGAGAACTGAAGATAAAAAAACCACAATTGGACAGAATGTGAGGCGACAGCACAGGAGCACTGAATTGAGGTAGAAAATAACATAACAAAGGAGAAGGGACAACACAGGCCAGTTTGAGGCTTTGTGCTTGTCCGACCATAGAGTTTTAGGCCAGAGCTTATTTTATTTTGCATCCAAGGGATGCTGTAACCATGGCGATGCCTTTTAATTGCACAGTAAGTTAACAAAGTTAATTCGAAGACACATGTACATCCATCCTCCACTGTTGGTGAACTGGTATTCTTTTGAGTTAAGATATTATTTTGTTCTATTTTTAATTCTTTGGTTCTCTTTTCCTCAAAGCTCCACTCAATTTCAAGTCAAGGATATTTTTCTTTTAATTAATTTGCTGCTAGGCTCAAAAACTTATTAGACAGCAGTTCCTCTAACCACCTGAAAATGATGACTCTGAATATATTATTGTACAAACTAAATCAGTGAGCTTCATATACTTGCTTTGTCGTAGTGAGGTTCCAGATTTCGGATTAACAGATCTGTAGAGAGACTAGTCCACAAAATACTTCTGAATTCTGATATAATTCCTATATTTAGAAACATAACTCACCTAATCTTCTCCAAATCATGCATTAAGTCAAAGAAAACTTTAATGCCTAACATTATACATTTCTAATTGTATTGTTCTCCTTAAAGAGTATCTTACTGAAATGGCACCATCGCAGACCGTGAGACTCTCCAGCTGGTAGTGAGGGACCTCTTTCCTATCCATTACATTGCATACACCGCATCAGGACAGCCAGAGACATTGTTGGTGACCCCACATAACACTCACAAACATTCGTCACACTCTTGCCATTTGGTAAGTACCAAACAGGTACCAAAGCACATGGGCCCTCACGACAAGACTACACAACTATTTCTTCCCCCAAGCCACCAGACTGCTGAAAACACGGAGCTCATACTGACTGGCCTTAGCACATCTCTCAGTCTGTTCTCTGCACTGTACCCATTTAGATGAAACAACACACTCTAAAATTTAAAGAGGGAAAAGATTTGTCAGCCGCTCATATGTTTTCCATTGTTTTTAATGTCGTTTAGACTACTTAATTTTCAATCATATTTGTCTTTAATCTTTGTTATAGTGCCTGATGGAACATCATGATCCCGGAGAAACACTGCTTCATCTCACAGTGTACTTGTAAAATTGCTTAAAAGACAATAAATCTTGCTCAAATTGCTCAAATTAAGTTAAAAAGAGATTTCAAAATAAATTATATCTCCAGAAACCCTCTACAGAGATTTTGTGTAGCCATGGCAGTTTGATTTTCACAACTGCAGTTAGTGTATTGTATATTCCTTGGGCAAGACAATGAACGCCACACTGCTTTTGATGCTGCGCAATCACTGCTCATAACTTAGAATATGACATACTTAAAGAACTTTATGAAGTACATATGAAAAGTGTTATATAAACGCAAGTCAAATAAAGTATACCCATACTTTCTAGTTTTTGTGATCAGCTACCTGGTTGCATGGGACAGTCCCCCCAACATGCCCCTTACAACTACTTGAATGGTCGGTAGAGAAGAAAAGTGTTATACTCTTATAAATCTGTATACATTTAACTTTTGTTCCCAGATAATTTATTAATTGTCTTAATTGTCGTAATTAATTTTCTGACAGCTTTGGCACTTTCATTTTTATTTCCTCACAAACCTTTACCTACGGCTGTGTTAAAAGTAGTCATTTAATTGCTATCACTTTTTGCACTTTTAATTAACCACCCATTTTCAATGGGCTTCTTCATTGTCTGTTGCTATCAAACTCATTCGGTGACAATACAGAGATGCATATTAGCAATATCATTCAGAGGTTAGTGGCCACTGAAGACCAGGAGTCCATGGAGGTGAATATATTGACTTATGTCAGGAGTAAACCTCTGACCTGGAAATTATTTGATGGAGAGTGCAGTTTTCTCCTGAGACAGGAACAAACAGAGCACAGAAAAATTGGAGAATGCACAGGGATGACATCAGAGAGGCTAGGATGGAAGGATATACTTGACCTGCTGAAATCAGGACAAGCTAAATACAGAGACCATCATGATTCACCTCTGACAACACCAGTTAATCTATAATCAGCACAGAATTTGATTTTTTTCTCCTCAAGAGTGCTAGAATGACAAATTGCCCCCTGAAAGAGGATCGTTCACATGTTGACTGAGTATTAAAGAGAAAAATTTCCATCTTACCTTCAGATCATTTGATCTCTGATCTGATCTGCTTGACAGTCAAGTGATACTGACATTTATTCTCCACAAGCTGTGGTGGAGCATAATAAATCATTAATAGGAAGGTTTGACCCACTGAAGATGGCTAGATTTTCAGCAAGCAAATACATCACCTGCTCAGTCACTGGAAGTTGCTGTGGAAAGTGTGTGAGTGAGTAAATGTGAGTAAATAATCAAGGCGTGACTGAGTGTGTCCCTACAACAGTTTGAGAATTGATTGTTTGTCCAGTATGACCCACGATCATAACGGCATTTTGCTGGTTATCAATGAGTCTGTAAGTGACTACAAAGTAAGTAACTGTAGCTGGAGCTTTTCCACTGGCTCTTTTGGTTGCTAAAGAGTGCTTCTCTTTCTGAATCTTGCATCCAGTTGCTGCTGAAAAATAGAGAAACCTTTTTTTTCCCTCCACACTCATTTAACTTTCTTTTTCTCCCTCACTGTAAACAGTTACCACAGCAACTTGCCGTTCGACGTCAGCCTCCGTTTTGTTTATATGTGCTCTCTCACGAGAGCAAGTTGGATAGGTCACATGATGCGGTGAACTGCTTCTCCTCCTGCCTCTTCTTCACTGCTTCCATGATCTTCTACTTCCTCTTTTGGCTTTACCAAGCTTTTCTAGGAGGGGCCACAGCGAATCCTCCTCCTCCATCTTTCCTTGTCCTCTGCACGTTCTTCTGTCACAACTGTCTGCATATCTTCTCTTACCACATCCATTAATCTCCTCTTTCGTCTTCCTCTTTGCCTCCTGCCTGGTAGCTCCATCTTGAGTATCCCTCTACCAATATATTCACCGTCCTTCCTCTGCACATGTCCGATCCATCTCAATCTGGCCTCCCTAACTTTGTCTCCAAAATGTCTGACCTTCTCAAAGAGAATCTGAAAATCTTTAACTCTGCCACCTCTAGGTCTGTCTCCTGTCTTTTGGTCAGTGCAGCTGTCTCCAAACCAAACAACATTGCTGGTCTCATTACCCTCCTGTAAACCTTTCCTTTCACTTTGCTGAAATTGTTTTGTCAAAGATCACTCCTGACACTTTTCTCCACCCTCCACCCTGCCTGCACTCACTTCTTCACCTCTTTATCACACTGCCCATCGCTGTGAACAGTTGACCCTAAGTATTTAAATTCATGGACCTTTTCGACTTCTGTACCCTATAATCTCACCGTTCCACTTGCCACTCTTTAATTCACACAAATGTATTCTGTCTTGCAACGACTGACTTTCAGTCCTCTTCTTCCAGGACACACCTCCACCTCTCCAGGTTTTCTTCCACCTGCTTCCTGCTCTCAGCTGTTTACAGCTCTTTCTGACCTTCTCTATACATCTCCATCAGTATTCTCAAAGCAAACATGGCATCTGTAGTGCTCCTTCTTGGCATGAAACCATACTGCTGCTCACAAATCACCACTTGTTCTCTTAGCACTGCTTCCAACTATTCTTTCCCAAATCTTCATTGTGTAGCTCATCAGCTTTATTCCTCTGTAGTTGCTACAATTCTGCACATCACCCTTTTTCTTAAAGATTGGCACCAGTACACTTTTCCTCCATTCCTCAGGCATCTTCTCACTGTTCAAAATCATGTTGAACAGTTTTGTCAAAAACTCCACTGCCCTCTCTCACAGAAACTCCATAACTCTACCCGTATGTCATCAGGATCAACTTTCTTTCCATTCTTCACCTTCTTCAAAGTTTTTCTCACTTCACCTTTATTAATCTTTCCAACTTCCTGTTCCACCCCTTTCAAACCTTTTTTACTTCTCATTTTCTTCATTCATCATCTCCTTAAAGTACTCCTTCCATCTTTTCAGCACAATCTCCTCACTTGTTAGTACATTTCCATCCCTGTCCTTGATCACCCTATTCTGCTGCTCATCCTTCCCAGTTCGATCCCTCTGTCTCGCCATACAATAAAGATTATTTTCTCCTTCCGCGGGGGTGGCTGTGGCTCAGATGGTATAGTGGTCATCCAGTGATTGGAAGGTTCCTGGTCGATCTCAGACCCTGCGGTTATCACGTCAAAGGGTCCTTGAGCAAGACTGAACCCCAAATTGCTCCTGATGCTGTGCCATCAGTGTATGAGAGAGTGTAAATGGTTAACACTCCTGATGAGCAGGTGGCACCCTGTGAGGTAGTCACTGCCACCGGTATATGAATGTGTGTGTGAATGGGTGAAATACACTGAATGTAAAAACCTGTCGTTATATAAAGCACTATATAATTATAGGACATTTACATTTTTACATTTACATTCCTTAGTGTTCAACTTCTCATACAGCTCATCATACGCCTTCTGTTTAGCCTTTGTCACCTCACTCTTCACCTTACGCTGCATCACCTTGTATTCCTGTTGACTGTCTTCCATTCTCTCATTATCCCATTTCTTCCTCGCCAACCTCTTCCTCTGAATACTCTACTATACTTCCTCATTGCACCACCAAGTCTACTTATCATCCGTCCTCTGTCAAGATAACACACCAAACACCTCCCTACCTGTCTCCATGATCACTGTTGCTGTAGTTACCCAGTCATGTGGCAGTTCTTCATGACCACACAGAGCCTGTCTCAACCTGTCCCTGAAGTCCTCAAAGCAATCTTCCTTTTTTAGCTTCCACCATTTGATCCTCTGCTCCACCTGTGATATCTTCCTCTTCCTCACCACCAGAGTCATTCTACACACTACCATCCGATGATGTCTGGCTGCATTCTGTCCTGTCACCACCTTGCAGTCTCCAATCTTTTTCAGATTGCATTGTCTCCACATAATGTAGTCCACCTGTGTGCTCCCTTCCTCCACTCTTATACAGTATGTAACTCTGTTCTTCCTTCTTTTGGAAATAGGCATTCACCACTGCCATTTCCATTTTCTTTTAAATTTTTTTTTTGCAAAATCAACTACCATCTGTCCTTCCAGGTTCCTCTCCTTGACACCAAACCAGCTCATCACCCCCTCATCACCTCTGTTCCCTTCACTAACATGCCCATTGAAGTCTGCTCCAATCACCACTCTCTCCTCCCTGGGAATTCTCTCTACCACTTTGTCTAACTCGCTCCAGTATTTATCTTTCTCTTCCATCTCACAGCCAACTTGTGGGGCATAACCACTGACGAAATTCATTATCACACCTTCAATTTCCAGTTTCACACTCATGACCCTGTCCGACACTCTTCATCTATACAACATTATTTGTACTCCTCCTTCAAGATCATGCCTATTCCATTTCTCCGCCTATCCACATCATGGTAGTACAGTTTGAACCCTTTTCCAATGCTTCTCGCCTGACTGCCGTTCCACCTGGTCTCTAGCACACATACAAATATACCTTACGTCTCTGCATCATGTCACGAGTTCCTACTCTCAATCCTACACTGTTGGCTTTCCTCTTCTCTCTCTGGTTCATAACGCGTTTCTTGTTTTTCAACCAACTGTAGCCTAATTTCCCCTGGTACCCTTTTTTTCACTGGTGGCGGTTGTTGTTAACCTGGGCCCCGACCGATCCAGTATGAAATTCATTTTCAATTCGCAATGTTTGATTTGCCTCACCATTTGTTCAGGCTTGGGACCGGCACTAGAAATACACTGACTTGTGACCCCTAGTGGATGGTTCAACTGAACCTTAAACGTTAAATACATGAAAAGATCGAACTAAAGCACAACATACTGAAAGTAGTTTATTTAGAACCAAGAACATATTTCACCCAGGCATTCTTCAGGTTTATTCAGTAAACTGAACTTTCATATGTTGTATCCGCACTTTTTTGCTTTTCATGTAAAACTTTGTGTTTGAGTATTTAGGAAAGTGCTATACAGTATGTCTGATCAATTATTATCATTATTATGTGCCTCTTTGTCATAGCTCCTTTGAGCCAAGTATCACTCTAAGTTTTAGTAGTAGTAGTAATGACTTTATGAACTTTTTGATAATAATATATTGTAATTATTAGAGAGACAATTCATCAATATCTGTTCTCAACTGGGCTAGATTTATCTTAAAAACAGGAACCTTGGAGTCAGCTGTAAGACTAAATATTTACTGCTTTACTTCAATTGACCTTCACCAGCTAACCTCACTAATTAGTTCATCTAGAACAATAACTTTTCCTTTAGATCCCATCCCAACTAAACTGCTTAAAGAAATTCTACCCCTAATTAGTTTCTCTCCTTTCTAGATAAGATCAATCAGTACCTGTTAACAGGCAATTTACCACAGGCCTTCAAAGTTGCTGTTATTAAACCTCTTCTTATTAAACTCACCCTTGACCCTGAGGAACTAGCAAACTATAGACCATTTTTGAACCTTCCCTTTCTCTCCAAGATTCCTGAGAAACACACATTTTTTCTATGTGCTAACGTAAGCTTAAAACCTTCCTTTTAGATAAACCTTATAGTTAGTGCAGGCAGAGGCCCTGCACATAGCTATGCAACTATAGGCTTAGACTGCCCAGAGAATTCCGATGATGTACTGAGCTGCTCCTTATCTCTCTCTTTCTCAACTTATTCCTGTCCCAGTACTTCATGTTTCTAACTTTACACCTTCCCCGGTGTGCATGTGCTTTCTCGTAACGCAGGTTCCTGTGAAATGTGGATATGGTTTATATGCCTGCAGCCTGCTGGCTGGTTTTAAGGTAATCATGTGGATCCAGATCGCCTGGTGCAATTTTCCAAGGAGGATAGGAGATTGTGTGGCTTGGATCCTGGTCTGGATGGGTCAACGCCATGGATCTATTACACATCAGTAGACTACACGTAACTTTGCATTTGTATACATGTCACATACTCTTTGACTTACGGACTTCATATATTTTAACGTGTTAGTCAATAATTTGTTATTTTCATGTTGTTGTGTTCTGTACATGTGACAAATATTGCATGTCTGTCTGTCCTTGGAAGAATGGCAAATAGTAAATATCCTGTATTTATATAGCATCTTTCTAGTCGTTGTTGGCCACTCAAAGCGGTTTTACACTACAGGTTTTGCATTCACCCATTCACACACACATTCATACACTGGTGGTAGTGCCTACCCCACAGGGTGCCACTTGCTCATCAGGAGCGTAAACCATTCACACACTCATACACTGATGGCGCAGCATCAGGAGCAATTTGGGACTCAGTGATTTGCTCAAGGACACTTCAAAATGTTAACTACAGGGTCTGGGATCCAACATGAAACTTCCGATCACTGGATGACCGTTCTATCGTCTGAGCCACAGTTGAAGAGGGATCCCTACTCTGTGCTTCTTCCTGAGGTTTTCTTTTTTTTCACTGTTAAGGGTTTATTAAAGTTTTCCTCACCTGGCTCAAGGATCTAATGGCAGAGGGTGTAACATCTGTACAGTTTTTAAAATCCCACTGAAAGAAATTGTAATTTGTGATTTTGGGCTATACAGATTAAATTTGGTTCATTTGATTGAAAGTGTGGAAAAGAAATAGAAACAGTGTAACTTGCTTATTCTTGTCTGAAACATGACAAAACTGGCAGCGTGACAGTATCATTATTGCCTTGCCAGTGACAGTAATGGATGAGGCAGTCATGGCATCTTGTACTGAAAAGTAAAAGTATCACTTTTTTAAAGAAAATGAAGTAAAGTACAAGTTGTAAAAATTAATAAAAATTTCAAGCTTTCTTGTACAGGTTGTACACTGATTCATTGTATCTGCTTTTAATGCCTGCCTCCAAGGACACAAATCTATATATATATGTAAGTCAGATAAAGGTAGAGCAAGAGAGAATGCTCTAGTTCAAAAAAGTGGTGTATCATCAAACACAGATCAAACTACACCAAATTTAATTTTCATTTTAGAATATATATAAAAATTCCCTAATCGCCCTCTGTGGGTGGTCTTGGGTATACTTTAAGCTCGGGTCCTCTACCAGAGGCCTGGGAGCCTGAGGGTCCTGTGCAGTGTTTTAGCTGTTCCTAGGGTTGAACTCTTCTGGACAGAGATCTCAAATGTTATTCCTGGGATTTGTTGGAGCCACTCTCCGAACTTGGGGGTAACTGCCCTGAGTGCTCCTATCACCACGGGTACCACTGATGCCTTTACCCCCAATTTCCTTTCCAGCTCCTCTTTCAGCCCTTGGTATTTATCGAGCTTCTTGTGTTCCTTCTTCCTGACGTTGCTATCACTTGGGATTGCGACATCTACCACAACCGCTTTCTTCTCCTGCTTGTTGACCAACACGATCTGTGTTTTATTAGCCACCATCATCTTATCGGTCTGGATCTGGAAGTCCCACAGGATCTTAGCTCGGTCGTTCTTAATAACCTTTGGAGGTGTTGCCCACTTTGATCCTGGAACCTCCAGCCCATACTTGGCCCTGATGTTTCAGTATACTATGCCGGCCACCTGGTTTTGACGTTCGAAGTATGCCTTACCTGCCTGCATCTTGCACCCTGCTTTTATGTGCTACACCGTCTCAGGGGCATCTTTGTACTCTCTGCACCTTGGGTCCTGTTTGGTGTGGTAGACAATATATACAATATATATATATATTGTATATATACAGTATACAATATATATATTTTTAACTGTAGCTTTGCCCTGGGGCCTCAGTATAGCAGCATGCAGTAGAAAGCACAGTAATATTCTGTTTTATTGCTTTTTCTTTCTAACACATTGTCTTGCTTAAACAACCTTCAACTCTAATCTCCACTAGTAGGTCTGACTCCTAGTGGAGATTAGAGTGCATACATACTGTAGGGGCGGCACAGTGGTGCAGTGGTTAGCGCTGTCGCCTCACAGCAAGAAGGTCCTGGGTTCGATTCAGGGCGTTTCTGTGTGGAGTTTGCATGTGCTCCCTGTGCCTGCGTGGGTTCTCTCCGGGTACTCCGGCTTCCTCCCACAGTCCAAAAACATGCAAACTGGGGGTTAATTGGTCACTCTAAATTGTCCGTAGGTGTGAATGTGAGTGTGGATGGTTGTTTGTCTCTATATGTCAGCTCTGCGATGAACTGGCGACTTGTCTAGGGTGTCCTCGCCTTCGCCCGAAGATGCTGAGATAGGCTCATGCCCCCCCGCGACCCCTAACAGGATAAGCGGTAGAAAATGGATGGATGGATGGATATATACTGTATATATATATTCATGGCTATGTGAACATACATCTCTAATGCAGTGCCTGCTAATGGAGCAAGCACAGTCTTGTTTTTCTGATAAGATGACGGTGGTGTCAAACATTGTTTCATTTGCAGACAAAATTTTTTGATTTGATCCAGAAAATATGAAACAGATTTAGGAATATATCTGCATTTCCTTAACTCATCTGCTCACAGATCAACTGCCAGGCCAACTCCACCAGAACAGTCTCCTTCCTTTGCCTCATTTGAAGGCCCTTCCATCACGCTGCCCTCATCCAAATGCCAACATTCGCTCAAAGCTGTCACACTGAGGAAAGGCGGCGAGACTCTGCTTAGGGATGAGGTAGAAATATTAAGGACTATCAAAGTCCTATATGAAATATCTACTTTTATAACCATAATCTTCCTCCATTGACAATTTGTTGTGCCAGTGCAGTGTGACAGGATGTCTCCTCGCTATCTGTTCTTGACCCTTAACACAAATCATAGAATTTTTTCATTTTAAATTATTGTCTTTAAACTACCTACCTTAGGACTACATACCTCAGGATGTAATTTAGCAATTGCACTAATTCCAGCATATTTACATTGATACTTACTGCTGGTATATTGATTTATGTTCACCATCCTAATTCAATAAATTGAATAATACATTTACAACTGATTGAATTATTCTCATGTCTATTTTGCACTTTAGTCAATTGTCTTTTGTGTTATTTTTCTCAATTATATGATGACCTGTTGATGCTATATATCTATATCTAGTGTTGGAACAGCAGTTATCCATCACATATTCATATCAAATTCCCTTTTCGTTTCGTTTCGTTTTCTTCCACTTATCCGGGTCCGGGTCACGGGGCCAACAGCCTCAGCAGAGAGATCCAGACACTCCTCTCCCCAGCCACTTCCACCAACTCCTCCGGGGGGACACCAAGACGTTCCCAAGCCAACCGAGAGATGTAATCTCTCCAGCGTGTCCTTGGTCTGCCCCGGGGTCTCCTCCCTGATGGGCATGCCCGAAGCACCTCCCCAGGGAGACGTCCAGATGCCCGAACCACCTCAACTGGCTCCTCTCAACACGGAGGAGCAGCGGCTCGACTCTGAGCCTCTCTCGGATGTCCGAGCTCCTCACCCTATCTCTAAGGCTGAGCCCAGCCACCCTGCGAAGGACGCTCATTTCGGCCGCTTGTATTCGCGATCTCATTCTTTCGGTCACTACCCAGAGTTCATGACCATAGGTGAGAGTTGGGACGTAGATTGACCTGTAAATTTAAAGCTTTGCCTTCTGGCTCAGCCCTCTCTCCACCACAACAGACCGCTTCAGCGTCCGCATCACTGCCGACGCTGCTCCAATCCGTCTGTCAATCTCCCGCTCCATTTTCCCCTCACTCGTGAACAAGACCCCGAGATACTTGAACTCCTCCACTTGGGGAAGCGACTCTCCCCCGACCCAGAGTGGGCAACCCACCCTTTTCCGGCTAAGACCCATGGCCTCAGATTTAGAGGTGCTGATCC
>KV751337.1:3498506-3554167 GCA_001698575.1 Mola mola
GTTGACTGACCTGGTTGGCATAAAGTGAGCCATCCTTACACCCTCTTCTCCAAAGCAGATCTGTCTCCCTCTGGCATTGGCCCACCGCTGTGGCCACATTTTTGCAAATTCCTAATCTTACCCCTAAGCAACACATATTTGCACTTTATTTTAACAAGTTACTTTGGTAATGTATTGGATGGTCTAGTAGTATGAGCGCACTTGTTAATAATTATGTTTCTGTATTTCATTTGTTAGTTATATTGATTCATTTCCATATATTAGTCAAATGGATTTCTTCAGATTGATTGCAATCATTCGCTTGATTGCATTTATCTTTTCTATTCTATTCATTCATTCATCCATCTGATTAATTCATTGTCCTGATTTTCATTTGTCTGTAACATTGATTTATTTCATTTTTTGTATTTTTGTTGTGTGTCTCAGTTGCTAGTTAATCATGTGATAAATTGACTTATTTTCAAATCAAATCAAATTTTATTTGTATAGCCCAAAATCACAATTTACACATTATCTCACTGGGCTTTGACAAACTGTACAGATGTGACATCCTCTGCCCTTAGACCCTCGAACCGGGTGAGGAAAAACTTTAAAAACCCTAAACAGGGAAAATAAGAAACCTCAGGAAGAACCACAGAGGAGGGATCCTTCTTCCTAGGACGGACAGACGTGCAATAGATGTCACTTGTACAGAACACAACAACATGATAATAACAGTTTACTTAGAATGTAAACATCCATGAGTCCCAGAGTCTGTGGAATCTATAAATCCAGATGTATAGGAAGTTTAGTGATCCAGACGCAGGTATATTCTGTTAGTCCAGGAGTCGTTATAGTCCATGAAGCAAGATCTGTTGAAGAGTGTTGCTGATGTAGTCACTGAGTCCACGAGTATGTGGAATCTGTAAATCCAGGAATATGTGAAGTGTAGTGATCCAGAAGCAGGTGTAGTCTATTAGTTCAGAAGCCATTGTGATCTGTGGATCCCGATTTGCACTTGGAAATTCACCCTAGGATCCAAGTCACAGGATCTTCTTTCCTAATTTGACCAGTAGGCATCAAGCAGGACCACAGCAGCAGCTCCCACCGCGACCTAGAAAAACCTGCAGGATGATAAAGCACAACGACTCCGGGGAAGAAGTAAAGTTAGTGTAAGGATATGGACATTTACAGGAGCAGAGAAGGAGTCGGAGTCAGAGGGGGGAGAGAAGAGAGCTCAGTGAATCATGGAGTGTTCCCCCAGCAATCTAAGCCTATAGCAGAATAACTAAGGGCTAGATAGGCCAGCCTTAACTATAAGCTTTATCAAAAAGGAAGGTTTTAAGCCTACTCTTAAAATCAGAGAGTGTGTCTGCCTCCCATACCGAGCCTGGAAGATGGTTCCACAGGAGAGGAGCTTGAAAGCTCTGCCTCCCATTCTGCTTTGGAGATTCTTGGGATCACCAATAACCCTGCATCCTGGGAGCGTCAGGTTCTGGATGGGTGATTTTCAGTATTTATTTAGTAGTTTATTTTTGTTTAAATTAAATTTAGTTTTGGGCCACATTTGATTTTTTAGTAACAGGCATCCTCTTGCCATTCAGGTTGTTTTCTTTCTTTAAAATACATTTTCTTTTGTATTTATCTTTTACATTTCTTTGAATTTTATGTTGCTTTGCAAGTACGGTTGGCCCTTGGTTGCATGGTATGTTTTACCATTCTTTTTTCTCTTTGTTGGACAGGTGTTGAGGCCTTTAACACCAATCCCACTCTTCGCAATCCTTAATACCATTTTGATAATTGCCCACAGTAAATTTTATTTTCAATTTGAGTCATCATATTGAATCTTTGTTGGTAAATAAACAGTTTGGAACATGCTATCTCTGCCCAAGTGTGTCTGAACTTTGGCAATCTTTGTCAGTAGTTAGGAAACTAACAGCATTTTCCCGTGGGTGAAAGCCCCCCCCAGGGGATGTTGTCGACTACTTTAATTGAGGACCTTGCCGGTAAACGCGTCATATGTGTAATAGACACGCATACTTTCAGCTTTAAATTTATCTTGCCCAAGGGAGAATTTATCTGCTAAAATAAAACAGAAAATAGTGAAAATAAATCAAGACATGTATCAAGTTGGCATCTGACTGTGTAAAGACATGGTGCTGCTGCTTTTTAATAGGACTCTTCTGATTTCCAGTTGTAGCATGAGCAGATGGGGCCCCTGAGAAAATGTGCAATAAAAGTAAGTGGTGGTAGGCATATAACAAATCATTGAGATTTGAATAAAATTTGATAAACATTTAATGCTATATATTGTGGCAGCGTTGCGATGAACTAATGACCCGTCCAAGGTGTACCCTGCCTTTGACCAATGATGCTGGGATAGGCTCCAGCCCAGTTAAGATGAATGAGTATATACTGTACCCTCGCTTTTCATGTGTGTAGCAGCAAACAATTCTAAACTACCTTAGCAAACATGGTGGTGGCTAGGATGCCACACATCTTTCACAGTGATTGGTCAATGCCACTGTCAGATCCATGCACAAGTTTCACATTTCCCAGTGTTGTGACTGAAGGAATATCTCAGAGAAAGATGTTGCTTTAGTCACAGACAATGAAGGTAACATGGTTGCTGCTGCAGTTTTTCTCCATGCTAACTCTCAACCTGGCCTCTCAGCGTGCACTAGCATAGCAAGACTACTCTGATACTGTATACAATATATGCAAACAGCTATCTCTCCACATTCTCCAAGATACTACAACCGTGAGTAGTCTGGTGTTTAATCGTGTACAATTTGTCCCTGATCATGTCACAACTCTCTCGCATGGAGCTCAAGCATTCTTGACACTCCCTGACACAGGGAGTCAACCTGTAGTGGGTGAGTTAACTTGTCCACTGGTCTACATCACCTAAAAATCTAATATGTGTACTAGCGTAAGGTTTGTGACAAGGGCTGAATTAGAATTTGGCATAATTTTTTGTTTCATCTTGAAAGTAAATGATAAATATCCTGTATTTATATAGCACTTTTCTAGTAATTGTTGACCACTCAACTTTATATACTACAGGCTTTTGCAGTCACCCATTCAAACACACATTCATACACTGGTGGCATTAATTACCTCGCAGGGTGCAACCTGCTCATCAAGACCGTTAACCATTCACACACTCATACACTGATGGCGCAGCATCAGGAGCAATTTGAGGTTCAGTGTCTTGCTCAAGGACACTTCAACATGTTCACTGTAGGTCTTGGATTGAACAGGGAACCTTGTGATGACTGGACGACCGCTCTACCATCAGAGCCACAGCCGCCCAAAGTAGTAAGTAAGAATAAGTGATGAAATTTATAGTTTGGTTCTGAAGAAATATCTTCAAAAGGCATGCATCTAATTTCATTTTCAAAGTGAAGAGATTTTTTTGCACCCCAAAAGCTCTTCATCAAGGCCTCGTGTGCATGCAATGACAGATCAGGCTTTATTCAGTGTCTCACTGTTCATTGAAAATGGAGCTTAAAGGGTGCACTGACCCTGAATGAGCATCACGCTTGCTGATAGCTGTAATCACAGTCATGGGTGTGTGTCTGGAGAGTATGTTAGATATTAGCTCCTGGAGCTTTCTTCTCTGAAGGGGTAGAACAAAGGAGAGACTGAGACACCGAGAAGGAAGAAAGCAAGATAAAAAGTCAGAGATGAAAAGGATAGATGAGAGAGGAAAGAGGCGGAAATTGAGGCAGGGGGAAATGCAAACACTTTTTCCTCTTGAAAACTCCCACATGCACACACACGCATACACACTGTGCAGTCATGGTTGAGCTAATAAGACGCAGGCCTGGGTCCTCAGCTCTTGGTAGATAGTGGAGTTGATATATTTAGAAAAAACCCAACTCCCCTTAGGCCACAGACACACACACACAAACACTGCCACCATCCACCATTCTCCTGTGTGTGTCTGAGGTTGTGTAAGTAGGGATGTCAAACTTGAGTGTCACATGCATCCATTTACTATGTGTGTGTGTGTGTGTGTGTGATAGATGAGTAACGGAGGAAGGAGATAGGAAGGGGTTATGGAAAGTGGAGAATATGAAAGGATTTAAAGGTAGGGACGATGAGGGAGTAGAGGACAATTGAGAGGAGGGACTGAGGACAAGAGAGGAGTGGAGAGGAAATATTATCAAAAACAGATTACACCTCTGACATGCAAAAAGGGACAGTAGCATCTCCAGCCATATTTCAGGCTGGTCGCACTGATGACCCTGTGTCACTGAGGAACACTGGCTCAGCAGGGACTTCTGCTGGCTATTTTTTTTTTTAGAACATTTCATCATATCATATTAATGAAAACACTAGTGAAGACTGTGAATGAGGCCATTTAGCAAAAAGGAGAACAAGAGACAAACATAACAACGCTGGCTTTCTCTAATTTTAAAAGAAGGTGATAAAGCTTTCATCTGGTATGGGGCAGTGTTGCAGAGGTTGTTGGAGAAGCTAAAAGTGGAGGAACACACAGAAATAGAGATGACTGTTGGAAATAGAAGGACTTCTTTCTCTAAGCGTAATTCCTGATAAGTGCGCTTTTGTAATGCAAAAAGGCGACTGTGGCCACTCTGACCAGCAGTGGGCGTTACGCGTAACAGTAATATATATTACTTTTAGCAGTATATAACACATTATAAACTGGATTTTTATAATATTGTGTTTACGTTGTAATGTAATGCGTTACAAAAACTGGCTCATCCATACTTACGAACAAGGTAGTTGCATCGAGTGGCACTTTTAGTGTGGTTAAATGTGGCCAAATGGGCTCGCTTAGGTTGTAAACACAATGAAAGGCCTCATGAATATGTCAGCCTCACACCTGGCACCTACAACCACCTTTCACCCCAAGCTCTCACGAGTCGATGTTAGCCTGGCCTGCTGACACTTGTTTTGGTCGTCTCCCTAAAAAACAAATACACCCCAAAAATGTGAGGCTGTGGAAACACTGCAGCATGTCTAAACCACAGGAGTTATGTGGCTGCGAATATAAAAGACAAAGATATTGAAAGGCTGACGTGTAAACTTCTGAAAAGTAAAATTAATTTGCTCTCTTGTTTACAGTGTTTCTGATATGTGCCTGCTTATATTGGATGTACATGTGTGTGGAACGCACACACATCAGAGAAAGTTTTGTACATGATGTCAGGTTATATGAAAATTAGTTAGTCTGTATGCTGTTATGGGTTATTTTGTAACGCATTTGGAACAAGGTTTACAGAGTTGTTATCTGCATGCCCATTTATTGTCTGATATGGGTGTCGCTTGTTGCTGTTTTTTTATGTTATATGTATGAGGGATCATTGTTTGTGTGTTGTTACAGTTGTGGTACACTGCAGAGGGGCAGCGTCATGCACACGGCGGTGTTGGAGAGGGGTCACGCTAACACTGGTCTAACTGACAGACATGTTGTTGCTACAGCAAGCACAAGAGAAAGAGGCTGAGGATGAGTTTGTGAGCAAAGTCAGGTAGGCGAGGTTGGATTTCTCTGGGTCTGCCCCACCTGTTTGTATCTTTTTTCAAAGGAACCAATGAGTATGACATGAGTGAGCCTTCGTTCAGCTGTACAGTATCCTCACTACTGGAAATGGAAATTGTAATGAACTGAAATATATGCGCACTTTTGTTCTTTCATTACTCATTACTGTAAAACATGACCCTCTTTCATTTACTAACGCCTACATGCGTTTACTTTAGCATTCATTATGGTAAAAGTATGACAAAAGTACTGCAACTCGTTACTCTTCACGGAGAGTAATATTTTAAAGTAACTTTTTACCCTCAAATGCAAGATTTTTAAAGCAACTTGCCCAACACTGATTCTCCTAACTAGGAGTTGTTGCTTCCAAAATTTGTGTGATTGTAAGTGAGTTAAGGTGAACTAGTTGCAGCTTGCACAGAAAGCACAAGATTTACATTAAAAAGTTTTTCTAAAAGGTAAACTTTACCTTCACCAAAGAGTAGTGATCACCTTACTTCCAAAAATACAGGGACGGTAAAAAACAGTTATAATTGCCACTTATTATTAATTTCCGCGACACATCCTCTACCAATTCATTGCCTGCAGCCCATATGTCATTTGATCACAGCTGTTGTGCATTTTGTACATTTTCTAACAAAAGCTTTGTGTAGATATAACTAAATAGTCTTTTGGTCTGTTTTTATGTGGTAAATCATTTGTAATCAGAGCAGGGTTAATTTCAAAAACTGATCGGATCCTGTCTGCTGTTCCATGAGTCTGAATTCCTGCAGGACTTCAGCGGCCTGTATTTATCCTTAAATGTATTACGCTGAAAACAGAAAACGTTAAACTCCTTAATGAGTAACACACACTAACAAAAATGTAACAGGAGAAGAAAGTTTAAGTGAAGTCAGCTTGATTTTCACTTAGTGTTAGACACATTTTACTTAGTAATATTCCCCTTTTCTCTAATAGATACAGATATGGTGTCTCGTGATGAGTTATTGAAATGCCGGTCTGAAATTTATACTTCTTTTAATTTTTAATAATTTGTACCCAAAGGAGGAATCCAAAAAAAAAAAAAAAATTCCCAAAGGCCTTTTATTTAGAAATGAAAAGAGACAGAAGGTTGAATGTGAAGGAGTAAAAGGAGGGGAAGTTGAGAAAGGTTATGATATGCTTTCTTGAAGCGATTAGCGAAAATTAAAACATGTCCCAAATTTAAAACGCTCCAGGCTCTGTTTAGCTACAAGTCTCAGCTGCCCTGCAATATAAGATAGGCTAAATGAAACACACAGCTCTTTACCTAATGGGGGTTTTAGTTTGTGACACAAAGCATTTTATGGTGTTATTTTGAATACCTGGACACAGGACATGACACAGAACTTAGTGGCAGGTAGAGGGAGAAAGACAAGGTGAACAAGAAGCACATAATTGATGCTTTTTGTTGAAACTGTAAAAATGTATGTATGAAAGCCTGGAAAAATGTGTATAAATTATAGCAGTTATCCTTTAGTCAATAGGTGAAAATTATTCATGTTCCTTTCTCCTAAATTGCTTTTATAGTCACTCAGAATATTATAATTAACTATGCATTCAAATTAGTCATTCAAGTTCAACTTTCAAACTCTGCTCTTACAGCTAAATTAATTCTTCTAGATATTGGTCTGAGCAGAGAGATGAAATATTTTCTTAAATGAATTAACATTATATCTAAACCCTAACTAAAAGTGTAATCTAAATGGTAGGGATGAGAATCATTAGTTTTTATTGGAAATTAGTCCATTATCGAGATTCCTTAATGATCAGAGTCTTTACTGATACCACTATTAATGCTTGTCTATTATTTGATGAAAGACGACAGGACAACATGCTTTTAATAGAACAGGTTTTGCTTTTATTGCTTAACAAGTGTTTCTGAGGAGAACAAAAAAATTCTGATTACAGCTTTTGTTAGGAGGAACAGATCGTAATTCCATCCCAAAATCCTATTTTATATTGTTGGGAAACAACTGACAGTAATTAGCCATCCAAAAATCTGCTTTTATTAAAGTCTCTCACAAAAAAGTTTTTTGTGAGATTTTTGTTTTTCATTTTCTTGATATTATATTCGAACACCTAATGAAAATGTTTTATGTACTTTTGCCTAATGGTAATTTTAGTGACCCAACCTTGAAAACCTTATAATGTAACCTTATGTAAGTTTGTTTACTTACCTAATTAGCTCGTAGCTCTTACAGTTACAAATATTTGTATTACTTGTATTGGATGACTTGTTGCTCAAATGCTATTGCCTTACAAAACAATAGGAGTTATTTTGAGGTATGGATGTAGTGCTGTTACAGTAAATGGCTCTTAGTGAAATATGCAGTTTTATACTCTCAAACCATTTAAATTAAAATATGTATGTACATGTATCCAATAATAGGATAGTTCATTAATAGTACTTTTACAAATTCATACAGCCTTACTTTGGGCTCTGTAATTTAAATTAAAAAGTATAAGGCCAACAAGAGTCTGTATTTTTCAACAAGCCCTCAACAAGCATGTTTCCTGAGTCACATCTGAGCAGAGGACATTTCAGATGGGGAGTTACAATCACCTATTCTTTACTAATGTGTGAGGGGGGGCACTTTCACTACACTCCCACTGCAAAATGTTAAGGAAATCATGCATGTTTATCCACTGTATATACACCGTATATATACGGTGGATTGTCTACTATCTTGTTTTTTTTTTATTAAGTCACAGCCTCTGTCAAACAGAGACTTAGTCCAAGTGCATCATCTAATTAAGGATATTCCTTCAAGATAGCCCTGTTACAAACATATAATACAACTATAAATCCCTTCTGTGGTGGGTTTCTGTGCCAAGTCAAATTGAGGTGAGCCAGGCACACAATACTAGTCATGGGATGGTCACAAACAAGTCAGCTCTATGAGACAACTCTTATAAGTGAGCAATTGGTGTTGGCTCTTCTAAGAGTTAGTTTCTTTTCATTTTTTGTTTTGTAGCAATTCAACTCACTTAAAGTTGAAGAAGTAAGGCACAAACATAAAAGTTAAGGTAACAGGAGGGCCAGCATTTATCCAAAATATCACTGGGAAAATAATATAGTTTTATTCTAGAGGGACCACAATTTTGCACACTCACTCTTCATAGTTTCCCCCATTATTACTCTAAAACACTGCCAGCAAATGCAGTTTTGATATCTGCTGCTGACAGATGCTGATAGCTACGTATGACTAAACTGCTCCATCAAGGCTTGAATAGATTCTCAAAACCGAAAAATGTTTCTACTCAGTGTGACTGTATGGAATCAGGCAACACAGATAAATTTACGTGATTTTCTGATAATGAAAAAAACCCAAAACAATATAGTAGTTCAGACCCTTGGGTTGTATTGGGTTGTTTTTCCATACATGAAATTGATTTCACCAGCTATCCAGATTTTTTTTTTAGCTTGCTGGGCAGCTAACATCTTATGTGACTGTGTGTGTGAATGTGAGGGCATGGTTTGCCAACGAAAAGAGCTATTGTCCTCAGTCAGTCTTGCAATGGTATGTAAAGGTTAAAATACAAAAAAGAAAATGCTTTGCTGTATTCCTCTGGAGGCTCAGAGCACTCTATCCTTGGTAAGTAAAAGTGAAAATGGCTTTGGAAGCTACTGAGCCTGGCCCTATGGGTAATCCTTCATACTCAAGGGTTGGGGCTTTAAAGGAAACAAGCATAAAAAAACAGAGGGAAGCAGAAAAGAAAATGAAGGTAGGGTGACAGAGAAGCCAAAGATAAGGAGAGCAAAGAGGGAGGTAAAATACATTTGAGAAAGAAGTATGGGCAAAGAAACAAGGAAAAGAGAATGAGACAAAGAGAAGAAGAAGAGATAAAGGAAGGAGGGGGAAAATGACTGGACAGAGATGCAAAGGGAGCAGGGAGAGAAGGTTGGAGGACAGGAAAATTTGACAGGTTGCAATGTCTGATTTGTCAGAGCTTTGCCGTGAGTCAAACCAGCTCTGTTTACAACCCAGTCCCCTACAGATAATGTTTTTTGAGTAGCACACCAATGTCTTATTCTTTTTATTTCCACAACACATTTTTTGCTTTTTAAAGCTTTTTAACCATCTGAATGAAGCTTTTCTAATATCAATTTAGGTGTGAATGGGAAAGAATGACATAGTAAAAACAGTGAGAAAGTCCACACACATGAGAGGCTGGGATTGATGGATGCTGACAAGGAGCCTTGGGCTCAATTGACAAGTGACAAAGAAAACAATGGTCAGATGAGCATTACCTGATGATTTACCATCCCTTTCAGCATGTTTAAGCTCAAACAATTTAGATCATCTTAAATGAGAAAACCTTAAAATACATGAAATGATACCATCCCATCAGATAACGTTGTTTTAGCTGTCAAGTGCGTATTAATCAAATACGAATATGAAGGAAGCACTACCAGAGTTGCCAAGTGGTCTGGGTGCATAGGGGTCGTACAAAGCTTTTGACACTGGGCACTGGTTCCTGTCCTGAGTTCTGTCTGTGGTTTGCAGAATATGTGGGAAACAATATGACTTTTTCACCTCGGTCTGTGATTTAAACATTTTCAAATGTCAAGGTTAAATTGTTTACCAATGAAGTCAAAGTGAGACCTTACCAGAATGCATTTTGGTGAAAAATAATCTAAAAATAAACATAATGTTCATTTATTTACACTTAATGTCTCCAGGGTACCACCTGCACGTCATGCCTCGATGAGAAAAACTGTGATTGTGTGACAAAAATGTTTTGACCGATAACCCGTGATTTTTTTTTCTCACAGCTCCCTTATTGATGTGAAAATGATAAAGTTGACGAATACTTGGATCATCTATAGTGCCTAACAATTATGAAATGTTAAAGGAAAGGAGTTAAACTGTGCAAGAGAGAGAATGAGAAAAGTTTGAACGATGGAAATGAAGACTGAGAGAGAGAAAACTGTGAAGATTCTAAGTCTTTCAGGTCATAGTAGTCTTGTTGTTTCTTTTGAGGACAACTGGAATTCTTGTAATTTTTTGAAGACGTTTCATCTCTCATCCAAGAGACTTCTTCAGTTCTAGATTTCCAGTAGGGAGTCCCCAGTATTTAACCTTGTGGAGGATCCTTCTTACTCAGGGTAGTGGGCAAAGGGTACAAAGCCCCGCCCCCAATCTGTGTGACCCAGATCCACCCACCATCAGATGGGTAATCACTCCCCCCGGTCATCATGTGAGTCGCTGGTTTCACATGAGCCAAGGTGTGAACTGTGGTTAAGTTTCCTGGGGAAGGATTTCAAAACTGCATTGTATGTGGCAGACTGTTGATGTCTGAGGCCTCCTCCTCTGTTAAGTGATGGCTGTTCCAGCTTGACATCGATGGCCTCCTTTACTCCTCTCTCAAACCATCTATCCTCCCTGTCCAGCACATGCACATTTTTCATCCTCAAAGGAGTGTCCCTTCTCCTTTAAGTGTGAGTGGACTGCTGAGTCCTGGCCGGAGGAGCTGGCTCTCCGGTGTTGATCCATGCGTTTGTGGAGATGTTGCTTGGTCTCCCTGATATAAAAGTCTCACTGCACTGGACTGCATAAACAAACATTGTTAAGTTTGTGTCTGGGAGTTTTGTCCTTGGGGTGAACCAGTTTCTGTCTCAGAGTGTTGCAGTGTCTGAAGTGAACTGGGATGTCATGCTTAGAAAAAATTCTTCTGAATTACTCTGACACCTCTGCCACATACGGAATGACAACGTTGTGGCGTTTGTTCCTCTCCTCTTCCTGTGTTGTCGGGGGGTTGTTCCTGGAGCGCTTAGTGGATTTGACATACGCCCAGTTAGGGTATCCACAGGTTTTTAATGCTGTTTTGATGTGTTATGTTCCTTAGACTTCCCCTCTGTCCTTGTGGGAACATTTTCAGCCTGGTGATGTAGGGTTCTGATAACTCCCAGCTTGTGTTCCAAAGGGTGGTGAGATTTGAAGAGCACGTACTCGTCTGTGTGAGTAGGTTTCTGGTAGACTTCAATGTTGAGCCCCCCGTCCTTCTCAAGGTGTATCGCACAGTCCAGGAAGGGCATCCTGTTCTCTTTCATGTCCTTCCTTGTGAATTTGATGTTGCTGTCTATTGAGTTAAGGTGTTCCGTGAGGGCTTCTACCTCTTGGGTTTTAATCCTGAGCCACTAGGGTTCTCAAACCAGTGTATTTCTAGTGCCAGTCCCAAGCCCGGATAAATGTGAGGGTTGGGTCAGGAAGGTCCTCTGGCGTAAAAACTGAGCCAAACCAAACATGCGAATCACAAAAACGAATTTCATACCAAATCGGTCAGGGCCCGGGTTAACAATGACCGCCAACAGTGCTGTTGACAAACAGGGTCTACTGTTAGTCAAAGAACAAGAGGATGGAAATGCGTTAAGAGACAGAGAGACAAGAGGAAAATCAAGAGTATAGGATTGAGAGAAGGTAAATGTTGGCACAATGACAGGCAAAAGTAGAGAGCTGGCTGACATGATGCAGAGAAGAAAGGTACATGTTTTGTGTGTCCAAGAGACCAGGTGGTAGGGCAGCAAGGCTAGAAGCATTGGAGCAGGGCACATGCTGTACTATCATAGGGGGGATAGGAAGAAAAATGGAGTAGGCGTGATCCTGAAGGAGGAGTATGCAAAGAATGTTGCAGAGATGAAAAGAGTGTCGGACAGTGGCATGAGTGTGAAGCTGAAAATTGAAGGTGTGATGATGAATGTTGTCAGTGGTTATGCCTCACAAGTTGGCTGTGAGATGGAAGAGAAAGAGAAATACTGGAATGAGTTAGATGAAGTGGTAGAGAGTATTTCCAGTGAGGAGAGTGGTGATTGGAGCAGGGTGATGACAGGAGAGAGTGTAGCCAGGCAGCATCTAATGGTCGTGTGTAGGATGACTTTGGTGGTGAGGAAGAGGAAGAGAGCAAAGGTAGAGCAGAGGATCAAATGGTGGAAGCTGAAAAAGGAAGATTGCTTTGAGGACTTCAGGGCGAGGTTGAGACAGGCTCTGGGGGGTTGTGAAGAACTGCCAGATGAATGGATAACTACAGCAACAATGATCTGGGAGACAGGTACGGGGGTGTTTGGTGTGTCATCTGGACAGAGGACGGATGATAAGGAGACTTGGTGGGGGAATGAGGAAGTACAGGAGAGTATTCAGAGGAAGAGGTGAACGAGGAAGAAATGGGATAATGAGAGAACCGAAGAGAGTAGACAGGACTAGAGGGCAAACTAAAGGCAAAGAGAGAGGTGGCAAAGGCTAGACATAAGGCGTATGATGAGCTGTTGGAGAGGTTGACACTGAGGAAGGACAAAATCAATCCGTATCATCTGGCGAGACTGAGGGATCATGCTGGGAATGATGTGCAGCAGGTTAGGGTGATTAAGGACAGTGATAGAAATATAATAACAAGTGAGGAGAGTGTGTTGAGAAGATGGAAGGAGTTCTTTGAGGAGCTGATGGATGAAAAAAATGAGAGGTGAGGAAAGGTTTAGGAGGTGGAAATAAGGAGTTGTAAAGATTAATAAAGGTGAAGTGAAAAAGCTTTGAAGAAGGTGAAGAATGGAAAGGCAGTTGGTCCTGATGACAAACCGGTAGAGGTATGGAAGTGTCTAAGAGAGGGCAGTTGAGTTTTTGATGAAGCAGTTCAACATGATCTTGGACAGTGACAATATGTCCGAGGAATGGAGAAAAATTAAAGAAAAAGGGTGATGTGTAGCGTTTTAGCGACTACAGAGGGATAAAGCTGATGAGCAACACAATGAAGACTTGGGAAATAATAGCAAAAGCAAGGCTAAGAGAAGTGATTTTTGAGCAGCGGTATGGTTTCATGCCAAGAGCGCTACAGACACCACATGTGCATTTACAATGCTGATGGAGATGTACAGAGAAGGTTAGAAAGAGTTGCATTGTGTCTTTGTGGATCTAGAAAAAGCCTATGACAGGGTGCCAAGCGAGGAACTGTGGTTCTGTATGAGGGAGTCTGGAGTGGCAGAGTATGTTAGTCTGGTGCGGGATATGTATGAGAGCAGTATGACAGCGATGAAGTGTGCTGTAGGAGTGACGGTTGGTTTCAAGGTAGAGGTGGGACTGCACCATGAGCATCTTCTCATTTGCTATGGTGATGGACAGACTGACATGAGGACAGGAAGGAATCTCCATGGATGAAAATGTTTGCAGATGACATTGTGATCTGTAGTGAGCAGGTGGAAGAAAACCTGGACAGGTGGAGGTATGTGCTGGAAAGAAGAGGAATGAGAGTCAGCGGTAGTGAAACATAATACACAGGGATCTGTGACAAAGAGTAGCAGAAAAAGTGAAAGGAAAGGTTTACAAGAGGGTAGTGAGACCAGCAATGTTATTTGGTTTGGAGATGGTGGCACTGACCAAAAGACAGGAGGCAGAGCTGGAGATGGTAGCGTTAAAGATGTAGAGATTCTTTTTGGGAGTGACGAGGATGGACAGTATTAGGAATAAGCACATCAGAGGGACAGCACAGGTCAGACGTTTGGAGACAAAGTAAGAGAGGGAGGACATCTGCAGAGGAGGGACAGTGAATATATTGGTAGAAGGATAATCAAGATGGAGCTACCAGGCAGGAGGCAAAGAGGAAGACCAAAGAGGAGATTCATGGATGTGGTGATTCTGAATTCGGATACAGGAATCCCCTCAGAGGTCTCTTGTCCCCTTCGTGCGGTCATGTCAGGTCATAGTAGTTTTGTTGGCACAAGAGGGACCAATACAATATCAGGAAGGAGGTTATAATGCTGTGGCTAATCAGTCTATTTAAGTCCTACCTTCAAAGCCAGTGCCCCTGTATATACAAATCATCCAAGACCTGAGAGAAAGTTGTGGTCATTTCTCTACAATGTTTTATCCTTTGGAAACATCCTACAAATGGCTGAGGAAACATTATTCATCTGTACAAACAGTACAAAAATATAAATGCCATGGGACCACACAATCAGCAAACCAGATGGGAACCAGATGCTATCTTTTTCTTATAGAAGAATGTACATGTGTGTGAAAAGTGCAAATCAATCCCAGAACAACAGTAACTCATCCTGGAAGGTGCTGGAGGAAACAGGTTTAAGTATCTTTTTTCACTGGAAAACAAGTCCTTGTCAGATTGAAAGCCGTTCAGCAAGGAAGAACCCAGTGCTACAAGTACAAAAAAATACTTGAGACTATAGTTTTCATCTGCAGATGGCAAGAAAGATCTCACTTTCGGCAAAAAACTTTTCCCTGGTCAGATATGCCTCACTGGAGGGCTTTGGAGCTGAAGAACACTATACTCATCATGAAGCATAGGGGTAACAGTATCATATTATTGAAGGCTGGTGCACCTAACAAAATGCTGTACTCTGCAAAGCTTTGTGTAAGCAAAGTTACATTGCCAATCTGTCAGATGTGTCAGATTATTCATTTATAAAAAACACAATTTTCTGATCAAAATGGTTTAAACAAAAGTCACAATGAACTCTTTTGGGGAGACTGACTGAAAACATTTTCGGAATATATGTTTTTATCTATCTATCTCTATATATATTATACCGGGCTCCTTTCAGCCCTTCCAAGAGTTCTTTAGATTCTTTAATTTCTTTCTTTCTTAATGTCCAAATGATCCCATACTGCTTTGACAATATTGAGGTCTGGACTATGTGGAGGCCAGTCCATGTCAATGTTTATTAGCGTTGCTGTCTGTGTGAGCTTTAGCATTCTTCTCACCCTGTTCCCCTCCCGAAAAAGTGGTTCCTTGGCTGCTACCCTTCCACAAAGAATATTCCGGACCAACTTTCTTCAGACTGTAGAAGATTACCCTGGTTTCCCAATGAAGCTGCCAGACAGTGAGCCAGGTCTGGACCTTTTCCGGCCTCTCCGGAAGAAGAAACTATGACAAATTTCTCATCTGATCTCGAAATTTTCTTATTCCTCCACTCCGTCCCTGACCTCTCCCGATTCTTCAGATTTGTTTATAACAACTTGAATACCACATCTTAAGTATTTGGTTTGTTTTCTGGGGTCAACTTGAAAGTTGCTTTGCTGATGAAAATTATGATTTCATGTCTGTAAAATTCTGTTATCTTTGGCATTTTGAATGGGATCATGTGATTGAAAGTTGGTGTTATACATCTGCATGCTTCCAGTGAGTTAAACTTGACATGATATGTATGTAATGCTCAACACAAAGAACAACAAAATGTAACTGAAATAATTGATGAGAGGCATTTTTGCATTTTTGCAATACAGAAAATGTCAGTGCAGTAAATCTCATCTCATCTGCCCACCAGATGAGATGAGTATAAGAGGAGCTCACATTAATTGACACTTGACATTTCAGCCTATAGAAGCTGTTTGGTCTGATTTCCTGTGTAGTTTAAACATATTTGGAAAAAAAATATGTATTGCTATGTCCTCAAATACTCCACGCATAAACATATGTAAACCATATTTACAAATAAAAATTAAATTCCATTCTTTATTTCTATTATGTAACCTATTCCATTATATAGAACTTATTGCTACATTTTGAAATCTAAACATTTTTGTAGCTTTAGCTACAGTATGCTTTGCCCATTATTATTATTATCTTATTATTACATAAACCCTTTTAATGACAAAATATTAAAGGACAACTGTACAAAACTGGGTACAATATCAAAACATTTCAAAATTCTACATAATCTACATTTGTTAACCAAATCAAGTAAGTGTCTATAAATTAAAGCTGTAACATTCTGATGACGATATCAAAGGTGTGTAAGTGAATGTATGAACAGTCTCTCACTGAATAGCTACCATCTCAGCAGATGTTCAACTGATGCACTTTCTTATTTATTTTTCCCTTGTTCATTCTTGTTGTACATCTACTGGCATAATGATTCTTTTTTATTTTATTATCTAAATGCCCCCATTATAAAGACCACATTATAAAAATTATAGTCCTTCATCAAACATGGTACAGTACAAAGGCTTGTGTTTAATTATTAACCGAGGTGTCCTAGGCTACCGTAATTCCTTCTACACATGACTCTCAGGCTGCCCTCAATTACAATTGGTTCAAAATGCAGCTGCATTTCTGCAAGGCTTTTAACTAGGTCCAGTTGTCAGTTTTACATTACCCCTGGTATTGACTTCTAATAAAATTTGGGCTAAAAAGATGCTGATTACACAGACTTGCTTAACCAGGAACAACTCCAACTGCATTATGTTTACAGTACAGTGATTAGGAAAAAAAAAACAACAAAAAAACAAAAACAATGAATCTAGTTCCTTTGAGTCAATGTTAGCGGTACCCATTTCAGGAGTAAAGGGTCTTTGTGAAAATCATGAAAATTAAAATTAAAATAATAAATATATCCAAATGTATCTGTTTTAACAAACATTCTGTGTGTTCTACGACAGCAGCTCCGTGACAGAAAAAACAAACCACCTCCCCCACTGCTCCTCTGCACTTCCAATCTCTTCCTGCGCAGCAGACTGACAGCAGTCTGTTGCCTTGTTCTGTGTTTACCTCCCACCAGCACAAGCTCTGCTGATAACATTGACTCATTAGCTGGGATTTTGTTTCATGAACACCAATTTCAGCGGGACATATTACCACTCCTGGAGACAAACCAAAACCAAAACCAAAACATGGGCAGCAGTGGTTCCCAACACACTTCTGCCCACGTGTGTCAGATATATATGCTTCTAGATAAATAAAAGTACCTGAACTTGAAAATTAGTTTAGCTAGTAGAAATTGCTCTTTAGTGATAGCCCTGGCTTAACAAAAATTTGAGTCATATTTTTGAAGTTGTTTTTTGTGATTGTTCAGTTGATTACTGAGGTTTGCGGAAGAAACCTATTAGCTATCAGACACAAAGAATATGCCCATGTACACAAACACACACACACACACACACACACTATTACTAGTTCTATTTGTTTCTTATCTTGGTTTTGTTGTGCTTTTAATTTTAGTTGGATGCCTTTTCTTTCGGAACAGTATATAAAATTAGCTATGTTTCCATGTTCATGTCAAGGGAATTTGAGCTAAGCATTTGACGGGACACAGAATGAAATTACAGCTGACAGACCAGGCATTTTTAATAGGAAGATTATTAAAGGAAGAGGATAAAGACTACTAATAATTCAATAAAAATAACAGGAGGATCCATCAAGGCCAAAATTATAACTCCGAAATGAAGTCATGATTGTTATTAACAGAGGACAAAAATGCCAGATTTCATTGTGCATCACACATCTTGAACTCCCAGACAGAAACAAAATTGTGATCATGTTGAGCTATACACAGAGATATTCCTGCATCTGGAATTAGATTCATATGATTTAATTGAAACGTATTAAATTACAAGTTTTTTGAATTCATTTTGCTCTAATCTGGTTCTAGGGCTGAGGAAATTTGGTATTGTACTTGACGTTAATGATATTAAGATGCATATCCACCATTGTGGAGTACAAAACCATTGAAGAGGGAGAACACTTAAAGGTGCATTAAAAATTCAAGTTAATTTATTTGTTTGTCAACCACAAATAAATCCCAATGTAGAAGGAGCAGAGGAATCAAAAGACTTGGCCATCTTAGAGAGGATGTGGGAATGAATCTGTAGATTTTAAGTGCACAGGAGGATGCTGACAGCAGAGAAGCTTCTTTGTCTCCTTCTCGGAGTAGAAACTGCTGAAAAGTCACGTGAGTTCAATGTGAGCTACATTAAAAAAGACAGATAGGTGACTGAAATTTGAGATGTGTTGCTCTTTCATATATTTTTGGATGTAAAGTAAAAAATAGAATTTTCATTTTTGTGTGTCATTTGAGATGTAAAACTAGGACCCCTGGATTTCCACTGCTTGTTTGAAGCACAACCACAACATTGACCCTTTCTCACTGGCCTTTTCACGCAGAGTGAGCGATATTGCAACAATAAAGACCAATCTCTGTACCACATTTGTTAGTTACACAGAGCACCACTATACTGCCCCCACTTTTAAGATAACAAGTCATTCAGTGAATAAAAGAAGTGACAAGTGTGACACATCAGCAATTTACAACATTTCATAAGAGTTTTACAAGTGCAGTGATTCTTTAAATAGTGGAGTTGTTTGGTTTTTGTTTTAGTGGACTGTGAGGCAGACCAGGAGAAAATAAAGGTTTTAAACTGATTTATTTTTAGAGTTTTGATTAAATTAATCATTTTCTGAAGTTGAGGCCTGAACAAACACAGCAGACAGGTGATCATGGCAGAGGAGCTGACAGTGCTCTGTAGACACAGACAAAACTGGAGTCAGTATTCAGTTTAAAATATTAATTAAAGATTAACTCACATAAGTGTTAGTGGGAACATTTTGCCGAGAACTACCATGGAGTGTTGCAGAATAATCTGGCAAGGTTTGGATGAGAAGACTGGGTTTGTATACTAGAGCTGACTGGTTGCTGAAGAGCAGGTGTGCAGCACTGCCAGCAGCCAATGAGCTTAACCATGCCCCATTGCAGAGAGAGAGAGTGAAAAGAAGAGACACACAAAACAAAAGGAAAACAGAACTAAGAGAACTAATGAAACTTGGCCGGAGATCAGAGAAAACTTGAGGAGGCAGGCTTGAGGGGAGACAGGTGGAATGTAGGATGAAATAAAGGACTGACATATTTGGGTGCCAACTTCTTGGACTCATTTTGAAGGGGTAGATCCTTAAACAAGAGGCGCACCCTCTGACCTAGCTAGTATTTGGGAGCAGGAGAATGACAGTGTTTTCTTATTCTGTGCTTTAGATTGTAGTAAAGCAGTGTGTGCAGCTGACCAAACCTGTCAGTTGGGTTGAATGTTAGCTTGGCCAGAAGGAATGACGACATCATCCTCTTTAGATGGGAAGGGAGGTAGCTTGAACCCCTGAGCAAGCAAAGGGTGACCTTCCAGTTGATGTGTGTGTGCATATTTCACCCAGGGGAAGAATGAAGAGCCAAAAAAATGGCTCTTTTTGGGTGACCTGAGTAGGTGTGGAACAGGTGAGCGGAAGAGCTACAGTAGAGACAAAGCCTTTCAGAGGTCCTCTGCTGCCTTTCCTCTGGAAAGAGATGAGTTCTTTCCAGCTGCTTGGGCTCCGTTCCAGAGGTGGTGTTGGTGACACTCGCTGGAGGACCAGGGGGAGAGTGGTACTCCGAAAATTGAGAAGGATGACTGAATTGAAAAGTTAGAAGAGAACCAGCTAATTCAGAGAGTTTGGATCTATGGCGATTGTGAAGGCAGTTATCTAAACGTATTACTAATGAGATTAAAGACTCGAGGCTGTCAGATTCATCTCAAGTAACGAGTTTTTCCTTGACAGAATCCCACAGTCTGGAGAAAGGCTGCCTGATGAGCTACCATATTCCGACTGCTTTCAGTGGCAAAGAAGCTGAACTAAACAGCATATTCGCTAACTCTCTTTCTTTCAAACACACACACAAAAACAGAACTAGGAAAATTAATAAAAGAAAACAGAAAAATAGAAAAACATGAGGTCGTAGGTGAAACCGAGGCTGGAATAAAAAGAATCATTTTCTGTTACTAGAGATCTTGTCCTCTGTGCAGCAGGTAAGTAGCTCGGAACCTTGCATTGTCTCCTGAATTAGTAAATACTTTTGGTTTTGTTCTCCTTGTTTAAGATTGCCACTAAATGTTCATGGCTGCTTTTAAATTTCCTGGTTGTGGGTTGGACTTGACAAATTGGCACCGCCCTGTCTCATTGTTCCGCCTTGCTGGCTCTCTCCATTTATAAAGACTTCCATGCACTGCTGTTACTATAGTACCTCCTATACTGTCTCAGAGACACACAACTTTGACTGTATTCGAACAGCCTGTGGAAGAGGGGCTACTCTTTTTTTTTTTTTTTTTTTCGGGTTTTTCAAACACCATTTGGTGAGCCTAGGCTGAATATTCCCGACTGCCAACTCTGTCCAAATCATGCCCCGGGCGAGATGTAACAGTCTTAGTTGTAAGCAAAAACCCAGGTTATTTAAAGACTTTGTAATAAATCCATGTTTGCTATAATGATGCATCAACGGTTATACACCTGCTTCCTGCTACAAGTTTGACGTACATAACTCATGCAGTAAGACGTTAATGCTGACATTTCAGTCTGACTGACGAATAGTAATTTTTTATTACTTTTAGATGAACTGTTGACAAGTTAGACCTTATTACTGCTATTTTGAGTCTCCACATTTGGAGATCTCAGAAATTGCTTTAGTGAAAGCAACGATTGCCAGAGTTACTAAAAAAAGCTCTAAGCTGTGAAGTCTCTTGTATTGTGCATTTTAACACAGACACATGTTAATCCTTAATTTGTTCCTCAGGCTTTTGTCCTGTTAGGACAGTCTATCCTGCAACTGCTTCTAAAATAACTTTTTTCTTATTAGTTATATGCAAATTTAAGTGGTATTATTGATTGAAGGTTTCTGTACTTACTGCCCTTAAAAATCAAATTTTACATAGCAGAGGTTGACTGTCAGCCTTTAGCCTGAGGTGTGTGTTGTGGCTGATGTTTGCAGTGTCTGGCGCTGTCTCCCTCGCAGGTCACTGTGTTCTCTCCAAAATCCACTTTGAAGTTCGACTCTTTTTCTATCCAGCAGAATTATTTTTAACTGTAATCACTGAGCTCTCAGCTGTACTTGGAACACATCACTCCTCTCCAACCCAGATAATGAGAACATGGAGGTGTTTTCAAAAGGCCGCATTATACATCCTTAAATGTCAAATGTAATTGTAAAATTCATTGCAATGCTGTGATGTCATCATTGTCTCTAAACAAGTGCTCCTCAATAGGTTTAGTAATTCAAAACTTTGCTTCAGCCATGAATCATGGGTACTCCCAAGGTAGAGAACGTACACTCATTTCATATGTAAAATCACTTGGTCAAACAACATAACAATGTGCTTACACCACAGGGCGAATGATAAATGTTTTCTGCACCGAAAGTACAGCTCAGACACTGATGCTGCTTAATAAGATCTTTAAGAAAAGACCTGCCATGACCAGCCAAGAAAAATACAGGTGAAATTCAGAAAGCAATAGGAAAACTAAATTCAAATAAGGCACCAGGTACTGATGGATTTCCTTTAGAGTGGTCCAAGTAGTTAAAAAAAGAACTGACTCCATTACTCAGCTCTACCTTTGGCTAATAAAACTACTCCCCCCTCCTAGAAATTACAGCTCTCCCAAAAGCATTAATTTTTTGTATATATAGTATATATTATATATGATATGTACCTCAATCATATCAAATAGACTCCAAACATTTCTATCAGATTTGACAGATGATGACCCAACTGGGTTTGTTGGAGGGAGACAAACATAAGACAACATAAGAAGAACATTACATATTATACATAAAATAATTTGCCAGCAACTTTGATTATTTTGGATGCCAAAAAGTGTTTAATAGAGGAAATTGGGAGTTTTTATTATCAAGACCAGGTGCAGACTGGACTCAAAATAGTAGACACTGACAGGGAAAAAGTCAATCACGTTTAATCGGATCAAGGTTGCTACATGAGTAGGCAATCAGCACAGGCAAAGGTTTTCAAATCAGCGAGCACAAACTCTGGTCAAAACAACAAACACGAAGAGATTTCTGGACCACTGTCACAATGGAACAAGGCTATCTGGCACAGGAGGGTGGGGGAACACAGCTTATATACACAAAGGATTAATGACTAATGAGACACAGGTGGGTAAGACACAAAGGCAGGAAAGACACTTGACAGGAAGACAAATAGACAACCTGACACTATCAAAATATAAGAAAACTAATCAGACAAGTAACAAACCCTGACATTTATGTTTGGAGAAATTTGGATTTGATACAAAATCAATTCAATGTATTATGTTTATTTATGATAAACCTAGAGCTAGAGTTAAAGTTAACGGCTCTCTAACATAAAGATTCATATTAGAGATAGGACCTCGACAGGGCTGCCTGTACATGAGTACAAATTAATAAACAAAAACATGCAATAAGGCTGTTGGCAGATGATATTATGCTCTATTTGTCAGATCCAGGGAACTCCTTTACACAACTGATGCACGTATTTGGAATGTTTAGCTATTATTTCAGCTATAAAGTATATATTAACAAAATTCAAATTCTCATGTTTAAGTTCTTACCAAACCAAAAATTAGAGGAATGGAAAATATTTTGGGAAGCAAAATTTCTTAAATACTTGGGCATTAACATAACTAAAAACCTATGAAAATTATATTACAACAACTTTGAATATATTGACTTTACCTTTTTATTTTACCTACCCATCGGGATTAAATGACAGGATAAATATTGTCAAAATGAATATACTCCCACTTCTATTACACCTATTCTTATTCATTGCCTATCGAGATGCCTCATCCTCAATTTAACAAATGGTACAAGCTTCTATCAAGATTTATTTGGGAAAGTAAATGACAGAGAATTCATTATACCACTTTACAACTACGTAAAGCCAAAGGGGGAATGGCACTCCCAAATTTAAAAGACTATTTCCAGACAGCTCAAATATGTCATCTAATATATTGGTTTAATGCTGTGTTGGGTAGTTCTGTCAATTTGTGTCTCCTGTCTGTCTATTCTAGTTTATGTTCTCCAAGGCGTAGCTGATAATTTCTGCTCACTCAATCACTCCCTCCTCCTTCTCTCCTGCTCACCTGTTGCCAATTATGTTTCTCCTGGTCTCCACAGTATTTAAGCCCCAGCCTTTCAGTTTGATTTAGCTTCAGAAAATAAACTTGAAGTTCTTCATCTAATTTGCTGCAGGTACGCTTTGATTCTTCCTTGGTTCCGCCACGTCCTAGATTGCTCTTCGTTGAAGATTTTGGGTTTTTTTGCCTTGTTCAGCACTTGTTGTTTTTTTTTTGTTTTTTTGGGTGAAAGATTTTAACTAGACTGTCTGCTCTCAGCCAAATCCATTTTTCTTGTTGAGGATTTCAGCTGGACTGATTTTTTGTTGTATTATTCCTTTGTTATAAAAGACACAAATACATTTCTGTCAAAATTTGGAAAGGAACTACAACTATTAAAGTAGATTTTTTTATGATGACAAATTGAAACCAGGAAAATTGGACACATTTAAACAGTGGTTGGAAAAGGTATAACTGTCATATGCACTGTTAATAAAAAGATTTAAATGAAAAGTTTCCAAGAATTAAAAGACACTCATGATTTTGAATGAGGACTTTTTTAGGTACTTACAAATAAAGGAATATTATATTAAACACATAAAGACAAATGGGGACAAAATCCATATAATTATAAAGATGAGTTACATCAGCTTATTAGTAAGGTTATTCCCAAAGTTGTATATTTTTGTCTGGTGGAATCTAGAGAAGCGTCAACTTTATATTTTAAGATCAAATGGGAGTGAAAGCTGAATGAACAAATCCCAAATGAGATATTGTATGATATGTGGAAAATACATCAAACTAAAACACAATCACAGATTTGACATTTTATGAAAACTTAAATTACAAGAAAACAACAAACAAACAAACAAACAAAACACAAGGAACCAAACAATACACATACGTATCTCCTTGCTACTGGAAAGAAAGCCATTACTAAGAATTTGCTCAAGACTGAAGCACCAAGCTATAAACAGTGGATGAATATTATAGACGATATCTTTGTGATGGAAAAACTCACATATAGAGACATATAAGAATGAAAGAAAAAACTCACAAAAAACTTGGACATATGGAAAAATCAAAAATGACAATGGTATCTAATTAGAGGTGTACTTTTTCAATTGCATAAGCTCTTTTCATGCTTTTATGTTTTCATATTTTAATATATGAAGTTGTATTGTATGTTCTATATATTTTCTGAAATAAAAGAATGAGCTTCGAGATAGACAGATATAGAGATAGAAATAACTTTATTCATCCCCGTAGGGAAATTAATTTGGTATGATACGTGGAAAATACGTATCATGGAAACTTACCCGTTCCTGAGTGTACTGTATCTAACTGACCTTAACCATACTGCTCATTGGAAACGAGACTTGAGACAGACACAATCAACCAATTCTCATCCCTGGTTGTCACATACAGTAGTGACTTTTTCTCATGCACACGTTGCATCTGATGTATACAGATGCACAGGGTACCCTATGTCGTCATCCTAAGCCAATCCTGAAGCTCGTGAGCCCTTCAGCGTCCATTGCTGACTTGCTTAGCCTTATCTTTAGCTTCTGTGGGTGATATGAAAGGTTTGTGTAACATACGTCTTAATGTGAAAGGTAGTGGTCCAAGCGTTGGGTTTAGGCGCAAAACCTACCAGATTTAGGAGATTTAATAAATGGCTGCTAATGCTTGGTTTGAAACAAGGCATACATACATTCTCCTGAGTAAAAGTTGAGTGTGAGTGTTTCTAAATCATAAGTACTGATAATAATATAATATAATATATAACATAATCACTTATTTTGAAGTAAGTCTTGCTGTGAAGTTTCTCAAGTTGTATATGTACATTAAACTATTGTGTGATTTCTGCCTGACATTAAAGGGTACCTTGTATGTCTGGTTTATTGTTTCTATGTAAAATTGGACAACACTGAAGCTCCAAAAAAGTGACACCAATGCATCTTGATTGCCCTCTGTTGGTAGTATGCAGTATAGGATATAAACCCCTCTTAAATTATACTGCTGCATATCACAAGGGACCAGGGCAAAACAGTGATGTCTGATGAGCTGTCATGAACATGAAGATATCCTTATGAATAGAGCTGACATGAAGTTATTGGTTGACAGGTCTTCGATTTGACAACTTGAACACTAACCAAAAATAACTAACCTATTATTAACATCTCGTAACAGACGCAATTATACAAGCTAATGAAACTATTTTTCATTATGTATTACTATTATTAAATTGTGTAGGCTATATATTTCTACAAACTCTCCATTATTTGCCAAGATATTTAGTTGATATTCAGCACTTTTATAATATTATATATTTAAAAAATCAAACCACAGTGAATAGTGTAGAAATACTAAAAATAAATATTTCTATCACCTTATAGTTTATATTTTTATGAACTAATATTGTATAAATACTGGAGAGGGGAAAATAAAACAGTGAAAAGAAAAACAATTAAAGACAAAGTGGTATGAGGTGAGCAGTGAAGGATATTTTCTCACCATGGAAACTGTTCAAAAGACACACACACACAAACTTAAAGTGCTTGCTCCACCACTACTAATCATGGCCAATCAGGCTGAGTGCAGCAGTGGCTCATGATGAGATTGTTTCTACAAGATTCAGACAGCTGAGAATCCAATATTCACCCCTTCTCTCTTTCTGTCTCTCAAACACACACACACTACAAAATGGCATGAGTTCATTTGCATCATGTTGCTGAATTTTGGCTCAGAATGATTATAAAATTTGACTTCCATGTCCAGACCTGTCGTTACGATGCTTTTGTCACTTCTGTCTGTAGAAACATTCATTGTACTTGAAGTAGGTGGTGGATAGGCATAGGTCCAACAAATTACAGATTTGTTCCGGGGTAATGTTTGTTCTAAGGTCCAAAGTACTGTCTTGCTTAGTCGTTTTCGGACGGTTTCCACCGCTTCGGATGTGGGTATGCATGTCAAGAGGGAGGTGACATCAAAGGAGACCATGGTTTCCTCTGGTGCCAGCCTGAGGTCCCAAACTTTGCTGAAGTCATTAGAATTCTGGATGTGGTGTGGAGTTTTGCCAACCAGAGGTGAAAGTATAGTTGTGAGATGTAACTGAGTTGATGTTGCTGACAATGGGACTTAACGGGGTTCCTTCCTTGTGGATCTTGGGAGGGCCTTATATGCATGGTATGCAATCTCCCGGATACAGTCTATAGTAAGTCGTCCCACGGTTGATGACTCCTTCCTTCTCCAATCGTTGTAGGCAGTTGATGACCTTTTTCTTGTAACCTTTGGTGGGTTCAGTGTTTCTTTTACGAAAAAAAGTGTTTCTTTTACGCTTCAGTTTTTCTTTTACGAAACTGAACCTGTGGATACCCTAACTGTGCGTATGTCAAATTCACTAAGCGCTCCAGGAACAACCCCCCGACAACACAGGAAGAGGAGAGGAACAAACACCACAACGTTGTCATTCTGTATGTGGCAGGGGTGTCAGAGAAATTCAGAAGAATTTTCTCTAAGCATGACATCCCAGTTCACTTCAGACCCTGCGACACTCTGAGACAGAAATTGGTTCACCCCAACGACAAAACTCCCAGACACAAACTTAACAATGTTGTTTATGCAGTCCAGTGCAGTGAGGAGTGCATAGACTTTTACATTGGGGAGACCAAACAAGCTTTCCACAAACGCATGGCTCAACACCGGAGAGCAGCTCCTCTGGCCAAGACTCAGCAGTCCACTTACACTTAAAGGAGAAGGGACACTCCTTTGAGGATGAGAATGTGCATGTGCTGGACAGGGAGGATAGATGGTTTGAGAGAGGAATAAAGGAAACCATCTATGTCAAGTTGTAACAACCATCACTTAACAGAGGAGGAGGCCTCAGACATCAACTGTCTACCACATACAATGCAGTTTTGAAATCCCTCCCCAAGAAACTTAACCACAGTTCACACCTTGGCTCGTGTGAAACCAGTGGCTCACATGATGACCGGGGGGAGGGATTACCCATCTGATGGTGGATGGATCTGGGCCACACAGATTGGGGGCGGGGCTTTGTATCCTTTGCCCACTAACCTGAGTAAGAAGGATCCTCCACAAGATTAAATACTGGGGACTCCCTACCAGAAATTTAGATCTGAAGAAGCCTCTGGGATGAGAAGCGAAATGTTTTCAAGTAACTACAAGAAGTCCAGTTGCCTTCAGAAGAAACATCAAGACTACCATGACCTGAATGATTGAGAATCTTCACAGACATCTTTAATTACTATATTTTTGTTGTCTAAACCTAAACACTACCTAGATCCTTGGTTCCTGGTGTCATAGCTCTACCGACTGGATGCCTGCTACGTCAGATGTGTTTTTTCATTCAGTCAAATAAAGGTTATCTCTGTGCATAATCCAGGCTGCAATTGTATTTTTCTTCTAAACATATTTTCATGTTAGCTGTAACTGAACAAGTTCTAGAATACATGGTTGCAGAGGAAATAAGAAATGTGGCAACATCTCTTGTAATGAGGCTTACATCAGACTTTCAGAAGTCCTAGTGTAGCAAGAGGACAAACACACCTCTGGCATCACCTGACAGCCAATGCAGAACCTGCTTTAAACCTATGTATTTTTTAATGGTAAGAAATGGAAAACACCGCTGCTTTAAAAATGATGGGGTCTCCATCAGATCCAGTGTGGGCCTCTCCTCTCCTGGCTGCAAAAAAAAAAAAAATCTGCTGCCAACATGAGTCTTCAGAACACTTAACCACAAACCAATGACTGACATTATGGTGGGTCATTTGTAAAGTCACTATTTCAGGACCTGAAGGGCCTGAGGGAATAAACTCTTCCTCGTCCTGTCTGACCTTAAGGCACTAGTGACACCTCCCTTATCACAGGAGCCAAGGATGGTTGTTGCCTCCATCTAGTTAATAATCCAGTCTGTGCCTGACTGCATACAATAGGTCATATTCTTATAAATAATGAAAATGGTTTCAAAATACAGTGTGGGATGTATAAAAAGCACTTTTTGGTGTTTGAGGATCTCTTGACTAATATAGGAAGATGACTGCACTTGTAAATCACGCTGGATAAAACCATATGCATTGCTAATGTAAATGTATGTTAGGTTGTATTAGAGTAGGCTGCAGCAGCCACTTTTGGACCATTTCACGTAATACCTGTTTTTGTGGATGCTTTTAACTAACGCCGTGCACAGTGAGCGGTACTGGTATTGTGTGGCAAGACTCTTCTTAAAGTGTGGCAGTTGCATCTGGTGGTTGAACTACACAATCTAGCATATTTTACTGCTCTTTCACAGTGATGTGGTTTAGTGTGGTCTAAAAATGCACACTAAATTTAAACGTCACTAGTGTCAGGTTCTCACACTGCATAAACTGCTTAAAATGTGTTCAGTCACACTTGTTGTCAAAGCACCCACAATTTGTGATACTGGGCTCCTCCCAGGTGATGACATGCCCCCCACACTAGATAAGGGCCAAATTTTTAAAAAATTCAAATTTAAACAAAACTTTTATGTATATTGGGAAAAAACTGTTTATTGATTTGTTTTTAGTTTGAGTTGATTTTTGAAAATTTTAATGTACAAGTTGAGAACTTTTTTCAATCACATTTTTTCAAATGAATGAAACTGGAGACTGCCAAACAGAGGCTCACAGCCCTGGCTGCTGCCTAAAGAGGTACACTAGAGATGTGGAGGCCCGGAAAATAAACAGATGGTCACCACTGAACCATCCAAAGTGTACTCTCAGTGAAAGGGTAATAAGATGAGGATGGACCCACCCAGGGGTGAAACTAAACTGTATTGGAAGGGCATATGGGAGAAAGAGGCATCACATAAAACCCATGCTCAGTGGTTGGTGGACTTGAGAGAGGACCAGAGTCATCTCCCAGAACAAGACCCAGTAAATATCACAATGGCAGACATCCAAGAAAGAGTCTTGAGGATGAAGAGCTGGACAGCACCAGGCCCTGACATGATCCATTGCTACTGGCTAAAGAAGCTAACTGCTCTCCATGAACGCCTAGCAGCTCAGATGAGGAGGTGCTAAAAGATGGGACCCATCCAGAGTGGTTGACCAAAGGTTGGATGGCCCTGATCATGAAGGACCCCCAGAAAGGGAATGAGTCCATCCAACTACCGGCCAATAACTTGCCACTGCACGACATGGAAGCTCCTGTCATCATTGCTTCAAAGATGAGTAGGAATGTGGCTCAATACATGAGCAGGGTCCAAAAGGGGTTGGTAGTGACAGCAGAGGAGTCAAACACCAGCTAAAGGTGGACAGGGAAGTCTCTAGAGACTATAAGACCAACCTGTGCACTGCCTGGATTGACTACAAGAAAACCTACGACTCAGTGCCACATACATGGATGTTGGAGTGAATGAATGAAGTTATACAAGTACAGGTGTAACGGGTGTGAGATTGGACCCGAGAAAAGCACAGATATAGACCGGCACAGCCCACAACTCCATTAAAAATGTTCACGAGTCCAAATGGACGGCAATCAGGAAGCCCGGTCGGCGAGCACAGTCCACATTCAGAACAGGGACGGAGTCCCTGGAAAGGGGGTCCGGGCAGACCGCAAGCAGACAGGGAGCGGGCAGATACAAAGTCCAAAGACAGAAAGCAAGTCTTGCCACCGGAGCAGAGACGAGGAGACGCGGCCAGGGGCAGAAGGCAGGCCAGGCAACAGGAGATCCGTCCGGAAAAGAGCGCTGGAAGGCAGTGCATGACGCGACGACAATCTGGCTGAGAGGGGGTGTGGAGGAGCTGGTTAAGAGCTGGCTGGGGGGAACAGGTGAGTCTAATGATGTTGATTAGGGCAGGCAGGTAGAATGGGTTGGTAGAGGGGAAAACCAGGAGTGAATTGTGACAACAGGACACTAAGAACCTTCATCAAGAACTTGATTGGGCTTTGAAAGACTACTCTGGAAGCCAATTCAAAGCCAATTGCCCGAGTTAGCATCAAGTGCAGCATATACCAAGGAGATGCCTTCTCCCCGCTGCTGTTCTGCATTGGGCAAAGCCCCCTCAGCCATATCATCACAAAGAGTGGGCTCAGATACTAGTTAAGAAATGGAACAACGATCAGCCACCTCCTCTTCATGGATGACATGAAGTTGTGTGCGAAGAGTGAGTGAGACATTGACTCACAGATCCGCATCACCAGAATCTACAGCAATGACATTGACATGTCATTCGGGCTAGATAAGTATATATCTAGTATATATGTGTATGATCACAGTGAAGGGGTTGAATTACCAGAAGGCAATTAGCTGATGTTCAGGACAGCTACAAATACCTTGGAAATCGTGAAGAGGCTGCAAGTAAGTAATCCACAGCCAAATACCTACGTAAAGTATGGCAAGTCCTGAATGGTCAACGGAATGGTCAGAACAAGATCTGAGCCATCAACACCTATGCCCTGCCCGTCATCAGATACACTGCTGGTATAATAACCTAGTCAAAGGAGGGGATAAAAGCCACAGATATCAAGACGTTTCACTTCAAGTCCAGCACCCTGAGGCTGTACACTAAGCAGAAAGAGGGAGGCCGAGGATTAGTGAGCATCAGAGCCACTATCCAAGATGAAACAACAAAGATCCAAGATAACATCAGGAAGATGGCCTCGAATAATTATCTGCTAAGTGAATGACTCAGGCAGCCGAAACCCAGTCAGGAGAAGGAAGAAGAAGAGAGACCATCATGGAGGAACAAGCCCCTGCACGGGATGTACCACCGCCAGATAGAGGAAGTGGCTGGTATCGAGGAAATATACCAGTGGCCGGAGAAGGTATGGCATATTTGGATTGCCATGACCAAGTGGCTAGCACATATATAGTTAGTGTTACATGTCACAATCCCAAATGATAGCAACATCAGGAAGAACGAACAGGAGAAGCATGAGGAAAAACGAAAAACCAAGGGCTGAAAAAGGAGCTGGAAAGGATGTGGGGAGTAAAGGCATCAGTGGTACCAGTGGTGATAGGAGCAGTCGGTACTGTAAATCCCAAGTCTCTGTCCAGAAGAGCGCAATCATAGGAAAAGCTAGAATACTGCGCAGGACCCTCAGTCTCCCAGGCCTCTGGTAGAGGATCCGAGATTCGAGGAGACACAAGACCACCGACAGAGAGTGAGTAGGGAATTTATATACTGTATATTAGACAACGGAAGAGAGTCGACAGGAATACAAGGGGGTGCAATGTAAGGCTATAAGGCAAAGTGACAAAGGCATATGATAAGTTGTATGAGGGACTGGAAACTAAGGAGAAAAGGATCTGTATCGACTGGCAAGGATATATATATACACAGTATATGTGTGTGTGTATGTACTGTATGTATGATTGAGTCTCTGCACTATTTCTTTCTCATGTTTTCAACTCTCCCTAAATCAGTATTGCCTGTGTAACAGATTCCGGCTTCACATTTGTCTGCTTGCACAACTAGAAATGGGATGTCGTAGCCTCGCCTCTACTCCGCTGGGAGAACATTAAATTAATAGCAGATAGTCGCAGAGACTATGAACATTCTTTTCTATCACTTTGCAATAATTGCAGCAGTGTTTCTGCTCCTCTTTTCTCCTTTTGCCTCTGATGTCAACCATGGGGTGGAGACTGCTACTGTTGCCGTAGATGTTTTATCTTTGAGAAGAAGGCTCACTCAGTCTGTGAGATAAGAGATGCTATACAGCTGAGATGGTGGAAAAATGAAAGGAGGCCAGTGGAATGGCACTCATTCCAAAAAAGTTGGGACACTTCAAAACCATTTATAGGCATATTTATAGTAATAATGGATTATTATAATATTACATTATAATGATATTTATTGCTTACTGTTGACCTACAAAAACAATACAAAATTTGACTTTTAATTTATTTTTTTTTAACACTCATGACATTATTATTAGAAAATGAAAAAGATAGTATAACTTGGTGTTTGAGTAGACATACTGCATTTGAGCCCCTTGAGGAAGGACACGTATTCTTTTAATTGATTATCACACATGATTTATTATTATATGGATGGACAAAACCATCATAATAATATATGCTAATTTTACAAACTATATTAGGGTTGTCATACCGTTAATCACATTAACTGATCATTTTTTTTATTTGGTTGAATTTTTGTTTAAATATTATCTTCACACTTTTCATATAATATATATAGGCATATCATTATACCTTCATTAGCATTGTTCCAACCCAAACCGGCACCCTTAAAGGCATAAATAGCTCTGTCATACAGAGGAGTGACACATGACAAGTTATAAACTGTAAATGGGGCTAATGATTTACATTTTAACACAGTCATTCATGTAGTTCTATTTGATGGTGTCAGTCCAGTAACTCCACAAAATACAGTGTGTCCATACTGGACCCATTTACTGTCAATGTGAATTGCCGAAACAGGAAGTAGTGTGTACTTTCAACAGCTTATTGAAAGTGGTAAAGGAGGTATTAAGATCTTTTACTCGAATCAAAGTACTAACGCTACAGTGTGAAAATGATACAACTAAAAAGAACTAACTCTACTTCTTCCTCTTATGGCTTTACCTAAATTTTTCTAGGAGTTGCCAGAGAATCATCATCCTCCATCTCTCCCTGTCCTCTACATCTTCTTATCCCATACTAACTATCTGCATATATTCTCTCACCACATCCGTGACTCTCCTCTTTCGTCTTCCTCTTTGCCTTCTGCCTTCTGCCTGGTAGCTCCATTTTGAGCATGCTTCTATCATTATATTTGCTGTCCCTCTGCACATGTCCAAACAATGTACCTTTTCCACATCTATTCCCTGTAACCTCACTGTTCCACTTACCTCCCTTTCATTCACACTCATGTATTCTCTCTTGCTACAGCTGACTTTCATTCTTCTTCTTTCCAGCGCATACCTCCACCTCTCAAGGTTTTCTTCCACCTGCTCCTGCTTTCATTACAGATCACAATGTCATCTGAAAAAATCATTGTCCACTGATTTTTCTGCCTGGCCTCATCTGTCTGTCTGGCCATTACCATAGCAAACAAGAAGGGGCTCAGGGCTGATCCTTGATGCAGTCCAACTTCCACCTTCCATCGATCCATCCTACAGTGTACCTCAGCACTGTCATACTGCTCTCATACATATCCTGCACAATTCTAACATACTTCTTTGCCAATCTGGACCTCATACACAACCACAGTTCCTCCCTTAGCACCCTGTCATAGGCTTTCTCTACATCCACAAAGACACAATGCAATGCTTCTCCATCAGCATTCTCAGAGCAAACATGGCATCTGTAGTGCTCTTTCTTGGCACAAAACCATACTGCTGCTCACAAATCATAATTCTTTTCTCAGCCTCGCCTCCTCCACTCTCTAGTTGGTACAACTCTGCACATCACCCTTGTTCTTAAACATCGCCACCAGTACACTTTTTCTCCCTTCCTCAGGCATCTTCTCACTGTACAAGATCATGTTCGTTTCATTAGAAACTTTACTGCTCTCTCTCCTAGACACTTCGATATCCCTACTGGTATGCCATCAGGACCAACAGCATTTCCATTCTTTATTTTCTTCAAAGCTTTTCTCATTTCATCTTTATAATCTTTTCAACTTCCTATTTCCACCTCCTCCACCCTTCTTTCCCTCTCATTTTCTTCATTTATCAGCTGCTCAGAGTACTCCTTCCCATCTTCTCCGCACGCTCTCCTCACTTGCTAGTACATTTTCATGCCTGTCCTTAATCAACCTAACCTGCTGCACATCCTTCCAAACTCGATCCCTCTGTCTTGCCAGATAATACAGATTGTTTACTCCTTCCTTAGTGTCCAACTTCCCATACTGCTCATCATGCACCTTGTGCTTAGCCTTTGGCACCTCCCTTTTGACTTTACGATGCATCTACTTGTATTCCTGTTGACTCTCTTCCATTCTCTCACTATCCCATTTCTTCCTTGCCAACCTCTTCCTCTTAATACTCCCCTCTACTTCTTCATTCCACCACCAAGTTTCCTTATCATCCTTCCTCTGTCCAGATGACAAACAAAACACCTCCCTACCTGTCTCCCTGATTACTGTTGCTGTAGTTACCCAGTCATAGGACAGTTCTTCACGACCACCAGGAGCCTGTCTCAACCTCTCCCTGAAGTCCTCACAGTAGTCTTCCTTTTTCAGCTTCCACCATATGATCCACTTCTCTGCGTTTGCTCCCTTCCTCCTCCTCACCACCAGAGTCATCCTACACACTACCATTCCATGCTGTCTGGGTACACTCTCTCCTGTCAACACCTTGCAGTCTCCAATCTCTTTCAGATTGCACTGTTTACACAAAATGTAGTCCACCTGTGTGCTCCCTTCCTCCACTCTTATATGTAACCCTGTGTTCTTCCCTCTTTTGGAAATAGGTATTCATCACAGCTATTTCTGTTCTTTTGCCATATCCACCACAATCTGTTCTTCCAGGTTCCTTTCCTTGACAGCAAACCTACCCATCACCTCTGTTCCCTTCACCAACATGCCCATTGACGTGTGCTCCAATCACCTCTGTCTCCTCCCTGTGAATACTCTCTACCACTTCATGTAACCTGCTCCAGAATTTTCTCTTTCTCTTCCATTTCACAGCCAACTTGCAGGGCATAACCACTGACAACATTCATGATCACGCCTTCAATTTCCAGCTTCACACTGATGACCCTGTCCAACACTTTTTACGCTGCTTCAACATTCTTTGCATACTCCTCCTTCAGGATCACGCTTACTCCAATTCTCTTCCTATTCCATGATAGTACAGTTTGAACCTTGCTCTAATGTTTTCTGGCCTTGCTACTCTTCCACCTGGTATCTTGCACACAGAGAACGTCTACCATTCTAATCTGCATCATTTCAGCCAGCTCTCTACGTTCACCTGTCATCATGCCAACATTTTGAGTTCGTACTCACAGTCCTACACTCTTGACTTTCCTCTTCTCTTTGTGTCTCCTACTGCATTTCCCTCCTGTTGTTTTTCGACTAACTGTAGCCCAATATCCGCCGGTAACCTGTTTGGTAACAGCATTTGTGGCGGTTGTTGTTAGCCCAGGTCTCGAATGATCTGGTATGAAATACAGTTTCGTCACTTGCATGTTTGATTTTGCTCAGTTTTTACGTTGGATGCCCATCCTGACGCAACCCTCACTATTTATTTGGGCTTGGGACCAGCACTGGAAATACACTGGTTTGTGACCCCTAAACGCTGGTTTAAGGTTATGTAAATTAATTTAGTATTAATATTTTGCCTATAATGCAACTCTTGTTGCATTATAGGCAAAATATTCATGTTATGATGATAAGAGACAATAAAGCCTGTGTTTGTACTTTTTTATCAATCTGTAAAAGAGTAGAACAAAAAAAAAAAAAAGCTTGCTCCAAGGATCAACTGTTGTCTTTGTTAATGTATGTATATATTGTATTTTTGTATACCTTTTTACCCAAAGCACTTTGTAAATGTATGTTTTACAAAGGGCTATACGAATACATTTTATTATTATTATCATTATTAGTAGTATTAATGTATTAAAACACTGCCTAGTGAACAATCAGTTTTTTCGAAAATGAAAAATCACCATAGATCTGCAAGAGCTGGTGGTGAGAAGAAGACATCTCATTCATAATTTTTTATTTTTTTCATTTTTTACTTGACACATGCCATATGTATCACCCTGTTCTTAAAGGAGCCACGCTGTTCTTGCAACATCAGGTGGCAACAACAACACAGCCTGTATGGCATGATGCATTTAATGGTAGCTATTTTCAAAACTACGTTTTCAATTTATAGATATTTAAATAAGAAAAATTTAACACATGTGAAAAAATCCATATCAAAAAATGCAACAGCAGTGATATTTAAATGGTCAGTATTTGTAACTAGTATAGATTTTTTCAAGGTTTCATCCTTTTTTTTCCTGTATGTGAATCTTACATGTCCAAGACAAAAGAGAAATGGCATGACCTTTGTATTGCATCTAATTTCCTTTTTGGTAGAGTTTGATGAATATAGTTGTGGCTTAGAATGCTGTATGCATGAATACGGTACTTGAGTCTGTGGCTTGTGTGAACCATTGATATATATAAAGATAAGTGATATGTCACTTCTTCCTCCTTCCATTGTACAAAAATGAAGCCAAAATAGTTGTAGGAATAGAAATGCAGCCATTTTGTGCCTGTGATGTCACTTGTAACATATGTGAATATCTGAATGACAATAAATAATTAACTGAAACCAAGCTGGTCAGAGAGATTCATTTGAATATACAGCATCTTGATAAGAACTAGCTAAAATGAAGTAAGCAATCTATAAGAAACATTATTTAGGGGGGGGGGGCTGGAGCCTATCTCAGCATCTTGGGGCAAAGGCGGGGTACACCCTGGATGAGTCGCCAGTTCATCGCAGGGCTGACATATAGAGACAAACAACCATCCACACCTACGGGCAATTTAGAGTGACCAATTAACCTAACCCCCAGTTTGCATGTTTTTGGACTGTGGGAGGAAGCCGGAGTACCCGGAGAGAACCCACTCAGACACAGGGAGAACATGCAAACTCCACACAGAAAGGCCCTGACCCAGAATCGAACCCAGGACCTTCTAGAGGTCTGGAATATTTTAAAGCATTACTGTGAGGCTGAAAATGCTGTCACCAAATAATGACATTGTATAAAGCCTTTGGAACATTAAAAAGGAAACTTCTGACTTCAAATAAAGTGGGACATTTTTTTTTATGTTTTGATCGTATTTATGATCAAATGACACAGATGGTTGTGCCATTGCATTTGGTTTCAAGGTGAAATAGTGAAGAGATCAGCCACGAAAGAAAGAAGTGTGCCATTTGCTGTGTGCAAACGTCAACTCTTCATTTTTACAAGGAACCTCAAATGATAATAAGTCAAGTGAATAAGAATAGAAATGTCTTTGAGAATCAGCCGTACCCTCTCCCTATCAGAGTGAGACCTCTCTCCCCTCCTCCCCTCCTCTCCTCCTCTCCTCCTCTCTCCGGTGACGCGGTAGCCGCGGAGCAGCTGCCGGCTCGCTGCCCACACTCCGCCCGGCTGGCTGCGTGTTGCACACCGCTTCTTACCGGGGACACAGCGAGACCGAGAGGGAGGCGAGCGACGCACCACCGGAGGAACTAATCTGCACAACAACTGTGGATTTAAAGAGAGGAAACGAGGGGAAGTTGAAGCTGTTTGTGCTGCGACAGGGAGCCGCTCCAGACTGCTGTCCAGTTAACGAGGTAACCGAACCCCGCTGACCTGGCTTTATACGCGTGGTAACCAGATGACCGGTTCGGTCACCATAGAGATAAATGAAACGAGAGGAGGTGAGGTCCTCACACAGCATGACGAGCATCATGACAGACGATGAACTGCTTCCCCTCTGTCCTCCTGAAACTTCAATCAGTCTGACAAGCTGTCTCTCCAGCCTGTCAATTCTTCCCACCTTGAAAATCCCATGTGAACCCTCACACAGCTCCGGCAACAGTGAGCCGAATTAACGCGGGTTCCGCCTTAAACGGCAGTCTGGAAGCGGATATGTTCTGTGCGGTTGCTGGACATGAGTGTTGGCGTCTGCATTAAAACTGATAAATATGGTAATGAGGTCTTTTAATACACGCTGTTTATTTTATATGTACTATATTGTGTGTGTGTGTGTGTGTGTGTGTGTGACAGGAATGAGACTGCTTGCAAACACGCGATGCGGGTTGTGGGTTCAACTCCCGCCAGGGTGGCTTTCCATTTGTCCCTATATCTCAGTTTATTCTGCCCCTGCATGACATTTACCAATCTCTCTCTCTCTCTCTCTCTCTCTCTCTCTCTCACATACGCACGTTCTCCCGTATTATTGCCCCCCCCCCCATAGCGGACTTAAAACATCTTCCATAAATATCGCAAATATCAGCATCCCTGTCTGAGTGCATGTGTTTGCACGAGTGTGTACGTACCTGCAGGCATCAGTCTCATTCCCAACAGATGTTGAGGGTGAAGCTGTGAAATTCATCTGTAGTGAGACAGAGAGAGAGAGAGAGAGCACTTCAAGACAGATGTAATTGTCCCTAGTGGTATTTAACTTTGTTTGTCTCGCTGCCGAGCACCTAGACATTTTTACTGCTTTTTTTGCCTGCTTTTGTCATTCTTTGGCTGATAAGTGTGTGTGTAGCAGCCAGAAACCTAATCATGAGTGTGTGTTATGTGATCATGTGTGCTCTTTTCTCTCAATATTTGACTTTATGTGTGTATGTCGGTATGTGTGACTGACCAACATTGACACCAATCGGGGGAGTGACCTTGCCACATTAGTATGTAAAACCTCCCATCTATTTTTATTGCTCTTAAATAATTCAAAAGTTTCAGCAGTCATCACCTGTTCGACACCTTCGGCTCTGGTTCTCCTGATGCTTCTTGACGTGTTTGTGTGCTGGAATTTATCACCTTTGTAACTGTTTCATCAGATCAAGCCTGTTTTACCTCTGAGGGAACTCCACTCTTTGGGCTCACTTTGGAAATGCTATAGTGGATTCACTGCTTTCAACAGTGGCACACATCATATTATATGTATATTACATGTATTATTTCATACACAGTTTTGTGAAGATGTCTGATTTTAAGGTTGAAGAGGACTTTGGACAGGGAGGTGGTAGTATTTTTTAAGAGTAATTAGGTCACAATCACAATAGCCTGGAAGTCAAGTTTGCTATACTGTATATTTACATAATCTGCATGTTTGTTTTAAAGAAGTTAGGATACAGCAAGTCTGAAATTATTGGAGACAATTGTTGGAGAATATTAATATACGGTTGCTGAAATGTACATCCCTTACAGTCAGGTATAAATGTAGGTTTTGCAATTCCCACTTAACTCCTGAAGTGTACACTCATCATCACCGGAAATGGTATTAATGTGATGTTAAATTCTACACCAGTACTTTGTTTTCTCTTTTGGCTGGAATAGATACAGTAAGTTGACTTAATTTGTTGATGCTGCATGGACTGAATTAGCCTTTGCGCCTTTGTGTCTTTTGTTCATCGTTGATGTCTATAGAGGGTGACATGGTACAGGCGATATTTTTATCTGATGGTCTCACATCGATTCCTTGTTGATCAAGGAGGGTCCAACTTCAAAATGCATTCAAAATAGCTGAAAGAATTTTTTTTTGGCTTCCTCATTTTTATATTATTCACACGTGAGGGCAATTTTATTCACTTCTTGGCTTCCGTTAAGTACACCACATTGCATTTTTAAAGGTCCAGTACAGGATTTAGTGATATCCAGCCATATCATTGTAGATTGCGACCTCATTTAACGCCACTGTGAGGCTTGATCAAGGAAGAGGACTCACTCCCTCTGTTGATATGAAAGTCTTATTTTAAGTTATCTTCGGTTCAGGTGATTATTTACCATAGACTCTTAAATCAAAACTGACGGAATGACAAAAAAACCCACAATAACTGTTGCTAGTGCCTAACATTTGAAGCCCACTGGATGCCCCATTTAATTAGCTATTTGATGCCATAAAAAGCAGGGTAAAGTATCATGATTGACACCTGAACTCTGCACCGTCATGAAGATGGCAGTCCTTTTATCCTGGAAGTTTTGATTTAATTTTTATACAGTGAGAGGAAATCTTGAGGGATCGTCCATAATTTCTGTCCGAGTTTTACATTAATGAAAAGATAATTATGCCTTATTCAGTAACTGCTATTAATATACAGATGTCTACACTTGATTGGTGATAAAACTTGGTGCTGGCCGTTACTTTATTTTTCTATGAGAGGAGTGGAAGCACTAAACTAGATGCAACACTACCTTTTTCATCCCTTGCCACTGAGTGCTGCGTTCGAATTTCGATTATTTCAAACAATAAGCAGAATTCTCATGACAAGTCAGTACAGATCATCATGCCAAGGGAAAAACAGAAAATAAACCAAATTAAATCAAATCAAATTAAATTTTGTTTGTATAGCCCAAAAATCACAAATTACAAACTATCTCAATGTGCCATTACAAACTGTACAGATGTGACACCCTCTGCCCTTAGACCCTCAAATTGGGTGAGGAAAAACTTAAAAACCTTAAACAGGGAAAAATAAGAGACATGAGGAAGAAACACAGAGGAGGGATCCTTCTTCCTAGGACGGACAGACGTGCAATAGGTGTCATTTGTACAGAACACAACAATATGACAATAACAGATTAGTAAGAATGTGTGAGATGTTCATGAGTCTATAAGTCCAGATGTATGAGAAATCTATTAATCCAGAAGCAGGTGTAGTCTGTTGGTTCAGGAGTCATAGTGGTCCATGTATCCAGATTGGTGTGTTGAAATCTATGAGGCCAAGAATATGTGGAATCTATAAATCCAGAGGTATGTTCAGTCTATTCTGGTTTACTCTCTAACATGGTATTTCAACTCTGATCTCAGTTGCTGCTGACCTTTTAAAGCGAAAAACTCAGACTGTGTATCACAGTTCCTTTAAGCCCTACAGAGAGTAAAAAAAGGGAAAAAAGAAAAAACAAAATCACAATCTCATCAGAGAACGTAATATGTGGGGAAATGTCAGCAGTCACAAGACATAAAGCACTTGTGAAGATGGCATTTAGTTTATCAACATAGCTAAACCCTATGCTAAAGTTAGCTTAGCTCTACATATAAGAGCGTAACAAGGCAAGCTCATTTGCTAGTATAATTTGTATTTTCCTAGTTCTGAACCCTACACTTCATTTCCACTCTTAATTTCCAGCATATACATGAAAGTTACTGGATGCATTGTTGTACATAACATTATATAGCATCAAAGCTTGGCTTTATGTGACCACTATTATATTTTCCACCCTCGTTTCACATTTTCACAATTTTGTTCACACCTGGAAGCACCTGGTATATGCACTTTCTGTACCTGCTGGATATTAAAATGTTCTCGAGAAATACAACATAGATGACAATACTTCTTTCAATGAGCTAATATATACTCACACACTGTTCCTACTCCCACTTCCCCTTCTAAGCCTATCCTATGTGATAGCTGCTACTATTGCTACTTCTTAGTACTTTATTGCAACACTGATTAAATCCTACATTGAGAATATATAACCCAGTCTTTTAACTTTTACTGTCACTATTCCTCCCATTATAAGCAGTGCTACTGCTGAAACAAGCCCTCAGAGGCAAATTTTATTTGTGATTTTGGGCTACACTAATTAAACTTGATTGATTGATTGATTGATTGATTGAAATGGTGCTAGCACCTCCTCCACCAGGGTGGAAGAGTTCAGAATATTCTCATAACATTTTTCCCTTCCTGATATCAATTCCAATACTTGAGCTTTGATTAACGGCCAATGCTGAGCGCTGATCCAATACCAATGCATGAAGAAATATGTTTTAATTGATGTCTGTGAAGATTCTCAGGTGTTTCTTCTGGAGGCAACTGGACTTCTTGTAGTTTCTTGAAGACCAGGTCACATGATGACCTGGTCATCATGTGAGTCGCTGGTTTCACATGAGCCAAGGTGTTAGCTGTTAGCCCTTCTGTCCTTGTGGGAACACTTTCAGTCCGGTGATGTAGGGTTCTGATAACTCCCAGCTTGTGTTCCAAAGGGTGGTGAGATTTGAAGAGCAGGTACTTGTCTGTGTGAGTAGGTTTCCGGTAGACTTCAATGTTGAGCCCTCCGTCCTTCTCAAGGTGTATCGCACAGTCCAGGATGGGCAGCCTGTTCTCTTTCATGTCCTCTCTTGTGAATTTGATGTTGCTGTCTACTGAGTTAAGGTGTTCCGTGAAGGCTTCTACCTCTTGGGTTTTAATCTTGACCCAGGTGTCATCCACATATCTGAACCAATGGCTCGGTGTTGTTCCTTTGAAGGAGCTCAGTGCCCTACTTTCCAATTCCTCCATGTAGAGGTTGACCACAATAGGAAACACTGGGGAGCCCATGGTGCAGCCATGCTTCTGTCTGTAGAAAAATTCGTTGTACTTGAAGTAGGTGGTGGATAGGCATAGGTCCAACAAATTACAGATTTGGTCCGGAGTGAAGTTAGTTCTAAGGTCCAAAGTACTATCTTGCAATAGGCCTTTTTTAGGAAGGTTTCCACCGCTTCGGATGTGGGGATGCATGTAAAGAGGGAGGTGACATCAAAGGAGACCATGGTTTCCTCTGGTGCCTGCCTGAGGTCCCAAACTTTGCTGGTGAAGTCATTAGAATTCTGGATGTGGTGTGGAGTTTTGCCAACCAGAGGTGAAAGTATAGTTGTTTAGAGATGTTATAAGTAACTGAGTTGATGCTGTTGACAATGTATATGCATGGTATGCAATCTTCCGGATACCATCTATGTCAAGCTGGAACAGCCATCACTTAACAGAGGAGGAGGCCTCAGACATCAACTGTCTGCCACATTCAATGCAGTTTTGAAATCCCTCCACAGGAAACTTAACCACAGTTCACACCTTGGCTCATGTGAAACCAGTGACTCACATGATGACCATGGGGAGTGATTACCCATCTGATAGTGGGTGGATCTGGGTCACACAGATTGGGGGCGGGGCTTTATACCCTTTGCCCACTACCCTGAGTAAGAAGGATCCTCCTAAATACTGGGGCCTCCCTACCAGAAATTCAGAACTGAAGAAGCCTCTTGGATGAGAGGCGAATATCTTCAAGAAACTACAAGAAGTCCAGTTGTAACTGGTGTGAGAGCGGACCCAAGAACAGCACAAATCTAGACCGGCACAGTTCAGAACTTTATTTACATAAGTCCAAACAGACGACAATCAGGAAGCCTGGTCGGCGAGCACAATCTAAGTTCACAATGGGGCAGGAGTCTCTGGAGAGGAAGTCCATGCAGACAGCAGGCAGACAGGGAGCAGACAGATGCAAAGTTCAAAGACAGAAGGCAGGTCAGGTTATCGGGGCAGAGACGAGGAGATGTGGTCAGGGCCGGAAGGCAGGTCAGGTACCAGGTAATCCGTCTGGAACAGAGTGCTGGAGAGTAGTGGATGACGCAAAGACAATGTGGCAAAGAGTGAGTGTGGAGGAGCTGGTTAAAAGGAGGCTGGGTAATTTATTGCAGCTGGGAGGAACAGGTGAGTCTGATGACCTTAATGAGGACAGGTAGTAAAGCAGGTAGTGTGGGGGTGGTTGAGGGGAAAACCAGGAGCAGATTGTGACACCAGTTGCCTTCAGAAGAAACAACAAGGCTGTTTTAATAGATGTTTTTAACAGCTGTATACTTATACCCATGTGTAGTTCTAATATGAATTCTATTCTTTGCGGAATTTATCACCTCTTTTGAATGTGGTTTTCAATGTTTGCATGGTGTGTTGAAATACTCTATGAGATTGTTGGTGTTGTATTTGAAAATGTTGATGGCACAATTTGAATTTAAAGGCTTGCATGCATGTCACTGTTTTACTATTGGTACCTTCCAGTGTAAAATATTGCCATATTGCTGCCTTTTTGCTAGCCCTGGCTAGTCTCACAGCACCAGAAATGACTTCTTCTCTGCTGCCATAAAGATTTAAGGGTGTTCAGATAAAATTTTTGCCAGGTTGTTTTATTGCAGCAAAGGAAACGTGATTTTGTTGTATGTGAGGTATTCCTGATCATTGGAACAACTCTAGTTGAGGTGGATGTGTGGAACAAGCGGCATGATGTTGAGATACAGTGGGAGGTGAAAGACAGGTGCATCCTGGTTTTAGTGTGTTTTGGCTCATTTTCTTTCTTTTTTCATTCAGCATGGTCAGCTGTTGAATCAGCAGCAGCCACACAGCTTAAAACACTCTGCATTTTGAACAAAAAATATTATGGCCTGTCTGAAGAAAAACAAACAAACTGATCAGATATCATATGCGCCCTCTAGATGTAAGTAAGTTTTCTGCTGTGTCAAAGTAATCAAGCGATAGGTGTCTGTATGACCATGGGTAAATTACATTTGCTTACATGAAAAGCCCTGCATTAAAGGTTTTAGTTTGTACTATATGATGGTGTTTCATTGTGCCAAGTTTGATCTAGGTTTAATTTTTTTTTCGGTAGATTGTTTAAATCTGTTGCCAGAAATTAGCTAGTGCTGCTGATACTGCAAGACTAATTAGTGCTAATTAGTTTTTGTCCTTACTTTCCCATTTATTTTAGAGGACAAATCTAAGAGCTTGAATCTTTATTATAATAATTAGAGAAGCAATGTTGTCTGATAGCTACTTTTATAAACTTGAACAGTTCATGTAGCTGATAAATGAGGCCGACATTACAGATTACCTTCCAATTCCCAGCTGTATGATATTAAGAGGGCTACACTAATACTGGAGTTAAACCCCATATATGTCTCTCACACACACACATATTTGCATTAAGGTATTCTCCTTAATTATTGTTTATATACAAGTTTTCAGGATTTCTGCTTATACTGTGTCATATTGTGTCTGTTTTACAGCTCCATTCACGTGACTGAATTGATTCTGGGAATGCCAGTAATAAATCTGTTAGTTTAAAAAGGACAGACATTTAGACAAATATGCTGATTCATTTTAAGAATCACATGCATTTAAAAGCACCAATTTAAATCCATCCTGTATTTTTGTGTAAACAAACCAACCAACAAAGAAATTAATGCAAATGAGTGAAAATGTAACCTTTTTTTGTTGCTAGTTATTAATGAATTTACCTGTATATAGATAAGTAAATGAGAGTAGGCTGAGTGACAAACAGACTGAGAACAGTTGCTTTCTTCATAGATTTTGATTTAAGCTGATTAATGCTGCAGTGTCTGTAGATAGATGGTTTTGTTTTTTACCCTTCAGCATGTGTCAGAGTGATGACTTTTCAACATGGATGGATCATGGATAGAACAGTTGAAATGAGGCTAACATCAACCAGTCAGTGTGTTGCCTCTTTGCTGTCTGATTTGCCACCTGCTACATAGTTTTAATGATACATTGGACCACAGTTTAGAGCAGAGACAGCTTTTACCTGAGACAACCATGACCAACAGGATGATCAGTTTATAATAAATGCTTGTTGTAGAAGTTCAGGAACATAACGAACATGACAAACCACATCTTACGTATCAACATAGAGTTGGAGGAGAAACTGCGAGTTGTAGTAGCTGCTACTAACTAGAAAACGATGCAAGATGCAATTTCAAAGTTTCCATCCAACTCAGAGAAGGAAAAGCGCATCACCAAGTCAATTGCAGCTTTCATTGCAAAAGATTTGATTCCTTAGTCAGTCATTGAGAACAAGGGGTTTTGTGCTATGATCCACACACTGGAGACGAGGTATGAAATCCCATCTCGATGCTTTTTTACCGAAACAGCTATACCAACACTATATAACAAAGACAAAGCTGAAGTCTTGAATTCACTGAAGAGAGTGCTAGAATTGCTTTAACTTGTGATGCATGGACATAGGTTGCCACTGAATCTTATTTTACCGTAACTACTCATCACTACTTTATCACAGATGACTGGCAGCTAGCTTTCATGTGCTCCAAACGAGAGCAATATATTAGAGCCACACGGGTGCAAATGTGGAGTTTTTGCAGAAAAGTAGCAGAAGAATTGTATATCACTATCAAAGATGTTATTTAAGTGACTGATAACTGCCCCAACATGGTCATTGCTGCTCAACTGGATAAATACCTTCATGTGAGATGTTATGCCCAAATGCTAAATCTGGCTCCTCAGCAAGCTCGAAGTTGACCACTGCATCAATTGTTTTGATGTATTGAGGTGCATCAATAATTCTTTTATCATCGAATCTGAGCCCTCTGAATGGAAATCTAAGTGAAAAATATGGTACCAAGAGATTTTCACCCCTACATTTAAGTTTTTTGAATATTAAGACAGTCTACAAAATACGCCATCACTTGGGGACAATCAAGAAGGAAACATAACATCTTTTCCATCACCTGAAATGGTTCCACCACAGAGACTGTTACTGTGGTAAACAAAGAAAGAAAATTGGGATTGTTTTTGTTGGCACTGGACAAATGCATTTGTTAAATGTTTGCATTCTGCTTTTTTTTATGGTATATTGTGAACTTTAAGTAATGAACACTTTGGATTCTTAAGGCTATTGTTCCGATCAGGATACTCTTTGAACACACAATACACAAATAATATGTTGTGATAAATACAGATATCAACCGTTATGTTGACAAATCATCCAATCCTATTTGAAAGGGAAAATTGGCAGCAGGGGTTTGTGGTGAGACAGTTTGGCCTGTGGCTTGACTTTTGATGAAACCATCAGACAGGCAGATTCCAGGAAGGCAGCTATCATGGACATATATGGACAGAATGCAGGGGTTGTTACTATAAAGAATAAAGCTCAACTTATTATAATTACTGACTTTAAAGTTAAATGTCACAACTGGAAGAGATAATAAGTATTGCTTGTGACTTGCTCCACCAGAGCGAAGACTTGACCTGGTTGACAGATGACCTAGTGGAAAACCTTGGGTCCTGGCATTCATGTGGAAGTTATGCCATAAAAAGCCATAAGATAGAAAATCTTTTTCTTGACAATTAATAGTCATGTCTTATCAACAATGGTACATCCAGGGAATTTTTCAGGCATACTCAATCAGATTTGGATCTGGTAAATTTTAAGGCCAGATTGTGACTTTGAACTCTTTGTTATGTTCCTTTGGTGGTTCCTGAGCAGTTTTTTGTGGTGTTTCCGCATGCATTTTCCTGTTGGGAAATCCACTGTCATTGGGGTGTGCTGAAGCCATGGGAGCTGTGGATGGTCAGCAACGGTTTTTGTTGTGGATGGTTTCTGTCATGTGGTATCCACTTGAAATCCACAAGAAATTTGCACTGTAGCAGGGTAATCACTGTTATTCATTTCAATTACCAGTATTGCTAGTGTTGTGGCTGATGGATTTAAATTAGAGACTTACATGGCTTGTTTATTCCTAACATAGTAACTTGTTTGGGACCTATAGGTTAAGAGTCAAGACTTGCTTGTGACTTCCACATGCTCTTCTTTGCTATTCTTTTATAACAAACTCGGGGCAATTTTACAAGAGAGGAAAACACAATCGGCCTAAAAAGCTTCCTAATCCCTTGTTGCAGCACTCTCTTCTACTTGTCATGCTTATTGCACTGAGTGTAGAGCAATAATTGAGAAATCAAACGTTAAAAAAAGGAAAGAAACAGAGGATTTTGAAAAGTGAGGAGACATAAAATCCTTGACTGAAAGAAAGGTTAAACAAGATAAGGTAACACACAACATATAGGTTTAATAAGGTACTGAAAATCTAACCCCACAGTGCATTTAACTGAGAACTAATGAATGCAAACAAATTTGTTTACAGTCACTTCACTGTAGAACCTTCACTGTGGGAATTCACTCTGGTGTAGGCTGCACTGTTGGCTAAAACCAGCTTTTTGTAGTGAGGAAACAGATGGAGATAAGAGGCTACATCCGTTTTGTCTCTCTCTGAGTTTTCATGGCAAGATTTTCTTAAATACAAAAATCATCAGAAAAGTGTTAGACATCAGATGTGTTAACCGAGCATGATCCCAGGCAGCAGTGACAGGGTAGCTTAATTCTCACGGATAGGCAGAATGATTCGACGGCTGCAGGATATTTTACGGTCTGACATAAAAATCAATGCTGTGGTTGTAGTTGTGCTCCTAAGTTCACACCCTCTGGGGATCTGCCAGTGAATGTACGAATGTTTGCCCCTTTATTCTGAAACTCTCATCATTTCTCTCTCTCTCTCTCTCTCTCTCATTCCGACCTTGCTTTGGTCCTGGGTCTCTATCTTCCATTGATCTGACCATATTCTCCCCCTTAATAAAAAAAACTATAAACACACAGTGTATGAGCCTGTTCAGACCTGAAAAAGAGGATCATTACGGATATATTTTCACATGTTTTTTACAGATGATATTATGTTAACTTGAATAATCTTGAATCTACTATTTCACTAGATGACAGAGTAAATCACAATGGATGCAATAAATTCCAAGGAACCTCCAGAATTTTCTCAGGAGATCAACTTTATCATTTTGTCATCCAGCCAATTATGGTAGTGTTATTCACAAATGTCACAATAAGATTGTTTTCCTGTCTGGAACTAGAGTCATGAATATACATGTGAACAGGAGGGAGCTCAGCATATAGCCCTGGGGGGCTCCAGCGTTGAGTACTGTGGCAAGGACCTGACTGCTAAGACAAACTATCTGATGTTTGTTTGTTGTGACCTCCAGTAGAAGGGCGTTTAAGCAATAGACGTACGAATCTTGATTCTTATCTTCAATGATTCATAATCAATTCATAAATGTCAAAATAAAATTTTGGGAAAGTTAACTAATAATGTGATTTTGATATAACGACGAGGATGATTGAAACAGGCCAACATGGATGATGGAACTGCAGGTGAAGCATTTGAGGTGCTGTTAGGGACTGCATATCTTTGACTGTGCATATTAAATGAGGGCAATGGTGTTGGGTAGGAATGTGCTACTTACACCATTTGCTGTATCTGTTTGACTAACCAAACTCTCTGTATCCATATCTGCATTAACAATGGATTGGGATTTTGCAATAGTGGGCGAGGCTTAAACCAGACATGGATAAATCTAATGAAAAGGAAACTGCTAGTATCCTACTGTAACTACTATTCAAAGCAAAATCAATTCTGGTCTCAGTGCTGTAACGAAAGGCAGAGTTAACACCTCGGTATATTGGTAAGTAGGCAGGTCTTGTTACTTTCCTGATACTGTAACTTTACTTGTTAGTAATCTAATAGAAAGCCTATCTGTCAAATAGAGATGGGCTTGAATAATCAATTCCTTGAGTTGTCTTTATTTCAATGACTTTGATTGGTTTACAACTGCAAGGTTTGTTTTTTATTGTTTTGTTTTTAATGTGTGTGTATATTGTGTATACTGATAGCTTCCTACCTGCGCAGCTGATGTTAACATTTCCAATAACTTAAGATTGCTGAAAAAAAAGAAGGAAAAAGCCTATATAATCACTTCTAAAATTCAGTACTTTATTTTACCTAAAAAAATATTGTGCACCATGAATTATATTCATTAAAGAATTTTTGTTTAATAACTATAATTTAGTTAGTTTAATTACTAAATCACCTGAATATGTTGGAGGGCATCAGTGTTGTGGTGAGTTACAGCAATATATTACTTTTAACAGTAACAAAGTAATATAACATATTATGAACAGGATTTTTGTAATATTAGTACATTTACGTTAATGCATTACCGGGGCCGGTGAATATGGCAGCAGCCTCAAGTGACACTTTTGTGAGTCCGATGAAATGTTTCAAGAGAAACATGGTGGAGTTGTGGCTGATATTGTAAACACACAGTGAGAGGCAGATGAATATGTCAATCATACACACACCACTTGCAGCTGCCTCCCACTCCGAGTTCTTACGAGATGGTAGCCTGGCCTATGGACACCAGTTTTGACCGTCTCCCTAAAAAGCAAACACACCAAACACTGAAACATATCTAAATCACGTGAGTTATGTGGCTGCAAATACTAAAACAGGAAACTATTGAAAGGCTAATGTTTAAATTTTTGAAAAGTGTTGTTGATATATGGTTACTTACACTTAAATTGTGTGTAAAAAAAGTGCTACACAGGAAGTCAGATTAATTGCTAAAGAGATAGTCTGTATGCTGTCATGAGATTGCTGTGATTGGAAAGAGGTTATTAGAGGTGTTAGACCCTTTACAGTTGCGTTATCTGTGGATATTGTTAGCATTTAGAGCGCAGTAGCCTTACATTGAGTTTGTGCTATGTTTGCAGCATATTTGCCCTTCATGTTGTTCCTGGTTTTTGTGTTATATGTGTGACAGATCGGTGTGTGTGTTGTACTGTTGTGCTACACTGCAGAGGGCCAGCATCATGCACATACTGGTGTTGGAGAGGGTTCATGCTATCATTATGCTAACTGACTGACACGTTGTTGCTATGATGAGCATAAAAGAGGCTGAGGAAGTGTGTGAGCAAACTCAAGCAGCCAAGGCTGGATTTCTTTGGACTTGCCGTGACAGTTTCTGATATGACTGAGCTTTATTCAGCTGTACAGTATCCTCACTAGAGGATTTGTAAATAACTAAAATATTTGTTTGCGTCTGTTCTTTCATTACCTACCTTTTCATTATAAAACCAGACCCTCTTTCATTTACTGATTCCTACATGTTTGTGCTTTGGCATTTATTTTGAAAAAGTAACACAAAAGTAGCGTAACTCGTTACTCTGCACAGAGAGTAATGTGGTAAAGTAACTTACCTAACACTGGTGAGCATCCATCTATACTTTCAGCCTCCAGATGTGGAAATAGGTGGGGATAAAATAGTACTATTTGAATTGCAACTACATAATAATTATTACTGAGTTGAACTTTTCAAGGAAGGAGACTCCTTAGATTAGAAAAATAAAATGTCAAAAAAGACTAAAACATTGATTCCAAAAATGAGCGGAGTGGTTAAAATGAAGGTAAGTGACTACACCAACAAGGCAATAAAACCAGGAATTGTAAAATAGGTCAAATCTAATTTTTATCCAATACAGTGTGTGAAAGATTGATGGTTATGACATTTTACACTTTGTTGACTAAATGTCCAATAACAGTCCTGGTGGGGTGTGTGTTTTCTAACTACATCATGTAGTCAGTGAACAGAGTGTTTCAGAATGAATGGCAGTGGTTTGGAATGTTTGTGTTTTGTCCATGGGGGACAAAGTCAATGCATTAATTTCACTTTTTGCAAAGAATCAATCATAACAACTTGAAAAAAAATGTTTATGGTTAAAAGTTTGTGTGTGTGTGAGGTCTCTATCGATGTGTTTGAAATACAGAATGAGTAAAGTCTTCTAAAAATGTGTCTGAAAAATACCTTAGTTTTGGTCTGCTGGGATAATTTTTGTAGAAACCGAGATCATGTAGGTGATTAAAGTAAATATATGTTTATCACTTCTGTTAGGCAGCTGTGCATGTAACTTAAATGTGTGTTTTGTGTATAATCAATTGATGAAAACTGTTATTATTAAGTGCCAAATACACTGATCAGCCATACAATTAACACTACTTATAGTTAAACATTGATCCCCTTGCTACAGCGCAAAGTTTTGCCGTAAAACCTGACGTTAATGTGGATGCCAAATGACAATAAGTGATCCGCCTCACACCCCCCTGAAGACCAAACATACCTCCTTTGGCACCTGAACACCCTGATGCTAGTGGGTTCCCCTGCTGGACATGCTGCAAAACCACCAAAAAGATGTTGATGTAGTTTCAAAATTCCCCAGATCCAAATGTAAAGGGGCAGCATGGTGGTCTAGTCAGATTAAAAGAGAGACAGCTTTTTGGCACTGAAAAAGTTAAACTTAATTGTGGTTCATAGTACACCCGTCTGGATGAGGCACTGAAAAACTGCTCTCCAGGAGTGAGAATGGGCTGCTTAATCACATCAAGTCAAATCAAATCAAATCAATAGCCCAAAATCACAATATACACATTATCTCACTGGGTTTATACAAACTGTACAGATGTGACGCCCTCTGCCCTTAGGCCCTCAAACCGGATGAGGAAAAACTTATAAAACCCTTAACAGGGAAAATAAGAAACCTCAGGAAGAACCACAGAGGAGGGATCCTTCTTCCTAGGACGGACAGACGTGCAATAGATGTCACTTGTACAGAACACAACAACATGACAATAATAGTTTACTAAGAATGTTTGAGTTCAAATGAGTCTATAAATCCAGATATAATATGCGTATAGTATGTTGGTCCAGAAGTCATTGTAGTCCATTGGCTTGGGTGGGCAATCCAGCCTAGGATCCAAGTTACAGGATCACTTGTCCTAATTTGAATAGTAGGCATCAGGCAAGACCACAACAGCAGCTCCCACCGAGATGTAGTCAATTGGTCCAGGAGTCGTTATAGTCCTTGTATCAAGATCTGAGTGTAGTCAGTGAGTCCAACAGTATGTGGGTCTACAAATCTAGAGATATGTGAAGTGTAGTGATCCAGAAGCAGGTGTAGTCTATTGGTCCAGAAGTCATTGTAATCTGTGGATCCTGATTTGCACTGGGAAATCCAGCCTAGGATCCAAGTCACGACATCTCTTATCCTAATGTGGGCAGCAGGCATCAGGCAGGACCACAGCAGCAGCTCCCATGCGACCTAGAAAGACCTGCAGGATGATAAAGCACAAAGACTCCAGGGAAGAAGTAAAATAAGTGTAAGGATATTCACATTTAGAGCAGCAGAGATGGAGTCTGGGTCAAAAGGGTCAGAGAAGAGAGCTCAGTGCATTATGGAGTGTTCCCCTACCAACCTAAACCTATAGCAGCATAACTAAGGGCTAGATAGGCCAGCCTTAACTATAAGCTTTATCAAAAAGGAAGGTTTTAAGCCTACTCTTAAAATCAGAGAGTGTGTCTGCCTCCCGTTCTACTTTTGGAGATTCTTGGGATCACCAATATACCTGCATCCTGGGAGTATAAGGTTCTGGTAGCTCATAGTACCCTATAGGTGATAGGGTACTATGAGCTCTTCAAGATAAGATGGTGACTGACCATGAATAGCTTTGTAGGTGAGGACAAGGATTTTAAATTCTATTCTGGATTTAACTGGGAGCCAGTGCAGAGAAGTCAGTACGGGGGGAATATGTTCTTTGACATTAGTTGTAGTCAGTACATGCGCTGATGCATTTTGGATTAACTGAAGAGTCAGTTAAAAATCTTATTAGGGCAACCTGAAAATAAAGAATTACACTAATCCAGTTTGGGTGCCCTAATGATCCTAGGAGCTATGTTGTCGGGGGCTGTTTGCCCCTGGTAGGGTCACCCAAGGCAAATTGGTCTTAGGTGAGGGGCCAGACAAAGTGCGGTTCGAAGACTTCTATAATGGTGAATAATAACAAGGACTTGTGTACCCTGCCCGGAGGGATACCGGGACCCCGCCCTGGAGCCAGGCCTGGGGAAGGGGTCCGTAGGCGAGCGCCTGGTGGCCGGGCCTTTTTCCATGGGGTCCGGTCGGGCTCAGCCCGAAAAGGAAACATGGGTCCGTCCTCATGTGGGCCCACCACCCACAGGAGGAACCATAGAGGTCCGGGGCTATGTGGATCGGGTGGCAGTCAAAGGCAGGGGCCTTGGCGGTCCGATCCCCGGTTGCTGAAGCTGGCTATCGGAACATGGAATGTTACCTCTCTGATGGGGAAGGAACCTGAGCTTGTGCGTGAGGTTGAGAGATACCGGCTAGATATAGTCGGCCTAACCTCAACGCACAGTTCAGGTTCTGGAACCAGTCTTCTTGAGAGGGGTTGGACTCTGTTCTATGCTGGAGTTGTCCCAGGTGGGAGGCGGAGAGCAGGCGTGGGCTTATTAATAGCTCCCCGGCTCTCAGCCAATGTGTTGGAGTTTACCCCCGTGGACGAAAGGGTTGCTTCCCTGCGCCTTCGGGTTGGGGAACGGGACCTGACTGTGGTTTGTGCCTATGCGCCAAATAGCAGTTCAGAGTACCCACCCTTTTTGGAGTCCTTGGAAAAGGTACTGGAGAGTGCCCCTACTGGGGACTCCATCGTCCTACTGGGAGACTTCAACGCTCATGTGGGCAATGACAGCGAGACCTGGAGGGGTGTGATTGGGAGGAACGGACTGCCCGATCTGAACCCGAGTGGTGTTCAGTTATTGGATTTCTGTGCTAGTCACAGTTTGTCCATAACTAACACCATGTTCAGCCATAAGAGTGTCCATAAGTGCACTTGGCACCAGGACACCCTAGGTCGACAGTCAATGATTGACTTTGTAGTCGTATCATCTGATCTGCGACCGTATGTGCTGGACACTCGGGTAAAGAGAGGAGCAGAGCTGTCAACTGATCACCACCTGGTGGTGAGTTGGATCAGGTGGCGGGGGAGGAAGCCGGACAGACCAGGTAGGCCCAAGCGAATAGTGAGGGTCTGCTGGGAACGTCTGGCTGAGGACCCTGTGAAAATGGTCTTCAACTCCCACCTCCGGAGGAGCTTCAACCACATCCCGGAGGTAGTGGGGAGCATGGAGTCTGAGTGGGCCATGTTCCGCGCTGCCATTGTCGAGGCGGCTGCTCGAAGCTGTGGTAGCAAGGTCGCTGGTGCTAGTCGTGGCGGTAATCCCAGGACCCGCTGGTGGACACCAGAGGTGAAAGGGGCCGTCAAGCTGAAGAAGGAGACTTACAGGTCATGGTTGGCCTGTGGGACTCCCGAGGCAGCAGACAGCTACCGGCAGGCCAAGCGATCTGCGGCTCGGGTGGTCACTGAGGCAAAAAAATGTTTATTATTTTCCTATTTTTCATATCTTGCATGTGCACAATGATGCACACAGGTTACATGATTGAAATCTGTACTGACCTGTTGTTCTCACAACTGTTTAACACTTGATGGATGTAAGGCTTAAGGACGTTTAGCCTGATGTAAACAACTGGTTTGTTTAATTCTGTTGTATGTAACAGAGGGTGTGTAAAATCCTCACTAGATACCTCACTGATGTAAACTCTTACTGTCTCGTCCAGATGCTCCGATTGTTCCCTCGGTGTCCATAAATCCACCTGGTGACATTATGAAGAACAGCTCAGTGACTCTGAGCTGTAGCAGTGATGCTAACCCAGCAGCTAAATACACCTGGTACAAGAAGAACCAAACACTGCTCAGTGAAGAACCACAGCTCATCTTCATATCTATCCAGCCTTCTGACACTGGAGAGTATTACTGCACAGCTGAGAACAGGCTGGGGAGGACGACGTCTAAACACGTCTTTGTTAACGGGCAATGTGAGTAACAAAAGCTCATTTAAGAGCAACAAAACACTGTTGAGGACATTCAAACTATCATGTTCAACACAAACCCTCCTCCAAAGTTTGAGACACTCCACATCTTAATCCATCTAAAATGACTGTTCATACTTCTTTTCCAGATGGTCCAAAGACCTGCTCAGTGTCAGTGAGTCCCTCTACTGAGATAGTGGAGGGAAGCTCAGTGACTCTGAGTTGTAGCAGCGATGCTAACCCAGCAGCTAATTACACCTGGTACAAGGAGAACCAAACACTGTCTCAAGGACCAGAAGACATTACCTGAAACCATGAAATCTGTGTAGAAGATCATATTTCCTGGCTGTACAGTGCATTTCCCAGCATAATTTCACTAGCAATGGCTCTTAAATGAAAAGTTTTAACAGGAGTGGTTTTTATGGCCGCAGAAGCGTTTTCAAGGCTGAAATACGCTCACAAACGTCCAGAAACTAAAGATGAGTGTTTTCTAATGCAAACGTTAGAAATCCCACCTGAAACCATGAAATATGTGTAGAAGATCATATTTCCTGGCTGTACAATGTATTTCCCAGCATAATTCCACTAGCAATTGCTTTTACATGAAAAAGTTAACAGGAGTGGTTTTTATGGCCGCAGAAGCGTTTACAAGGCTGAAATACGCTCACAAACGTCCAGAAACTAAAGATGAGTGTTTTCTAATGCAAA
>KV751337.1:3554553-3572769 GCA_001698575.1 Mola mola
CGGGCATACCCATCCGGGAGGAGACCCCGGGGCAGACCAAGGACACGCTGGAGAGATTACATCTCTCGGTTGGCTTGGGAACGTCTTGGTGGCCCCCCGGAGGAGTTGGTGGAAGTGGCTGGGGAGAGGAGCATCTGGATGTCCCTGCTCAGGCTGTTACCCCCGCGACCCGGACCCGGATAAGCGGCAGAAAACGAAACGAAAACGAAACGAAGTAATCCAGCCTGGAAGTAACAAATGCGTGAACTAATTTTTCTGCATCTTGTTGAGACAGGATGTGCCGGATTTTAGCAATGTTACGTGAAAGAAGGCCATTCGTGAAATCTGTTTTACATGTGAGTTAAAAGACAGCTCCTCAAATATAACACCCAAGTTACTGACAGTGGTGCTGGAGGCCAAGGTAATGCCATCCAGATTAACTATGTTGTTGGATAATGATTGGCTAATGTGTTTAGGGCCCAACTAAATTACTTCAGTTTTGTCAGAGTTTAACAATAAAAAGTTATGAGACATTCAGTTTTAATGTCCTTAATACATGTCTGTAGATTAGCTAATTGATAGATTTCATCTGGCTTCATTGATAAGTATAATTGTGTGTCATCTGCATACAAATGGAAAATGTATGGATTGCTTTCTAATGAAATTACCTAAAGGAACCATGTATAAAGTGAATAGTATTGGTCCAAGTACAGAACCTTGTGGGACTCTGATTAACCCTGTCATATCCGGATGATTCATCATTAACATGAACAAAATTATATCTATCAGATAAATAGGACTTAAACCATCTTAAAGCAGATCCTTTAATGCCAATTTGGTGTTCCCTCCTCTTTAGTAGGATGTGATGATCAATAGTGTCAAAAGCTGTGCGAAGATCTAATAAGACCAGTACCGTGATAAGTCCCTCATCAGATGCAGTGAAGAGGTCATTTTTAACTTTTACCAGTGCTGTTTCTGTGCTGTGATGCTTTCAATAACCTGACTGGAAGTCTTCATATAGACTATTATCCTGAAGAAAGCCATATAGTTGTTTTGCTACTGCTTTCTCTAGAATCTTTGAAAGAAAGGGGATGTTGTATATTGGTCTATAGTTGGCTAGAATATCTGGGTCCAGGGTAGGTTTTTTTTTTTTTAGGAGCGGTTTAATTGCAGCTACTTTGAAAGACTTAGGCACATAACCTGTTACAAGATAGATTGATTATATTCAGTAGCGGAGTACTAACTAAGGGTAAAACCTCTTTGATCAACCTAGTAAGTATGGGGTCTAGTATACAGGTTAACGATTTAGATGAAGATAATGTTGTCGTTAGTTCATGAAGGTCATTTGGATGGAACCTTTCTGAACACATATCGGGACTAATAATGGCCTCTATAGTTCCTGTTGCTGAACTGGAATCTGTGAAGTGTAGGATATTTTCTCTGATAAGTATGATTTTATTATTGAAGACGTTCATAAAATCATTACAGGTGAGGGCTCTAGGAATGCATGGTTCAATAGAATGATGGCTCTCAGTCAGCCTGGCTACAGTGCTGAAAAGGATCCTGGGCTTATTCTTGTTTTCTTCTATCAACGCTGAATAGTAGTCTTTTCTGGCTCGGCGAAGGGCCTTCCTGTATACTTTAAGGCTATCCTGCCAGGCCATGCGTGACTCTTCCAGTTTAGTGGAACGCCATTTCTTTTCAAGTTTATGAGTTATCTGTTTTAACTTGCGAGTGTTAAGATTATACCACGGAGCTAGTCTCTTTACTGGTTTTGTTTTCTTTTTAACTGGGGCAATGGAATCGAGTGAAGCACGTAGAGAGCCGGCAGTGAAATCAGCAAGGTGATCAAGCTGGGAGGGGCTAAATTTAAGATATGAATCCTCTGTTATTTTGGGATATGGCACTGAAATTATTGCAGAGGGAATAATTTCTTAGAAATTTTCAACAATGTCCTCAGATATGCATCAGCTATAATAACTAGTGACACTTGGTGTATAGTTGATGAGCACAAATTCAAATGTTAGAAGATAATGATGTGATAAAAGCTCAATTTCAATGCCATATATCAGAATAAGTATAATAAGTATAATATATCGGAAATGGTAAGAATGAGATTTTCAAATGAACAAAAATTTTGTTTGGGCTTAGGGTTTATTAATAGGGCAGAATTGAAAATGGCTGCATCTCCACCACCTCTGCCAGTGTCTCTGGGAATGTGTGTGTTAGTGTGACTGGGAGGAGAGGATTCATTAAGACTTACATATTCGTCTTGACACAGCCAAGCTTCAGTAGGGCAGAATAAATAAATATTAATATCTGATATAAGCACATTTATTAATACACCTTGATAGGGATCTGATATTCAAGTCCACATTTAAGTCTCTTTACTTTGTAAACTGCCTCATTAGTGGTGTTGATTTTTATTAAGTTCCTATGCGAATCTTTTTTATTTCAGCTGAGGTGAATAAGATATAAAGCAACATTCTTTGACACCTTTTTTTATCATTTGTATTTAAATGATTTAATTTTACTTTACCGGGTTTATGAAGGCGGTATGGCCTTCAAATAATTTCATGATTATTTTATATTACGATACATGGTATATAATCATATTATTTTTTTCAATATGCTGACACTTTAACAAAATATAAACAGATTGAGATGTTTGATAAATAATATGACAAATATTAGAACATGTAGAACACTCTGATAAGAAATAATATTACATAATTTTACTGCAATGCCGCCTTTAACACAGCAAAATACATCATGTATATCATGTCACAATACATCCATATCTCAGTTTATATTTTCATATCATGATATCCCATTTCCAAAGAATTTAGGATGCTGTGTAAAGTGTAAATAGAAACTGTAACAATTTGCAAAATATTGAAATCTCATATTTAATACAAAAAGCACAAAAACAATTCTTTTGTTGCCAATGTCCCAATCAAATATTCAAAGGCAATGAAGTATTCAGTTTCATCATTTGAGTTTATGTATGTATTTGTATTTGTGCTGTTTTCAATTAAATATGGAATTTTGAATTTTTGCAAATTATAATTTGTAAGTTATGTTTTGCATATTATTACAGCCAGGTTTAATGTATATTGCCCAGCTCCAATGTAAAAAATCTAATCATATTTAATCAAGAAATAGTCTTGGTACAATTGATACACCCGTGGTGCTTGTAATAATAATAAGTCATTTCTTTTTATATTGATTTATTAATATTTGACAGCAAGCTGATTGTGATTATAACTTTATCTAATAACTCAGTGCAACTGTGGACTTTCAGACTCCAGGAAGCATAAAATCGTGTCTGGAATTTGGGAATTGTGTGAGAATAGCGTAAAACGCCCTGCAAGAGGACCATGCAGAGATCCTTACTTGATAACAACCAAATAACAAAATCTGTGGAGTTAGGAACAGCTGCCTTATGAGTTGCAAGATCTCATAATCACCTCCCCTTCTTTAAGATCCCTCTGAGCTGAAAGAATGTGAAATATTAGAATGAATTTTATATGTTTATGCCAATTTTCTGTCTGGCAAGACAGTAGGATAGCACAGAGCCAGATACTGTGGGATGCTTTGCCAAACGTGCAAAGACACACACTAACTACCAGGCTGCCTTAGACTTGATAACCGACGGTGTATGTTTGTGGGTGCTGTTAAAGTTTTATGTTTTACGTGAAACTATTGTTCTGATTGAAATATAGGCTGTCTTTAAATTGTGGATTAAATGCGTTTGTTTCAGAGAATGTGTGTGTGCTTCTGTGGTAGATCATGGAAAAAATATTTTGAGACAAATGAGCAGCGACCACATTTGCCATTTTGTCTCATATGGATGGAATTTTTGTGAAAATGAACTGTATTTTTCTTGCTGGGGACATAATGCTATGCCAAAAATGTCCATGTATTGTATTGTAGCGATAGCAACTGGAATTAGTATGCTAACCAGCTACTGTGGCTTGTCTTTTCTTTTAATACCTTGTATTCCTCATAAGCAATAGTGTGGCATTCATTGTGCAACATGAAGGGATCTCCATCCAGAACTTTTCAGTTACATAGAAGTCACAGCACCCGGTTGTCACAGAAAGTAATTTAAACTGAGCTTTGCTACCTTCCCCAACATCCGCTCCAAACAAGGGACCATGTTCCAGGCTCAATACTCCCTACCCACCATGCAAAGACAATGAGTAAATAAAAACAACTCATGGCAAATAAACTTGTTGATGAACTTGCATTGTTTCTTTTAAATGTTTAGGCTAAGTAACATCTAAATTTGCCTTTTGACTGAAACATATCGTGTGTGCAAGAAAAGACCAAAAAACAAAAACGTAAATGGTGGTGATATAATACAGTAGTTTAATGTAGGTGAGAGTGCCAAGATATTGTTATTTATAACTCTGATACAATAACTTCAAGATATTAATATTCAGTACCACTCTTGATACCACCTGGCACAACACTGACACAACACAGGCTGTGTGAAGTATAAGATTTTATTAAATTATTATATTATTTTATTGCGTATGCCTGCTTTGCTATCAGTTACAGGTTGTCTTTTTTCACAGGGGAAGGGGAGAAATTCTTCCTCTTACTGGTTCAGGTCATGTGGCTGGTAATTACACCTTTAAGGTTTCACCAAATCACTGACATGACAGAATTATTAATATGCACACATTTTGGTGTTGGAAATCATGTTTGCTCTAATCCCTTTGCCTCATTTGGCTTTTTTTTTGTTTTAATCACCATTTTCTCTTGTGTTTCTGGAATAAGTGGACTGGGAATAAGTCACATACATGTTCTCTAATGAGCTGACGGACTACAGCAGTGGTGAGTGTCTTTGGTTCCTATGCTGCTTTCAGATGGAATCCAGCAGACGACAAAACGGATGTCATTAAAGTGGATGAGAGGATGACTGTAAAATTTGAGGAGGCAGGCAAAAAAGTACCGGTGATGTTAACAGCAGACGGCAATGCTATCGAAATTTTGTTAAATTTTTGACGTCCTCCGTGCTGCGATTTACAACCAGAAGTTATGTACCCCCGAAACGTGTCATTTAGGCGGAAACTGACAAGAGTTGTATGACCAGAACCTGAAAAACTAACAAGATATGACTAGAAAATCTGATATATATGACCATTCAAATTCTTTATGCACTCCTTCAGAACTGGATGAGCCCATATTAGCCTTTTTTTGTTGTTGTTGTAGTTGCCATCTCCATTTCTCCAAAGATATACAGGGCACACACCCAAGTGCAGCCCTCCTTTCACTGTCCATGATGGAAATGAAAGATCTTACCTTTTGGAGGTAATTTAATATTGAAGATTGCAATGTACAATTAAGAGAAAGCTGCATTCGACAGTCACATGCAATTCTGGAATATTATATAGAATAATGGACACAAAGTGATTTAATAAATGTTATTCTGTAAACAAAAAGACATTACATAGCAACACATCATCATGCTTGCTTCCTTTTGCCTTCCTGCCATTCCATTGGACTGTTTGTTGTTTCCCATGCCGGCCAGGAGGTGTCACCTTGCCGTCTGCCATTTACCACCTGCCAGATTTCATGTGAATGCAGCATTAGTGTGTCAGTGCGTGCGTGTGCAGACAAATGTGATCCTGTGTCATTATGTGCATCTTTCTGTGCTACTTTAAAAGTGTGTTATGTGAGTCTGTTCATGTAGCCATTTGATTGAACGTGAGGACCTGAAATATTGAGGGCACTAGAAAAAGGGTGACATCAGAATATGTAAAAAAACGTTTTTATTATTATCATCCTTATATTTGCAGTCCAAAGTACACCTGTGCAATAATATTTAATTAGCACCTTGATAAACCACATCTCTTTGATGGTTATTTTGGTGGAAGCGCTCATTAAAGCCATTCTAATACAATTGTTTCTGCTGTGCACAACAATTTTGTTGCAAATTATCTGACATGCTGTGTTCTATTTTTGGCCCGAAAATGAGGTACGAGATTAAAAAAAAAACGTATGAATGCAAATATGTTGGAACATTAGTGCAATTTTGATTAGATTTGGTCCCAAGTTCATTTACATTATATTAATGAGGCCCGATAAGTTCCCTCTGAACCCCAGATTTGGAATATTGCCTGCTTTTGTGACTAGCCCCTTTTCTGTGTCAACATAAAATGTTTGCAAGCAAATGTCAGCTTCAATACATCTTTATCATAGCCAAGCTTCATTATGATCTCAAGCCAAATGTTGTGCTTGATTTGATTGGTCAGGTACTTGTTGTGGTGTTTATCATACAAAATTGGATGTGTTTGCAATTTGATGACCAGATTGATGAGCTTTTCCACCATTTTGGCATGGAAATGACATCACCTGACTTCACTGGACAAAAACTTTTGTCCCCCACACTAATGTTTGCAGCAGTGTGCATATGTATATTAAAACCAGCTAAATGAGCTTTTGCTAATTTCTGTGTGAATTTTTAGGATTAAAATCTGTGCTCAGTGCAAAAAGATTTTGAACAAGTTTGTGCACAAAATCAGAGAGCCAATTCTTTGGGTCTAAATCTTTTAATTCAACATGTGTGATAAAACCATGTTCAGAATGTTGAGCTAATTTGCAGCAACATCTGTGATTTTGATTTTGTTGATTGCTATTGCAACATGTGAGCAAGCTCTTATTCACTTATTCACTACATAAATCATACAAGCCTGTACACTCATGGATGGAAACTACAATTTCACTGGTGGTATCAAGGCATTTAATGCTGTTGTATGATTATAACTCATTGAGTAGCACCTTTATGGGTACAAAAGAAAAGACACAGATGGAGTCATTTGTTTTTTGATACTAAAAGACTTCATTGTTGTCACGTGGTTTTATCCACCACCTCCTAGGATTTGAAAAATCTTTTTCAATAGATCAGGCAGAATTAATAGTAATGTTTGTATCTCGCCTGATATCGATGGAACATTAAAGAACAATCATCACTGAAAAACGAAGTGAAAACAAATTGTGTACTTCATTGCATTGCTCAAAGACTCCACTGGGTTCACAGAGAATCAAATCTGCAACTTTGCTGACGTACTGAAAAGGTTTGCAAAACATTCCTGTAATCTTTCCACCGAGAGAATGGTCCCTGTACAGCAGAGAATGGTAACTTTGCTCGTTGCCATGGTAAACCTGGTGCAGGTTTTGGTTTGTGTGTGTTTGTGAGAAGCTGAGAGAGAGACAGAGTTGTTTAAATTAGGCAGATTTTCAGCCAGAATCCTCTCCTCACCATGTCTGCTCACTCCCTGATAGACTTGACTTATGTGTGTATGTGATTATGAGTGAGTGTGTTTCTGCCCTTCTGTGGGCACATTCACTTACCTTTGTGTGTATGTCTGCATGTGCGTGTGCGAAGTCTAATGCCTGAGTGGGAAAAACAGAGGGCAAGAGAAGTATAAACCAGTTGAGAGTCAGCATGATAATGAACTGTTAAGTAGCAGGCTTTACCACTCATGCACGCACGCAGAGTGACAAGACTTTCCTTCATAATGTCTTTTTCTTTACTTTCTGTTTCCCATATCTTCACTTATGTGCGCAGACCACAAGGCGACATTTTCACATTTGTCTCTAGAAACCTGGCTCTGTTAGCAATGGGGAGCTAGCAGCTCTGGTTGGGTGTGTGGGCGACCGTGGGGTGTACTCTCAATATGTCATTATAGACTTTTTATACTAGTTTAATTCGCTTTCTTAATTTAATGTCTGATAATTTTATCTTTTATAAACCATGTCACCAAGCAACTCTCTGGCTGAGGAATGATGCCCACAAAGTCATGAAATGGGATCTGTGTGATATGTTGACAGTTGTCCCAGAAGAGGAGTTTATGTTTTAAGTTTGCCCCATTTGCACTAGATTAAATCATCAACCTATTATTGAACTTAAGTGAAAGTAATGCAGTTTTAAACAAGGAGTCCAGTTTGCAAGCCAGTTTTAATAGCACTGTTTTAGTAGCTCACTTGGACTTTGACCACTTCAATCCAGCCTTGTAGCTGCTACCTTGTCACTACAGGACACACCTGTTTCTACCATCATCATGCACACAACTCCCCAGATCCTGCGTGCCATCAGTAGTACATATATTATCCACCAGGACCCTCCTTCAGCCACTGCAGCTTCCTTTCTTCTCCACCATCTCATCCCCCAAGTCCCCCTATTGAAAGATCTTGACGCCAAGAATGGAAATCAAATGGGCAGCATTCTTCACGTCAGCCCTACATCCAACTGTCAGATCTTTATATCTGTTAAAGTCCAGTGCCCTCTGACTCACTTGAGCAACTCTACCCAACTTTTATCACTCCTGCTCTTCCCCACATCATCCCACTCAATTACAGATTCCTGGTCATCATTATTCCAGGCAGCCTGGACCCTCCAGACTGCATTGTCCCTACCGAGCTCAGCCCTTCCAGCCCAAGTGCTCCAACCCTCACTCAGCCCCCTCACTCATCACCCTTTTCACGCCCCTCTAACACCCTCTGCTTTCCTGGCGCTTGCATACTGTATGTTCAGCATCCATTTTAACCATCTTACGTTCCTCAACACCTATACCATCTTCACCCATAACAGAACCAATGACATCAAGGCTTGCCAATCATAAAACATAAAACAAATCTTGGACAGATCATCATCTCGGGCCTCATCCCCACCCATTACAGAGGATCTAAAAGGTGGTCCTGATTGTTTGCCCTTCACACCTGGCTAAACAACTACACAGCTGCCACTGGGATCCCTTTTATTAACAACTTTGGTCTTGGTTCTGGGCAAAGCCAATCCTCCTAGATCATGATGGCCTCAACTTAAACAGAGTGTAGCCCTTATTTAATAACACAGCATGATAGGAAATTTCAGCTCACCTTTACCATTCCCCTTATATCCACCCAGTTCACCTCCTCTAAATAAGACTGGTTCAATTTCCTTCTTAACTTATAGCTAGTTCATTCAAAATTATCTGCTGCTAACCACAGAAACTTAATTCGAGTCCCAAATAATGTTTTAAAAATCAAAACAATTAAACCTTGGTTATTGTGAGTGCTTGAATTTGTAAATTGTAGAGACCACTCAAGTAGTAAAGAAGTCAGTACTTTTTTTTTAACATTAGTGAGCATATGTGTCTAGCTCAGACATGTTTTCACTATGTTGAGGAAGTTTCACATATGTGAATGGATGATGTCGGTAGTGGCAGGAGAAAGCAACGTGTTACTCTTGAGATATGCTGGTAAAATGTAAATTCATGCAGTCAAGGCTAACAAAAACATATGACAAGCGCACCTGTAACAAAGCACAATTGAGGGGTGTTCTCAAGCCTCTCTCTTTATTTAACTGCTGCAAGTAATAAATGTCAATCTACGTCTCAGACTATTCTGAAGTTGGTCCTTGAATTTGAGGGGACTTGTGAAGACCCTGTAAGAGCGCATGCAAATATTGCCATGATTTTTGTTTTTCTTCCTTTCTTGATTGCCAGTTTTTGGAAAACTGAGACTGTACTAAGATTAGAATGTGCCTCTCTGTGATACATTCATAACATAAGAGGCAGATAATATTTGAATCTACTCTAGATTTTACCTTATGGTTTTGCATTGTTGGACGTATGGTTTCTTTACACTCGAGCAGTGTTGTTCTGTTGGATGTTTGTTACAAACAATTCACTAAAAATAGGCTGGATGACACTATCAAATTTTTATCCAGATTTTAATCAAAAATGTCAAAAAAATCTAAATGTTTTCTCTGAACTTCATTGAGATCTTTTCAATCTTTTTGTCTTTTGCGCATTTGCTGCAATGTTGAAACCACCAGATGCTGTTGTTTTTACCAAGGTAGGTGTAAATTAGAGTCTGTCTTATCTCATTATCAGCTTTGCTCCTATCGTTTTCTGTCTGGGAGCTTAGCCCTTTCTTTTCTTCAATCAAGCATGTACACGCACACATGCATGCATACATCTGTATACACATATTCTATATATTATACACTATTCCACTTGGTTGCACACACCACGTTCTGTGTTTGTGTAAGCACATGCTTCGACTGTCAGATTGGAATACTACCTATCTGTGCCAACCCACTGGCCAAGCACAGTTCCCCTTTTTCTCTTTCATTCAGTCAGTGTATCTGCCTTTCCTTACAGTGTGCATGCATGTGTGTGTGTTACTTATCAGGGTTTGTCAAAACAGTCATAGTGACAGGAAAAGAAAATAGGAAGAGGAAAACAGGATGAGACTGAAGAAGTGTTGAGGAGGGGGATATAGGAGAGTGGTTGCCAGGGTGGCAGGATGGAGTTGTGTATGTGAGTGTGTGTGTGTGTGTGTGTGAATATTTGTATATATAGTGGGAGTCTTAGTAAGTAAAGTGTAAAGAAATAATCTTGACAAAGCCTTACAATTTTGCCGCTCACCATTGGCCAGAGCCAACACACAGGTCTAATATGATAAATGTTTATTTCACTGTGCATGCTTGTCATTAAAAACAACAGCAGCAAAAATGACAAAACAAACAAAAAAAAGTACACTCAAGATTAATAACTGGATTATTTGTTTCTGTAATCACTGTCATAAATAACGTTGTGAAGCTCAGTGGGTTTTTTTTCTCTGATATTTCCAATATTTGCTAATTTGGTTTCAAGTCCCTGAATCACTTGTCACACTATCTTTATCCCTAATTGTGAAGTGTTGTATTAAGTGAGAGCTGTTGCAAGTTTAGAAGATGAGCCAGTGAGCGCTTTTAGGCAAGGTTCAACATGCCATTTCCTCTATAAGCATCACATAAATGGCCACTTAGTGATTTTCAACATGGAAGATTTGGTGGACCATTGAGAGCATCACCTGCCTCCACACTACCAAACATGACACACCCAGATATATTCATTTTATTTTATTTTGATTTATTGAAAGGACAGCTTGTAGTGCCATTGATCAATTACAAGATGAGAAAACATGGTTGCACCAGATTTAGCAAGATGCTAATTTCCATCTCTAGTTCTACACTTAACAGGCTGACGCAATATAAGACATAAAAAATGTCAATGCCTCACGTAACAGATGGTAGGCATACTTGGTAGCACAACATCAAGTATAACTACATTTTTAAAGGGACTAAGTTACAAGGGAAGATGCCTCATAAAACAGGGAGTACGCACTAAGCAATACAAAATTTAGCAGAAAATGCCCCTCTCAAGTTTGGTCTGGATTTCTTATTTAGCAGTACAGATGCAATTTTATAAGAACACGGGCAGTAGTGTGCTCTCACTTCTTTGTGACTAAACATCAATGTGATCTTGAAAGTGATACTCCACTAAGAGAATCAAGTATTTATATATTGTAGGGAATGTTTAAAAAATCCAAAATGAGACTGACAGCAGGACAGGTGTTCTGCCAAACTAAAATCTTACATAAATTTAAGGTAGTTCTTATCACGCTGATATATATCACATCTGTGTGCTACTCAAAACATAGCATTTATTCTACCAGGAGACTAGTCAAGGAAACAGTAGTATACACTATGCAAAGAGAAGATCAGCCACTTCTTGTCAGTACTGGCACTGACCCAGACTTCGGGATTGTTGAGCAATCAGTCAGGGGTGAAGAAAGGAGCAAGCAGACACAGAATGGTTTTGGACTGCACAGTGGAACAAAGTCCACAGACGGACGAAGGCGAGTTGTCGACAAACAGAGCCTGAGGAGAACACAGCGAGATGGGCCATGAAGATCTTTTTGATAGAGGAAGGGAGAGATGAGGGGAGCAGAAGAGCGGGCAAACACGATTAGATGGTTGTAGACTGAGAAGGGAGGGAAGGCAGAGAGAGAGAGAGCGTGATGTGCTGTTATGTGAGAGCATATCACATAACCTCAGAAAAATACAAAGCTTCAGTGGTTCTGAGTGTGTGAGTGATGGGCATGTAGGAGGACTAAAACGCCTGTCTCCTCTTTTTACCATCACACGCTATTGTTATCCCCTTTCTCCACAATTTGTTCTCCTCTTCCTCACGCCCTTCCTCACTTCTCCCCTCTCGTCTTGTCTTATCTACTCTCTTTTCCTCTCCCTCCATTTCTTCAACTCTCTATTTTCATTACACCTGTCATCTTTTATTCTCCTCCTATTTCCTTCATTACCCAGACTGACATTTTCTCTCCGTGATTTCTCTCTTGTGCCCTGCGTGTGCAGGTGATCAGAGCAATCAGACTGGTGAGAACTAGTTGGTGTGTTACCAAGGTAATGATGCTCAGTTTGTCTTTTTGAACAACTCATCAGCTTTGACATGAGGAGCATCTTCTGGGTTGGAGACCCCAGTGAATTAATGTGTAGAGAAATTATTTAAAAACTAAGAATAATAAATAATATTTAATGATTGGTCAGAATACTGTAATTACGTATATCCCCTAAACTCAGGGATATTATGGAATCAATAATTTAGTTGGTGGCATCTTTGGCAGCTTAGATCCTTTTTGTCGGCATGATAGCATAAAAATAATTGGAAGCTGGGTCTTCATTTTCATCATCCATCAGATCTAGAGTTGATTAGATTTCATGCATTTTTTGACATCAGAATTGGCCAATTTATTTTTCAGCTATTTCTCTAGTAATATGAGCCCAATCTACACTATGGTGACATCCTGAGAGACAAAGATAAGGCACAAAAATAGTAGCAGCCTGGCATCTGATGGGCTGTTCAACTGGCACTTTTGGTTGCACCAAGCCTAACCCCTGCTGGGCGTGTTTGCCTTCCCAGTACCAGTTCAACCACACAAAAGCCTGTGCTGAGCCATGCAGAAGCTCCACTGTGCTGGAGCGGTCTACTTGTGGACCAGGACCAATCAATGGAGGCATCCGGTCTTTTACAGCTGCTCTTTAATGTTACTGTCCTAATCGAACAGGTGTCTTGCAACAAAGTCCTCTTGCAATTGAAATCCCCCCTGCTACTGCTTCTAATCTAGCTAAATTGAGTCAAGATGGCACATGTTTATTGACAAGCCCCATCAAATTATTTATACTGATGCTAAATCTTTGGAAAACTCATAGTTTGATTTGTTAATAATGTAAACTAGATTTCACATATTTGAACCTGTAAATATAACTTCAAGATTAGACAATTTCAAAAGTAAAAAGGTTATATCACACTAATTGAAGGTATTGATATTTTCACAATTAAGTGTTGTGTCCCGAAGCAATGCTAGCTTACAGGCAGATTTTCTACTGGGCAAAGGGCATTCTTGGAAGGAACAATGATCTTTTTTCCAAGATTAGAAATCTTCTGCTCAGACAGCAGAGTGCTTGAAATTTGTAGAGGAAATTATGCAGAGAAAAAGCACAGCACAGGTGCATGTCATCATATCATCCCCTGGTTGCTGCCTGTTTATATATGTAGGTACTGTATGTGATATGATATGATATGATACATGATATGATATCTAAAAAAACAAGTTCTAATTTCAAAAGGTTAAAAACAATTTTTTATGTGATTTGAAACTCCTTGTTCATGTGTTTTTAGACTTGATCCTAAACGTACAAGAAGAACCTAATATATACCCCACACTTTCCTGTGATTTACTGAAGTAAATATGGAATCAGCTTTGTTGGAGGAATTTACAATTTTTTTAAAAATTCTTCTTGGATCTCGATGGAGGACTGCCAACATAAATTTTGGAAATCATCTGTATAGATAGCTACATAATGGCTGTGTTCAATCTCTGCCATAGATAAATCTGGTCTGCGTCGCCACGCACTCAGGCCCCATAGCCTGATGAAGGACTGCCAAAAATGTAACTACTTGTTGTTGCCATATAGCCCGCAAAAGCTGTAGTTGGTATATTTGGTTGCTGTGTATTTCCTCCTTCACATTTCCATATAAATGAAAAAATGCAAGGTCTTTTCATTATTCTTTCTATGTCTTTTTATCGCAGCATTGCAGAGCTTCCCAGATGGCTGCAAATTCATGGAAAGAAATTTCCACAAAATTGTTCGGAATGTCTCAGAGTGCACAAGACATGAAAGATCCTCTGTTGCAATGTTTTTCAATGAAAATAACCGTTACTCAACATAGAGGTACACTGAAGTTACACCAATGTTGATTGCAAGTGTTTGTAGTTTGTCCTGGCTTTTAGTTGCCACTTTTATTTATTAAATAATATGTAAGATAACAAAAAAAAATCTGTCATTTCATGGAAAACTCTCTCCTCAGACTATTTTCTTTTGCCACTAGCCATCTTGTTTACAGAGTGTCTGTGTGGATGTGAGTGTAGATGTACATAACCACACTCTGCTTTTTACCTTGAGCTAAATGAATGCACAAACAACCTGGATAAAAAACCAAAAAAACAAACACACACACACATGCACTAGAGGCTTGTGCATCTATGGCTCCAATCCATCTTCCTCTTCCCCCATTCCTCCATCCTTTCCCACCCTCATGTTTCCTTTCTCACACACCTCTCTTTCTATTCTAGCCATTTTAGATTTTTTCTGCTAAAACACCAAATGGGAACACATCTAGGAGAGTACAGGGAGAAACCATGGGAGGTGATAAAGCAGCACAGCAACCAGGTTAACGTAGAGCTGTATTTATTATGTCTTACATATACAGAGGGACCTTTGACAATTATTCAAAAACAAGTGGTATCAGCATGCAGGGTGAGGAGGAGGACGAGGAGAGATATGAAAAAAGACAAGAGGAGATTAAGTGGGAGGAGTGAAGAGATCAAAAGGAGAAAAGGAGGAGAGGAGGGAAATTGAAAGAGAACAGCTGAGACGAATAGCGAGTGGATTAGAGTCATTGTGTTCAGTAATCAAACCAGGCATTAAAGATAAAGAGAATAAAGGAGAGAGAGATGATAAAAATGGGAAAAAAGTGTTCAAATGTTGTTGCTTCAAATGCAAAATGTGCACTGTAATCTAGCATGAGTAAACTTATGCTATTTACATTTAATACTAAAGTGAATTGTAACTAAAATTGAAAATCCACCCAGATTTCTAACTTGACCTAGTTGTCTCTGAAAAATTTTTGATAAAGAAATGTGTATTTACTAACATAATTTCTTACTTTGTTTATGCAATGTAGAGGTATATTGCAATATTTAATATAAAGGTATAATCTTCACCCCTAGTGGCAAAGCAGATCTGATCCTCATATCATGATAAGGATTTATATTGTATTGACCTTATTCATAGCCCTGTCATAGTGTAGCAAACTCCTGTTTTCCTCTAACATCACCGAATAACGAGCTGATAAAGATGGTGCGTAAGCCTCAACTCAGAGATTTCACTGTTCGCCCGCCAATCAGGGAGATACAATGTTCTTTCATACTGGCGATCTGACACTCCAAGATGGCACGAGTAGCCCACGGAAGCGGTGGTACCTGTCTGATTGGAGCTGAAAGTTTGGAGTCTTATCATTATCTTCCCACACAAAGTCTGTGTTATATCATCTGTCATCCAGAGTGAGCGTACCTCGATGGAACTCTCAAGATCCTCAAGACCCTTTGTTCCGTGTTAGGGCAGAGCCTCATGCACTCTGCATTTGCAACTGAGGAAGAGAGAAAAGCTGACTGATTAGACGTAATTGACAGACTGGACTGCCTGAGCAGGCATTGACTCCCGGAGGTATGAGTAAGATACATTTAGGTGCATTGTTCATTTTGTTTTGCACTGCACTGATCTTTGGGGGGACATCTATGTCAATAATGTATATAAACTGCTCTTTTGGTTGAACTGGTTGAACTGGACTGTTTGTGGAAAGCTATTTATGTTTGAGGGAATTGTGGAAAACAGGGACTAGATTTGAATCTTGGATTGCTTTTGCTTCTTTGTTATCTCAGTGTTTCTTTCTTATTCACTCAAAAATCCATTGAAAATACAATATGAAAATTGACATTAATGTGTGCTGGTTGATGAGGCTTTCTAAAAAAAGCATCTCAGAGGGTTTTCTTTATTTTCTTTAACTTTGGTCCTTGTATGGGTGACTGTTGATTCAAACTGATTAACAATTTTTAGGCTCCAACCCAACTGGCACCTCAGGCACTTAGGCCCGTTTACACGACAACATTCTGTTTCGTTTTCAGTTGCTGTTTTCAAATCGTTCACCATGCAGATGGGAACGTTTTGAAAACGATCTCCTTGCACACGAGACCGAAGGAAACACCAGAAACGCTGTATTATAGTTGGGTGTGATTTTGTGATGAACTAAAACACGCGCATGCGTAGAGACACTTTTCTCGGTGCAATTAAAAAAATCATGGGTACTAATGCGAGTGAATGCCCGCATGCCTGTTTTCAAAATGTTGTGTTTTCCCCCTATACATGGAGACGGAGATGGGGGCGTTTTCAAATCTTTACACTCTGGAGCCCATTTCCGTATTATTCCGTTTTCAAGCACCGCAAATGCTGTTCTTGTGTAGACAGACAGCCAAAACGCACGTTTTCACGCAAAAATGTTGTCATTTAAATGAGGCATTAGTCACCCTGGTACAGTACCCAATGTGAATTATGGGTGCAACTTCAAGACACTTAAAGAGAACCAGTGTCTTTGATGGTAAAGGTACAAGAAGGTACTCTTTCTTAGAGGGATTTGAACATAAACCTTTTTAATGTTACACCTCAAATGAGATAGCGTATTCATACTTCTGCCTTCTGCTATCAGCTATTGGAGGATCGTCCGAACAACCAGCCTCAGATAAGGTGAACTAGCATTTTGGCTAATTCTCAATTCAGTAGAAATGATAACACAATAAATAATCTTAAAAGCACTGAGGCATAACCTTATTAGTGTTTCAGCAGTAATAAGGTCAGCTGCCTTTGGCTAAAAGCTGTGGGACAGAACGTTCTCTGTAAAGCAGAAATAGAGCTGGTCAGAGCTTTAAAGTCTAAAATATCACTGTGCCAAGGTTTTAGTTTTAGGTGAAAGTAGTCAGGTGAATGGTGAAAGTAGTTGCGACATTGTGAAAAATGAAATGTTATTATAACTTTTGTCAAATTTCGTAATGACAGTTTAGATTTAGTCCAACACTAAATTTGGGTGTAGGCTTTTCTTTGTTGGCTTTCTGTTGATTAAATGAAATGAGGACACGTACAGTTTTTTAGTCTCATCAAGTTTAGCTTTTCAGCAATTTTATCTTGGATTCCTCATCTGTGGGTGGACTGTGGATGCTAACACTGTTGTTGAAATCACAAATATAAGCTTAACGTCATCTGGAAGTTTATCGCTACTTCCACTATCACACCAGAAAGTGCACCACTAACAATTTCTACAGTAACACGCTTGAGAATAAGGTGGATATGTTGCCCAGCTCTAAAGCTTTTCCTTTTTTCAGTAGCATGCAGCAAACAAAAATACAGAAAAACATGTCATTAACTAAAGCTGCCCTCAGACAAAAATACTATGAAGACATATTTGACAATTTGTCATTATAGTCAGGTCCAGACTGAAGGAGAAGGCACTGATGGGCTGACTGAGGAGGGTGGGTTGAGTGCTAATTGTAGGAAGCTGTAAACACTCAGCTCCCAGCCCCTTAGCCACCTCTTAGTGAGGCAGGTAGGAAACAATTTTGGATCCTGAAGGCAACATTCAGATTAGTGTCAGTCAGCATGGGAAAATGATCCAAGTGTGTGACATATGCTGACTGTGGAAAAACCTTGAAACTTTCAAACATAGAGGGCAGTCACATGCTGCCTGGTGTTAAATCCTTGTAGAAGCTGTGAATTGAATTGATGCGGGCACCATCACAATCAACCAATCCTAATTTGGTCTTTATTTAGAGATCATTCCAGCGCATCCACTTCTTTCTTACATGTCCTGAAAATGTGTCGGTAGTTAATCAGTGGAAGGGTAGAATGAGTATCATCATGTGTACTGCAATTAATAGGCACAGATAGATATCGTGAGAGAAAGAGATAGTTGAGATTGGTTTGTAAAGCAACTTTCCACCTGATATGGTCCAACACATCCAGTATCCTTTTAAGATACAAAGTGTAAGTGTGTTAATTTATTTTAGAATACCATCATTATTTTATTAAAATAATTAATTTGATATTCGTTTCGTTTCGTTTCGTTTCGTTTTCTGCCGCTTATCCGGGTCCGGGTCGCGGGGGTAACAGCCTGAGCAGGGACATCCAGACGATCCTCTCCCCAGCCACTTCCACCAACTCCTCCGGGGGGACACCAAGACGTTCCCAAGCCAACCGAGAGATGTAGTCTCTCCAGCGTGTCCTTTGTCTGC
>KV751337.1:3574820-3639916 GCA_001698575.1 Mola mola
ACCCCAGTGATGGGAGGGCCCAGCCCAAAGTCCTCCGGCTCTGCCTCTTCTTCAGAATGCGTGTTGGTGGGATTGAGGAGATCTTCGAAGTATTCCTTCCACCGCCGAACTATAGACTCAGTTGAGGTCAGCAACTCCCCTCCCACACCGAAGACCGTGTGGACGGGGTTCCGCTTTCCCCTCCTGAGTCGCCGAACAGTTTGCCAGAATTTCTTCGGCGCCGACTGGAAGTCTTGTTCCATGGCCTCACCAAACTCCTCCCACACCCGGGTTTTTGCCTCAGTGACCACCCGAGCCGCAGATCGCTTGGCCTGCCGGTAGCTGTCTGCTGCCTCGGGAGTCCCACAGGCCAACCATGACCTGTAAGTCTCCTTCTTCAGCTTGACGGCCCCTTTCACCTCTGGTGTCCACCAGCGGGTCCTGGGATTACCGCCACGACTAGCACCAGCGACCTTGCTACCACAGCTTCGAGCAGCCGCCTCGACAATGGCAGCGCGGAACATGGCCCACTCAGACTCCATGCTCCCCACTACCTCCGGGATGTGGTTGAAGCTCCTCCGGAGGTGGGAGTTGAAGACCATTTTCACAGGGTCCTCAGCCAGACGTTCCCAGCAGACCCTCACTATTCGCTTGGGCCTACCTGGTCTGTCCGGCTTCTTCCCCCGCCACCTGATCCAACTCACCACCAGGTGGTGATCAGTTGACAGCTCTGCTCCTCTCTTTACCCGAGTGTCCAGCACATACGGTCGCAGATCAGATGATACGACTACAAAGTCAATCATTGACTGTCGACCTAGGGTGTCCTGGTGCCAAGTGCACTTATGGACACTCTTATGGCTGAACATGGTGTTAGTTATGGACAAACTGTGACTAGCACAGAAATCCAATAACTGAACACCACTCGGGTTCAGATCGGGCAGTCCGTTCCTCCCAATCACACCCCTCCAGGTCTCGCTGTCATTGCCCACATGAGCGTTGAAGTCTCCCAGTAGGACGATGGAGTCCCCAGTAGGGGCACTCTCCAGTACCTTTTCCAAGGACTCCAAAAAGGGTGGGTACTCTGAACTGCTATTTGGCGCATAGGCACAAACCACAGTCAGGTCCCGTTCCCCAACCCGAAGGCGCAGGGAAGCAACCCTTTCGTCCACGGGGGTAAACTCCAACACATTGGCTGAGAGCCGGGGAGCTATTAATAAGCCCACGCCTGCTCTCCGCCTCCCACCTGGGACAACTCCAGCATAGAACAGAGTCCAACCCCTCTCAAGAAGACTGGTTCCAGAACCCGAACTGTGCGTTGAGGTTAGGCCGACTATATCTAGCCGGTATCTCTCAACCTCACGCACAAGCTCAGGTTCCTTCCCCATCAGAGAGGTAACATTCCAGGTTCCAATAGCCAGCTTCAGCAACCGGGGATCGGACCGCCAAGGCCCCTGCCTTTGACTGCCACCCGATCCACATAGCACCGGACCTCTATGGCTCCTCCTGTGGGTGGTGGGCCCACATGAGGACAGACCCATGTTTCCTTTTCGGGCTGAGCCCGACCGGACCCCATGGAAAAAGGCCCGGCCACCAGGCGCTCGCCTACGGACCCCTTCCCCAGGCCTGGCTCCAGGGCGGCGTCCCGGTATCCCTCCGGGCAGGGTACACAAGTCCTTGTTATTATTCACCATCATAGAAGTCTTTGAACCGCACTTTGTCTGGCCCCTCACCTAAGACCAATTTGCCTTGGGTGACCCTACCAGGGGCAAACAGCCCCCGACAACATAGCTCCTAGGATCATTAGGGCACCCAAACCCCTCCACCACGGTGGCGGTTCCAGGAGGGGAATTTGATATTCTGTAAATTATTATTAACATCATAGAATATTAATAAATGAATAAATAGACAATTCAATTCTAAGTATCATTTAACCCTATATTATAATGACGAAACAATAATCTGTTTTTCTGGACAAACATGCCAAATGTGTGTAAGAGTTTTTCTGGATTATTTGAAGATTCTGTTCTTACCTAAAAACAAATCCAAATAAGAAAAGATTTGGGAAGTGGACGTTAAGGAGACATTTTTTTGCAAAAACGGTTCTTGAATTAGGCCCAATGTTATTTTCTTTAAAAGTTTAATCAACACAATTTAAGGGGGGCAAGTTGTGACACCTGTGGCTTTCCTCTTGTCATACTGATCTAGTTGGAAGAAAGATTGCTATTGTGGGTAGAATGGGTAAAACATAATTCCTGCCCTCAAAATAAGTCTCAAAATAAGAGACAAATTTTTCCAATAAATGTAAGTAATATGTGTCCACTATTCCTAGTCCATGGCCGCTAAATGTCAAGAATGTGGTGCTGAGGCATAGATGGGTTTTGGGCAAAGTTTATTTCCTTTAGAATCTGTTTGAAAAATGTCATTTTAATGTTTAAGCTTCAGGTCATTCCATTTATTGCATTACGCTTGAACTTCTTTATATTTGCCTTAGAATTATAGTTTTCTTCATTTGTAACATATGCTGTTCTTCTGCCAGTTTAATGTGAAATCTCTCTTTGATAATTTAGGTTCACTCACGTCATTCATAACCATCTTTGCTTGCACGTTTACCTTGACTGTAAATATCAGGGTTGGGGAAGCTATTGGGAAGATGCCCTGAGTTGTTGACGCTGTCTTCTTGTTCAGGCCTCAGGAGAGGCCACAAACACTGCAACAATGGAGAGGAAATCTATCATCCAACATCTGTTGCTTAATCTTGTAATTGCTTTGAGCATTTTGAATTAATTTGATGGTGCATGACCCAACATTCTGGGTAGCATTTTGAGTATTTCTGCAGCATGTGTGTCGGCCATCAGTATTAATGCTGAGCTTAGAAAGTTAATGCACTGTTGCATCCACTCATTCAGTCAAGGCCTGGAAACCAAACAATATAAACTGAATCACTTGGCAAGTTAATGACCTGTTCTGGTTGGTGATCCCTTCGTCTGGACTTTAGGCCTCCTGCTGAGGCAGAGCTGAGCCCTGGAAATTTAGCTGTGCGTTGACATTTACACAGCTAATATCAGTGCACCAGTTCATCTGGGTCACATTGGGTTTTCTGTTCATGCTGGTACAAAAAAGAAAATCAAACTATTGGCTAGAGCTCTTGGAGGACATGAATGATGCTGTGTTTTCCCTACTGCAGTGATGAAAAGACAGCCATGGCCATTAAAGTTCCTGCATATGATATGTGTGTGTGTTTTCTTCTTTGTGTGTGAGATTGCGCTTGAACTGTATGGGTGTTGGCAGACAGTCGAGACCTCATATGGTGTATAATCGTTTCTAGAGAGAGCAAGGGTGTAAAAGAGAAAAGAAGGAAGGCACCCGAGCTGTAAAAAAAAAAGAAAAAAGTCAAACAGACGCAAAAAGAGACTGGTGTTGGACAGAGACAGATGGGATAGAATGAGGCTACGGGAGGGTGAGACGGCAGATCACAAAAGATCTGACATGACAGCGGGAGAGGCAGGCAGAGAGAAAAGATGAGACAGCAGAGAGATGGAAGAGCAGGCAGCAATGTGCTGGCCCTGCAGTGAGCCTGCTGTTTGACGCTTAATGCTAACACCTACACATGATTACATAGTGAATCGCTATTTCTATTACACCTTAGCAGTGTTTTTACAGTGTACATGATCTAACATTTTATTAATTACACGTTTTCCTCATTTATATACATTTATTGTTTGTTAAGAAAACATTTTCAGTTGTGTTAATTGTGATATTACTGCTTAAAGGTTCATACAGCACAAAAACATTTTTTCTCTTAGTTTCATGTTGTAAAGTTCTGTCATCATCTAAGTCACTACGTGTTCATGGAAAGTTGGTTGAAGTTTTCTCTCCCAATAAAAATTCTTGAGCTTCACAGCACAGCAGTACAGGTAGCCTTTTCCAAATCAACGGAAGACGATGGGGATAAACACCTTTTCCAAGAATTTGTCCAAATCTTTGAAAAAACTGACTTGATGAGTTCTTTTAACATACGCACACTGTTGTGGAACATTCGTGCAGTGTAAAAATATATTTGGACAGATCTTCACCTCAGAAGGTTTTTGCCTGCAAAAATATATAGTACATTGGACCAATCAAACCTTTGGATAATTTACACCAGATCCTGTGCATTGCTGTCATGGAAAAATTGCATTTGGATATTCTGCACTGCATTGGTCCACTAGTGGGAAATTACTTAACATGTGGCTCTACATACTTTCCAATGTGAGACATTAGTTGGCACGTTGAGACATTTTTATAATTTCAGTAAATTTAAAAAGAAATGTTAACATTAACAAGAGGTTTAGAGCTTATAACACAATGTACAGTTATGTCTTGATATATGTTATCCTTTTTTTTTTGTTACAGAATGACATACAGCGTGTTTCCATTCGCTGATTAATTCCAGTAACTTTGTTTGATTTAAGTTTTAAGCAATTTTATTTGAAACTCTGCAAATCCTATATTGCTTTCACAGTTAAAACCGACTAATGAAAGTGTCAGTGGTTGAGCAGTGCGTTACAGGGAAGGCTTGAAGCTTTTTTGGAGAGTCAATGAAAGTGCTCCTCAAAGACGTAGCTTGAGGTGCTAAGACAGAATGCTTTTGAAAAACACAAAACAAGGCCTACTGTGTTAGTAAGACCAGTCTGAATAAGATAACAGTTCCAAATAGGCAAAGGCAATATCCAAAAAAAACAAGCAAAGTAACATGAGAAAATGAGACAATAAAACACTGTGCCTTGCTGTCCTCATACATCTTCTCCATTCTCATAGCTGTTTTTCGCAGCGATCGTGGCTTGTACACCATCTCGTCATCACCTGGCAGAAGCCTTCTCCATCCACACAGTAGCATATTTCCAGTCTTTATTGATGCGATACTGCCTGTTGTCCATCTCTGCTGGTTTAATCTCGAGCTTTAAGTACATGTAGTTAAACATCAACCAACTATTTCCTGGTCACAGCTGCCATTGTACTTGTAACACCAACTGCATTAAGCTATTATAGCCCAAAACAAGTTGTAAAACGTTACGTCAATAAGGATGTCAGTGACGAGCAGTCAAGTAATCGTACCCATTGCTACGTAAAAGGGACGGAAGGTTAAGAAGACACAGCAGAAACACATCAGTGGGGGTCAGACTGTCAAAGCAAGCAGCAAAAGAACAAAGAGTGCCATGTGGGACAAGGCACAAAAGGAAAGGTCTTCAAAATTAAACAAACAATGCTAGTTTTAGCCTTTAAATTATGAATATGGCACTACACATATAATATACATGTGCCTCTCTTGAGCCTCTATATCTAAACTCTACTCTACTCTCTCTACTATATCCCTTTTTTTTTTTTTATCAAGCTGGCCTCTACTCTTGGAGGCTGTGTCTGGTCCCAGTCTTGTTTCCGGTTATGTTTTTGACAGGAATCTAAGCCTGCAGACAGTCTCAAGTCAACTGCTGAGCCATTAGCTCACAGCTAAAAAAAAAAAAAAAAAAGGACAGCGAATACATACATAATTAGTACATAATTATAGCAATGGGTATAGTGAGCAGCAGTTGGCAGTCACTTTGGTGATATGCTGCTTTTGTTCTTTTAATCTCTCCTGGAAATTGCTGAACAGCAATTTCATTAGTTTGATTTCTTTTGTTGTCACAGAGACAGCCTAGGTGCGGTTGCATTCGGAGATGTTTGATTGGACAGCTCTTACGCAAATGTGGTTTGTGACAGCACCATGATGCATCATGGCAGCGGATAAATTTGATGAAATCTGGGACAGGGGTTGCTGAGAAAATGCCTGTTTTTCTTGCGGATCAGTCATCCGTCTCCCCCATTCTTCTTCTCTATCTTTCCCCGCAGTGCTAATAGTGCCGGATTATCCATATTGAAGATGAAAAGGGTTTCATTTACCTTTGAGCTTTCTCTCTGTGTGTGTGTGTGTGTGTGTGTGTGTGTGTGTGTGTGTGTGTGTGTGTGTGTGTGTAGGAAGGCTTATTGTGATACATTGTCATAGATGAAAATAGCAGCCAGAAAAAGTGCGTAATTGTTGGCACGTTCTCTTGTCTCTTGCCGCCCTGCTGTCTGTCTAGTATATATCGCTCTCCATCTTCCTGTTTCCTTCTAATGCTTCTTTTCCATCACTTGTTTTCCCTATCTAGATGTATTTGATCATCTTTTACTGTGCATCATAACAACGGTTTTGTTCGGATGAGCTTTGTTTCTGCCTGACACAGTATTACAAGCGCCGAGCCCAGAATAATGTCAGCAATATCCAAGAAATAGAAGAGATGCAGAACTAATTATAACCAGTGCTTTCTCAGGCAGAGTTGCTGTAACTCTCTCTGGGTTGTGTTTTTTGCAGGGCGAGTGTTTGATTTCTATTTTTGAAAGTAAATTGTGGGTACTCACAAGGAATATCTACCCCTTGGACAGAGCCCAGGAATATTTTCAAACAAGATAAAACAAAACCAAACAAAACAAACTTTCATACTTTGTGGTGCTCCGCAGTTTTCTTTGTAGAAAGCTGTGAAGTGTTTGCTAGAACTGTTCTAGAGTTGGCTAATTGCAACTATGATTTTATTAGAAAAAAGTCAGACATGAAGTTATCACTGTCATCATCACTGCATGAATGCCCTTTATTATCTTTGGTTTTCCTGCCTGTTTGTTATCTCTCACTCTATTATATTCTCAATTTTTAAACTCTGTTTACATTTCTGTCTCTCATTGGAGCTTCTGTCTATATTTAGACCGACTTACAGGTACCTTGTGTTTTTCTGCAGATAGGTGCTTATAGGATTCACATCTCTCCTTTTTTTCCCCCGAAATGCATACACAGAACATTGGTGGATAACACCAATCTTAACCAAAGGATTTGCGTTGTGGAGTGGATGAATGGGCTGAACAACACCATGTGTGAGGGCATCCCGTATTTTTGACATGAGATATGTTTAAGATTTTGGATATCAGAATATCACAATATGACATAGGTGAAACACATCAAGGTAATTACAAGGGCAAACGTAAATCAAGACAAGACAAAGATAGAAAAAACTAGAAATAAGCACAGATAACTAACAGGGGTGAGCACAAGGAACGTGACATGAAAATCAAGACAAACACTCCAAACATAGCGGACACAGGAAACCAAATGATAGAAAAGACTTAAAACTCCTCAAAGAGAAAACATAAAATAAACTACAAAACTCAAAACCATTAACATAAAATCATTTATAATACAAAACACAAATTCATACAATTCAACGACAGGAAGAGAAACTTGTTGTTGCTGCTATTAGACCTTAATTACCTAATGGCAAGATAACTAACTTTGTATTCTTTGTTCTTTGTTTAACTGGCCTCCATTGGTCATTGGTCTGAAGGCTGTGTTGGGTTTGGCTTTGAGGCATGTCTGGAAACTTATCCATCACCATTTGGCACAGAATCAGCTCGTCATCAACAGTGCATCATTGAGGGTTCTAAATAGGGATGTAATGGTTCCTTCAATTCACGATGCAATTCACAAGACTGGTTTCATGATTCACAATGTTCTAACAATGTTTTATTTCTTTTCAACAAAATGATATTTAAGAAAAAGTGTTTTATTATTTCTTAGACCAAAAGGACAAAATGCTGTAATTTTTCATATCTTTTCTTTATAAAATCAAAGAATCCTGTTTAGGTTGTGAGGTCAAGAGGTTCTACACTTTATAAAACCATGCACATTTCCTTCTCTTTGTAAATGCGAAAATAAACACATCTTCTGTCTTTAAAAAAAATGCAGCATTTGCCTCTAATTTTAACTTGGAATAAAACATTTTTAATTGGATTTTTTCTCCCTCTAAAGCAATGCCGTGACAGTCCGGCTAAAGGGCGTGCACGATTGGATAGAATATTTGGCTGCAATTTGTTGATCAGTAGCCAAAATCCATAATTTTCAACCACACAAGACAGCATATCATCCTTTACCATGAATACACCAACGCACCTTGTGAGTATGGGTAAGCCTTATTAGTGTTTGTTTGTTTGGTTGTTTTTCACTCAGATGGAAGTGACTGGAGCTTCTGTGTGGTCAGGTTAACATGCTGCTTCTAATTTTATGTTTTGTCAGTTATCGTAACTTGCTTGCTGCTATGCACATTTAAAATGAGGCCACACTATGCAGTATGAGCGCCTCGTGCTGTTTAAAATGTGTATTGTGATACATTTAACGTCTCAACCTGCTTAAACTGTTTTCAGCAGTTTTCAGCCAGCTCGCCACACATCGTTACATCCCTAGTTATTTACTTACCAGAGCGTTTTTCCAGGAAACAGTCAAGTATGTGAAGGCAGCCCTTTCATGTGGAGGGTTTTATCGTTAATTATGAGATTCATCCTTGTAAAGAAATTAGCTCCGAACAATTGAATTCATGAGCTGTCATTTCTTTACTTTTCAACAGACTTCTAAAAGAAAGCGTCTCATTAATTCTCAGTCATTTAAAACATCATTATTAATGATTAGTTGACTTCCCCTCACTGGTTCCCTCCATTGATCAACCATCAGAGCGATGGAGCGATGTTGACAGTCATTAATTTCACAGTGATTTGCTTGATGTGAAGATCAAGCATGTGCTTGTCCTGCTTCTGCACATTTTGCTTCGTACTTACACAGTTAGACTCATATGGTTTCAGGGGATTTTAAAGCATGGGCAAAAAAAGACATGAGGTACACTTTTAAAATCCTTGAGGAGCAATAGTGGAATCTTTCTTGCTTAGTGGAGGAGCTCACCATTATCCCCTCTCCTTTATTTCCAACGATTACCATTCAGAGTCAGCTGTAGAGGGTCTCTGCTGGGGTTTTCTTACACTCCAGCCATATGCCCAGGGCAACGGTTTTTAAGACTGAACATCTCTTCAGAAATGCTCCATTTATAAACCAAGAGCGTCAGTAGTTTTCTATACTTCGACAAAGGTCCGAGTGCCTTAGAAATGTTGCATAAATTGATGTGAACATGTCTGAAATATGTTTTTGAACTTACAGACAGGTCTTTCAGTATCATCTAGCACAACAGTCATATTTGCAAATGTTCTAGGAGCATTTGTAAAAGTTCATTCATATCCAACAGAGCTGAGTAGCTGGGGAAACTTGGCGATGCTTGGAGTTTTTTCAGCAAAGTTTTTAGAGTCAATAGCTGTCAATTACCAGATACACTTCAGTTCTTTCTTTGTTCCCCTTTTGATGGGAACCTCAGCTATCTTTTGAAGACATCCCTGTCAGTGGTGCTTCGTGACTCATTATTTTAAAAGATGTATTATATAGCTTCAGAATTTGAGTTCTTTTTACCCTGCGCATTAGGGTTGTTTTTTTTCTACTTCTGTCCATGGGTGTGTGTGTGACTGTGTGTGTGTGTCTGTGTGTACAAAATTACCTTAAAACCGCTGCATGGATCGTCTCCAAATTTTACAAGATCAAGATCTAATGAAATTATGGGTACCCAACCAAAATTGGAGGAATAATGGACAGAGACCAGCATTACAGTTGGTGCGCAGGGCCCTAGCCCACTAGATGCCCCATTTAATTAGTTATGCAATGCTAACATATTGAAACATCATCATTGACAGCAGTACAGCGCTTGTGTTTTTATTCAGTTGGTTGTGGATGGATAGTTGATGTGGCATTTAATTTATAAGACCTCCACCTGTTTTTCGTGTCACAGCTGAAATAAAAATGATAGAAATGCACTCATAAATTCTAAATATATGAATGATTACTGCTAATAATTGACAAAAATATCCATCTGGACATATGCTTGTATCTTTTTCTGGTTTAATTTGTGACTGTAGCTGGCAGGTGCTTTGTCATGAGCTGACAAATTGAATGTTTTCTGGAGAATAGAGCAATGCAGTCTGGCTTAATTAATAATACTCTATGAATAACATGTATGAATAATACATAAGAAAGTTGACAGTATGTCATTTAATGCTGTTTACGTTTTCTGAATTTCAATAAAAGTCTGATGAAAGTTTGTCTTTTATCATATATTTTTAGATTTTTAGATTTTCAACATGGCCTGGGTTTGGTAAAGTTTAGAAATCAAAACTGCTTGATTAGGTCAATGTAGATGAAACCACTTGATGAATGAAGAGCAAAAGATGCATTGTGATTTCATGCAAAATGAAACCAAAGATATTTGTGTGATATTCATATGCCTTTGGTGTCACCTGTTGACTAACTGACCCGATGTTTTAGTTCGAAGTGTTAATTTTTCTGATCAAATGTTTTGTAATTTCCCTATGTACTGGACATGTGGAGGGTATTGTTTTTGTCCCATTTGTCTGTTTTTGTGTCGTTGGTTGCGAACAAAATAAGTAAAAAAACCACTGTGTAGATCATCATAATCTTTATAGGGAGGGGGTAATATCGTCAAAGTCTTGAGCTGATTAACTTTGAGGAGCTCTAAATTTCTCTAATTAAATCACCAAAATTGATGTAATGACTGACAAAGACAAATGTGGCTGCTGGTGTGCTGGGTTGCAGCCCAATGGGTGCTCCAGCCCCATAATTTGTTATGTTTTATGTCATGTTAATGATTAACTCAATGATTGACAGCAGTACTGTGTACAGTGTTATCTAGGTGGTTGTATGTTAGGGAGTTTGACTGTGAAGCTGCCTGATAATTAGGCTGTTCTGTAGACTCCGGCTACAAATGATGTCATCAGTGAAAGATGGCAGCTCTCATATCCAGGATATTCTGGCTTCAGGAAGTGGAGATGCAATGTCTAATTTTTATTATGTCAAAGTTTCTGTCCCCCACCAAGAAACCTGTATACATCTTCACCCATAAAACCACACAAGTGCATTTTTACAACGCAGCCTTCGTACATATTAAGTTATTATTTTTTGTTTTATTTAAATTTATTTACCATGAAGAAAGCAGAGGCAAGCTGGCTTAATACATGCTAAAATAATCCAAGCAGCAGCTGGCTAAACTATATACTTTACATGCATGAGAATAAATACGATAACCTTTACATCTAATTTTGGTAGATTCACCAGATCGTAGCTCACTTTGGAGAGCAGCTACCGATGACGGAAGCATATTTTGTCTTTTAGATATGTTTGATTTGTTCACAAAGCAGACAAACTCTTGTTTCCACTTTTATGAAATGCTTTTTCCTGGTGTCACCAAAGGTTAAAACTCTCTATATGTAACCACCTATCAATATACAGTATGCACAGCCAAAGAGGGGATTCAAGCCTGTGTAACTGCAGTGAAACAGAACAGCTCTCTCCTTGGTCTGAATACTGATGGGTTAATCCATAATTGGTCTTCAGTGCTATACATAGATGTGTAGTGTTTCTCTCTGAAATGAGCCAAGCGATGCTAATTAGTAAGAGAAGTTGCTCTGAGGTTTCAGCTGCAGGAGGAGTGTTTTGATGTCGACATTCTTAGTGATGTAGAGGCTCGGAAGTCTGTGAGGAGAGACTGGCAGCAACTTCCTCGTGCCTACAGATACACACAAACAAAAATACAGTATGCATATTGGCATGGCAGAATAAACTGGATGTAGACTATGCTTCCAAAACACACACACACACACACACACACACACACACACAGTAAACAGGTTCCCCTTCGGTAAGTTAACTTTAACTGTATGTAGAGGCAGAATAGTATCACGGTGTCCATGGAGAGTTGCAATTGATTCATGATTAGCCCACATATTGACTACGGGACTGTTACTTTTTGTCTGCCTGTGTGCTTTTATCTTATTGGCAAAACTTGAATGATGTGGTTCATTGTGTTTGCTTTATATTTGTAGTCATGCATGTGCAAGAGCAGTTAGCTACCAATCTTTGTAAATTTATCTCAGTATGTTCTCATCCATTTTATACCCCTCTATGAAGTGTGTGGGTAATGGAATAATGGTAAGGGAAGGAGCATCTTTTTCTTCTGTCCACCCAGTTAGACACAATAGCCAGAGGGAAGTACTGCCTTAAAGGATCAAAACACCTAAGCATGAAAACCACCATTGTGCCTTTGCAGAGTAAAAACTTGAAGAGTTTAAATAACATGTTTTTCAAAGCAATTTTGGATCGTGGGTCACTGTTTTTTTCTAACTGAACGCAACCAACCATCTGCAATGGTTGAATGTGACAGTGAGTGTTATGAGCTCTCAGAAGGGCTTAAATTGTTGGTTCAACTGTTCCTTTATTAATCCACAAAAGTGTTTATGTATTTGTTTTGTATGATATACAATCAGAACAACCCTGTGGTTGACTAGTGGCTAATAGGACATTGACCAATGAGAGAGATGTTCACATCCTGTTTGAAAAAGGTTTTCCCAACCGAACCATGTTTCATGTTAATCATGCATTAGAAAGACATCATTGGAAGAAAGCATGTGTGTCTGTGATGAACGACACACTAAAACGGTCGTACGAAAGTATTTGGAACTGGGCATGACTTCAGAGTGCATTATACCACTGTTGAACCAGTGCCAAGCAGATCCTTGACTAAGTCTTTGTTGGGTTAGGACTTGGCTTAAAGTTAGATAGAAAGTTTCCCTCAGTTCTACTATATAGACTTGCTCTAAGGTTCCGAACTGAATGTGAGCTGTACCACTGTAGTGATCAGAGAAGAGACTTGATATGGAAAAAGGCTAATATTGGCTGGCATCATTTATTCTTTACTTCCCGTTTTCTGAGTGGCTGTTTATTTGTCCCTCCATCACCTTCTTATTTGTTTTTTGGTTGTCGCTCTCTGTTTTACTGTTCTTGCTGCCATTCAATCTGATTTATATTTTGCTGCCCTTAATATTTCAGCAGTGGTTATGATGAAGAAATAATCACGGGCTGTTTTCGTCTGTCACTCAAATAGTGAAAATCTCTCAGCTTGATGGTTTCCTCCTGATGGAAAATTAAAGAGGCTGGCCTTGTGCTGAGAGGCGGCAGTGTGACCTGAAACTGTCATCAGTTTGATGCTCGTAAGGTGCTTCATCTTGTCTTTTTGAGCAAAAAGCACAGTTTCTGAATCATCATTACATTCTTTACCCCCAGGCATCATGCAAGTTGTCCTGACAGTGTTGTCGCAGCTACTGTTCATACTCATGTATGAAAATAGAAAGGGTGACTTTGGAAAGATTTGCAAGCTGTAACTATTAACTGTATAAAAAGAAAAGCATTGGACCTCCCCCAAAGAGACACTGAAAAATGCTTAATGCCCCCTTGGGGTACTAAAAATTTCAAGTTCACATCAAATTATTTTTTTTCTCAACTACTCAATGCCATGTTATGTTTTCCTTATCGGCATATTGTCAGGGTCCGCTAGTGTCAAGTGTCTGTCTGTTAGGGTCAGTTAGTGTTTCCCCTCTTGTTTTGAAATCCCTGCGTGTCTATTCCCCACTTCTAGTCTTGTCCCTCAGGTGTGTTTGAATACTCCCTCTCCCTAATGTGTCCCACCTGTGTCCAATTGTCTACCTCTCCCTCGTGTATTTAGCCCCCGTGTTCCATTCCTCCTGTGCCAGATTGTCTTGTCTTTCTAGTGAGCAGTCCAGCGTTTATTCCATGTAAATCTCCGTGTGTTCGATCTTTAAACTCAGTAATGTTCCAATTACTGAGTTTGCCTAATCATTGTCTGTACCTTTGCATAGTTTGAATTCCCAGTTTGACCTTGTTATTGAAACGACTACTGATTTAGAAAGCCCCCCGCGTGACTCTATACAGTCGGCTCCTCGGTTTCCCAAACCTGATACATATGTTTATTTTCCTTATCAGTTTGGTTTTGATTAGATATTGGATGATACGTGAAAGGGCTAACATGTCATTATTGACAGCTCTGTAAGTTGTATCAAGCTCACTCCCCCAGCACAAGGCAGCACTGTCATCCTATTTTTACAGTGGGAGGGAGTGGAGACATGACATCCATTTCACAATGGTTAGAACTCACAGATTTATGAATAGTAGTATTGTACTTGAGACTGGTCCCAAGGCCATTTTTAATGGCCCTTTTCTCACCTCAGAATTAGCTTCTTTCTTTTCATTCTCAGGATTGTATTTAAAGATCATAATTGTGAATCACTGTTGCAAATTACTTTGAAGTTACAGTTCGTTCTTGATGATGGTTTCCGTGGAAAGAAAAGAATCACTCCAGGACCCTGATTCCTAGACAGTATATGCTAATTAAATGATTAGGTTCACTAAGAATGGTTAAGTTGAAGAGTATAATGTTTGTTCCATTATAAACAAAGAATCATAGGGAAATTTCCCATAAAAAAATGTACATTTGTATACATGCTTATATAGGACATACAGTATACAGCATCTAAAGAGGTGAATGAGGATGGCTTTTAGTTTGATCTGAGTGCCAATGGCTTGTACTGGCCTTGTCCTGATCTTGACTTAGTCTGGTCTTGCTTCAAATTGGCCCTTACTTGATATCAGTCTCTCATCAAAGTCTTGATCAAAGACAGTGTTGGTCATGGCTTGGTTTCAATTTAGGGGGTCTGGGTTGCAGCACTAATTAAATAATTCACCCATTGTACACTGATGACAAGAGCGACATATGGGTTACAATGAAATAATAAAGCTCAGTGGCAGGAGTTAGTCTTCCACTTGTGTGATGTTTTCTCTTTTTTTTTAAGTGCTCTAGTTCATCAGGGACATCCAGCAAATGAAGAGTTTCATTTCTAAACCTCTGGAAAAGAGCTGCAGAGAATCTGGAGAAAATCATGAGCAACCTATTGCTTTTTAATTTGCACAGGAATATAGAGTTCCCATTTCTTTAGTCTCTTAACTAATATAAACCTTGACAGCATTTTAAGCACCAAGAAATCACAGGTTATATGGTCTGTAATCATTTTTTGATATTCAACAATGCGAGGCAAAACTACACTGCCACAGCAAAGATAGTGTAAAGTGAATGTAAGTAAAAAATAACACTCAAAATTTACATTGCACTGTAAATATTGGTGCCATTGAATGTGACTTCCTGGTTATAATATATACTCTGAATAAATTAAACAGCTACTATTCTTTTTCTTAAGTATCAAAGTAATCCAGTGATCGTTATCTTCAATTTATAGGTAAACTGCAAAGCATTAGATTCAGAATACCTTTAATGGTGCTAATTTGGATTTAAAAGTCGAGTCAAAACTGAATAACTGGAACATGCTGTTATTGCTGTTATATGCTGTTTATTCAAATCTTCACAACAGCCAAGCCTTTGTTTGGGTTTTGCTTTAGTGGCCCTATTATTTGGTGTCATTATATTTGGTCCTCAAATAGGCCTATAGTTGGTCTTAGCATTTCTCTCTGATTAGCGGAATACATTTTTAGTTCCTCCATTCTCACACAGAAGTTGCATTGGACAATAAATGCTGTAGAAAGAAAAAAAACACAGAGATTCATTATGAAATATATCACTGTGGAAAGGATTTGAATTTAAATCACAGTAGGGCTGGTGAAACTGTAGAGGACTCAGCTGTAATTAGTCAAGGATGGGGTGGAAACGACTCACATATACACTGGAGGTTATTGAAATCACTTATCAGACAAGTTTCTGTTAAAATCACCTCACCTCCAATAGAGACATTAATCCTTACTGGATTTGGCTTGCTTGGCCTGGGTTGCCTCCTTTTTTTAAGGTGACTGTCACAAGTGGATTGCAGAACAAAACAGAAATCCTTAGCCATTCACTGACCGCAATGACATTGACTGCTTATTTTAGTCATAATGTATCTAGTTTATAAAAACCATATGGATATATTAACAAGGTCAATTACATGATCTTGATCGGAGAAGGTCTTTGAGAACTCATCAGATACAACAGCAGACTGTTGTTGAGCAACTGGCTTCCTAAAAGAAGGAACAGCATACCACTACAGCTCCAAGAGAGGATCTGGGATTTTCAAAGAGGCAAATCAAGAGAAAAAGTAGGAGAGGGTTGCTACAGTGTTTCAATCTGGCCCCCAGACACAAAGTGACATTGTAGAATGAAAAGAAGAAAACAGGTGAGCACTACAGCCATGGATCCACTAAAGGCTTAGCAAAATGGAGAAGAAGAAATCAGAGTAAGAAACTTCTGTGTCTGTCTGGCAGCTCAAAACAAACCCACCATCTGCATCAGAAGAGACAGGAACATGCTGCCAAAGTGAAGAATGCAGGACAGACTGCTCTGAGGAGGAAATTTCAGGAGCAAACTGCCTTCTGCCTTTTCTTGTCCTTGTGCAACTGCAAGCACAGGTCTGCAGACATGATTTTCCTGGTTGTACTGATTCCTTTCTCTTATTAGGGAAGGTGTTCCTCAGAAATGTGTTAACAATTAGAAGTTTGAGTTAAAAAATGTTGAGGGAAGGTCTAACAGAAAAGCATGTTGTAGATTCTGAAATGGTGTGACAATGCGTTCACACTGTAGTATGAAATCATAGCTCCCATATGATCATGGACCTTTAAACCACGCAATTATTGTATACAGTACACTTAAAGACCCCTCCAATGAAAATCATGTTGACCTTCTTAACATGTCAATATGATGTTTTTTTTATGTTCTACAGAATACATCATGGCATCAAATAAGTTGATTGTTCTGCAATCAACCAATAACAGTTTCTAAAAACTAATTCTGACAGCTCAGCTCTTCCACATAAAAAACCTTTGTGTAAAGGAAAGAGAGGGACCCAGTCCTGAATGAAGACTTGCGGGGCTGGGGCTTAACGTTGTAGAAGTGAAACTTACCATTCTGATGCATCAACTCATCGTTCAAAAATGGCTAAATTACTCCAGTGTTAGAAATTTGCGCTGTGCGGCGTATAGTAGACTTAACAGTCAGATACAACAGAGCAGGTAAACTCTAGCTGCAAGCCAGTGGCAGAGCGGTGAGGATGTGAGGCAGGACAGGGCTGAAGTAGCACATTCATAGATCGCAACAATCTAGATGATCCAAAGTTGAAAACACACATCCAAGACATTTTAAGGCCATAGGTTTTTGTTTTGTTTTTTTCTTGCTTTTTAATGAAAAAAAAATATTTCTAAGTCAATTTCCTTCATTGTGAACTAGTTGTTATGTTGTGTCTGGACCACACAAATGTACATGCACACATGGCAGGGAAGTGTTCACTGTGAACTGAGATATTGTCATTTAGCTGGCAGTGTATATGTGTGTGTATTTGCAAACTGTCATTTGACAGTCATGCCTGTGCAGATGACTCACACAAACAATAGGTGCAGGGAGTCGTCACAATGGAGCTAATAGGGTCAGAGACAAGTGACAAATCAAATCTCTCATTGTCTGCTTTTCTCACCTCCTGGTTTCTCTGTTGGATTCCCTCCTGTCTGATAATCCTGAGTGTGTTGCTGCGTGTGTGTATGTGTGTTTGCCCTTGTGTGGAGTTTGTGGGAGGCGGAAAAAGACAGGGAGGTATTTTGACCTTGAAGAAAACGGGGAGAGGAAATGGTCAGGCTGAATTAAATTGTTCCCGTCTGACTCAGGTGATACATCTAAGGTGTAGTGTAGCACATCGGACACGAGGGAGTAAATGTCTCATATTCAAGTGGTGACATTCTCTTTCCGGACTCCGGGATCTCAGGCAGGTACATGAGAAACAGGTTTTCTGACAATTACGTTTGCACAGTGAGGCACATTAGTGTGCTGTTGAACTGTGCAATCTGAGAGGGATTTCCTAACATTTTATAATCACAGGAATTATTAGAATTTTCAGGGCTTTCCGTGAACAGGATCTAGTGCTTTTTAATGAGTAAATGAATAGAATGTCCTTGAGCCAAGAAAGTCAAGAAAGAAACAAATAAAGTCGAGTTATTTTTTCAGTTCGTCTGATACGAGTTTAAATTCATTAAAAGTGTATGATAGGTAGAAAGATAGAACAGCGTGATTCTGAACATTATCACTCAGACAGCACATACCTGAGCAAATTCCCAAAAATCGCTTTTTTGTCTGGGACACCTGCCTAGAATGTCATTATAAAGAAACATCTCTCCCTCTCTCACAGTTTCTCATTTGCTGCCTATATTCTAATGAACTGATTAAGACAGTATGGATACTGCTTGTGTTTGAAATTTTATTTGTGTCATGAATGGAAATTGAGCATTGTCTAATTACATGATGGCAGAAATGTGATTATAGAAGTCGTTTCCCACAGGGTGACAGAGTGGTGACACGACTAAGGAAGGGCAACAGAGTACGGTGTTTAATGGGCTGGGGATATAAATGGAGGTTTTAGAGACAATGAAATAAATAATAAATATTCTGTTCTTGTAAAAACAACATTTTTAAGCTGTCAAAATGTCAGTCACAGTGGCCAGTCAATTATTTGTGCCTATAGCTACCCCCCAGCTTTCCCACCATACACCTCTCACCTTACATGTGGATACTTAAACAAGCTCACACATTTTAAGGTTTAAAAGCCTTCCAAATCCAACATCACATCATTCATCACAGAACTGCTTGTGGAAAAGTCCGATTCACACAGGTAAAAACAAAACCAAGAGTTTTATGGCTTTTGTGTGTCATTTTCTGCACATTAAACACAGTTTAAACAGCACCAGAGCGGGGTGATATAATTTACTTGGCACCACAGTTGTTCAGTTTCTTTTTTTATTTGTGTATTTGTGTTTCCTGGCTGCTGAAGTTGCCCAATCCTTTTGCAAAATTGCCCCTCAATGTTTCAGCGACAGTGATAACAGCAAACACAGAGACCAATGAACCTGTCTGTGTCTCCATTCATGAAATAGACATTGTCTTTACCGCTCCAGGGAATGAGATAGCTTTAACAAGCGTGTATCTGTGTGTGTTTTATACACACACACAGATGCAACTGAGAGTATTTTTTTATTCCCATCCCCTGCTTCCATAACTGGCTCTATATTTACCTTCTTTTTTCCTTCATCTCTCCTCAACAGCTTACCATCTCTCTCTCTCTCTCTCTCTCTCTCTCTCTCTCTCTCTCTCTCTCTCTCCAGTTCCAGTTGAACTTGAACATATGTATCTACTGCATATCGGGGTAACGTTCCAACACTGGGGGACAAAACCTAACGTGACATTTCCGCTCCACATGGTACAGTGTCTGCTTAGCTCTAATTAGGCAGGGACTCAGATATATGGAGGCGCAGAGCATTTTACGCCACACTGACAGTCCTCGCAGAAGGGCAGCACTGCAGTAAAGCAGTTTATAAAACCAGGAGGCACAATGAGGAAAGTGTTTGGAAGATACACAAGGTTTGGGGAGTGCAAGTATGAGGGATTATATTCAAGCCCACTGGTATGCTCTGCTTTTTATTATCATTATTTTTATTTATTTATTTATTTATTACAATTTTCAAAACTGTAGATGAAGCATTCTGGTGCACCGTGACACACAAATAACATGTTCAGAGGGACCTGACACCCCTGCTAACACACTCACCCTGTTAAATAAACATTGTTGTCTGAGTTTTCCTGCACAATATGCAAGTGCACTATTTCATCATTAAACCAGGATATTCAAGCACTGTTGTGGCTTTGTTTGTTATCAACCCACAAAGGTGCTTGTCATTGATGCTGCTGTAGTCACTCTTGGTTATTTAGGGAGTTTGCACAATGGAGGATGTAGGGTGGAGTTTAAATGAAAACAGGGTTGGTGGAGTATGGAACCAGAGGCTGAAAAGTATTTTTTGCATGTCTTAGTCAAGTCTCAAGTGTCTTACGGTTGTCATGCATGTGCATCCAGTTTGCGCAGAACAATGCAGAACTATATGAAAGGAATTCAAAAATCTATTGAATTTTAAACCCAACCCTAACCCTAAACCCTATCTACACTATCAGCATTAATTATTTTATGTGAGAAATGGTAACTTTAAACTTTTTTTTGCAGTTCAGTATGAACAATATGCAATCAAAACTTTCTTTAAAGTTATTAGCTCTATTTCACCTTTTAACTGTAACAGTACAGAGGAGTACTGATGTCTGGTGTCTTAAAGAAGGAAGGGCTCATCTGTTTGTTGAATCATACTATAACTGACATTTTTTATGTGCCGCTCAACAGTCTTGATGCCTGAAACCCATCGCAAAATAAGTATGACAAAAGTATGATTATCATTGTGTTACATTATATGTACGTGATACTCAATACATGTAAAAACTAATTGTTGAAGTTTTGAAAGTGGAGGACTGATTCTTGCTTGACTTTAGTTGCTCAAAAGACTTTCTTGTCATTTGTTGCGCTTCATAACGAGCCTTACATTTTCAAAGGGGTCTGGACTACAGTCAGGCTTGTCTAGTACTCTACCTGCACTCTTACAATAGCACCACTGTTGTAAGTCCTTAGGATTGTCCTGCTGTGTAGGGATGTCCTTGAAAACATGGTTGGCTGAAAGGCAGTATATGTTGCTCCAAAACCTGAACATTCCAGCATTAAAGGTGCCTTCACAACCATTATACCAAAGTTACAGTGCGCTAATACACAGCCACACCATCACAGATGCTGGTATGGGTGAACGTCTTTAGCTTGAAAAACACCTTTATGATTTCAAAAACTGAAATTAATATGAGGACACTTTTCCAATTGTCAGTATCGGTTCATCTTAGAAGAGCTCAGGCTCAGAGAAGTCAAGAACAATTTTGTATCTTTTTGATATATATGTATATATTGTTCTTTGCATTGGAAAGAATGGATTAGCATTTGTTGATGCAGTATCGACCTGTGTTTCCTGACAGTAGTTTCTCAAAGCCCATGTATTAATATTCTACATAGAATTATGTTGCTTTTTAATGTGCTGCTGTTTGAGGGGTCAAAGTTCACACATTTAAATATTGGTTTTTGTCCTTACCCATTATATGTAGAGATTTCTTGATTCTTTCTATCTTTTGATTACTATTCTGGGCTGTAAAAGGAGTATTCCACCAATTCCATGTAATTTCAATTTGATCAATGTTGTCCTTAAAGTATTGCCCACATAGTCTTTCACAAAGTGGTAGAAGTCTTCCCATCCTTGGCCGTGAAGCACTGTGCCTTTTGAGAAGACCTCTTTCATATTCAGTCATGACATCATCAACCTGTTTAACTGTAAAATCTTCCAATCAGGTGTTTTTGAAGCATTCCAGTACTGGTCTTTTGATGTCCCAGTCTCAACTTGCTTGTGTTCTCTGTCTTTTTATTCTGAGAAAATATTAAGAGGCATTAATAAATTATTACAATATGTTCTAATTGTAATTAGAATTGAGAAGAAGTGGCCTATACTGTATCTGTGCCTTCGTCATTCATTTTGTAAATGGATAAAGCCGTGTAAAATTTAAAGTCGTAATATTACTAGATATACCCCTGATCTTAATGCCTCAAGAGGAAGGCATCTGGACTTCTTGTTGATTTTGAAGACGTTTCACCTCTCATCCGAAAGGCTTCTTCAGTTCTGAACTGTTCTAATTCTAAACAGTTCTATTTTGCTGCCATGTCAAGTTTAACAACAAAAACTATTAACAGATCCAAAAAAGAAAGACCACCTGTGTTGAACTTGTAAAGTACACCCCTCTGTAAACATATTATATAGTGGACCCTTAATGGTAAAACATGAATCACAGAAAACACAATATTTAGGAAAATAGTGACATATTAGAAAAACACATTTCCAAAAACACAACTTTTTACAAAACACAGTGTTACGGAAGGAAACAATATGTATGAAAACACAATAACATTTCAAGAAACACAAGGACATTTTCTGATTTCTAAAGTACTGTATAGTACTCACCTTGGAATGTTGCCATTATTACTGCATGCAAAAACCCCTCTAACTGTCCCTACACTTCACATCCTTTGGTCAATCCATTGGCAGGTCCATGTGTTTTAGCCTACTCTCTTTAACAGTATGGTCGGACAGGTTGCAGTTAGATACTGTAGACTGTCCAGATGCACTTAGATATCCAATCATGAGGAAATAAGTTTGCAAACTTTTCACCTAACTTTAATGCCTGACGTAGGTTGATATTTTATTAGTCATTGAAAGAGCTGCAGTCATCGTCATTTCTAATGATTAGCTCGCTTCCCATAGCCTGCCTTAATTGATTAACCAACACAGCCATCGGACAAGAGGGGTGGTCAGCATTAATTTAATTTGCAAAGAACTACGCAATGACAACTATTACATTTCATTTTCTGCCATATTTGTTCTGTTTAAGGCAGGTGCTCTTCCAGCGTACAGAAATTGTGTGTGTATAAATTGATTTTATGTGGTCAGACTATGTTATTAGTTAAGGCACTGGGAAAATATGAGGACACATTTAAACCTACCAGGCAAACACACACAAGCACACACATACACACACGCACACATTGATCTGCGGCTGGATATCACCATGTTTAACAGCGATGCATAGGAGTGCCAGAACCTAAAATTTAGACAACAATCAAAATAAGACAATTCAAATAAAATGAAGATATAATAAAGTATTCAAACAGTCTCAGTGATTTTTACAAATATTGAACTCTTATCTTATCTTTCTCTGTATGTTTTGCCATTGTTCTGATTATGGATGTTCCTATTTGATTAATTTTCCAATTTTTTAAAAATGAAAAGTTTCACTTGTCAAGTTAACTAAGCTTAAAATTACAAAATGTGATGTTTTACATAAGTAAAATTCTTGTTTTTAGAAAGCAACATTTTTGAGTAGGAAATCTGACATTTTGGCGTCTGTTCACTATAGCACAACAGCAGTGTCGAGTCAAAAAATAGCCTGTCATCTGCTTACTGTCCTTGAAAAAACTTTTACATTATTGCTGCACATACAATATACAAAAAAATATACACAATAAATAGTACACATAACAATCTAGAATCATTGTCCATAAATATCTACACAGCCAGATATTTTATTAATAAATCAGTTCTATTGGTCAAACTTTTTATTTTACTTTTTATATTTACTAAAACTTCCACGACTGCAACAGAGTTTTTAAAATTAAAACTAGTATTGAGTTTGGTTGATAGGACCATTTACCTTGAAAAGGCTATACAAAGTAGCAACGCTGGCTTGTTCAGTTCCTGTTTTTCCTACCTTTCGTAAACAAAGGAAAACTTCAGAAAGTATCTTTAAAGTTAACACACCTATGTGATATTATTTTTATTTGGGACATTTTTACCTGTCTAGTACTATTGCATTGTAAGCCTTTTCAAGGCAAATAGCCCACATGTCTGAATGCTAGAATGAATGCTGAATACTAAATTCCAAAATTCCAAAAGTCTTACAAATAGGGCTTGGGTTGAAAAATACTAGGGTTCTCCCAATTTTCTCCTGGGTTTGCCTAAAATCTCATTAATTCTCAGAATGTTGGTCATGGGACAAGAAGCTTATGAAAACATGGATATAACATTTACTTTGGTGACTACGGGATGAAATAATTGTCCATAAACTGTGATCACATTAATTTATCACATGGAAATGAATAGATTCTGCGTGACACATATACAGGAAATAAGTCATCAGTAATCCACGTTGATTCTTGAATTGTCTTTGGATCAAAAAACTGGCTCCTATATACATTATCATTAATAGATTTATACTTAGTCTAATAATGGACTAATCATTCAGGTGCTGGCAAGTGAGGCTAGCAGTGTTTAAGCAACTTGTCAATTATGAAAAAAATCATGCGCATCCCTACTCCAGAAGTGCTTCAATGTACAGTAGCAATATCCAGTGTGGACCTTCATAAACATAAACTTCACACATTTGCACCTGAGTGTTAGTGTACTCCAATCACGTGTGGGGGTCCACTGAGGGCTCTTGAAGATGAGACACTTTGACCTTTTAGCAGCCTTTGCTTCTGGGAGTGAGATGAGTGTGCTCTCTGGAGTTTTGGATTCCCCACATTGACATTTGTGGAACTAGCGCCGCTCCCCAGGCTATTTTTAGCTTTACAGCTTTTAGCTTTATTGTCGCAACAGTAAAAACAGCAGAGTGTATTCACAGTCCAGAGCATTTGGTTCATTTTGGACAATATATAAGGATTCTATGGAAATTCATATGGTTGATATTAAAATTATTACGGAAACTTGAAAATGTACAGTAATTCCACTATAACGTTATTGTATACCACTGATATGTAAAAATTAATTTAGAATAGTGAAATTTCAACAAAAACAACTTTAAAAATAAGCAAAGAGACAGGTGAGATCATGACCAAAGTACGAACAACAGCAACAACAAATGCAAATTTAAAAAAAAATAAAATAAAAACATGACCCATGCTGGTTCAAGGTTGGTGAGAGAGAAATATTTGAAATAATTGATCGAAGGATTTTTTTTTTTTTTTGAACTTCTCGGAACAGCCTTTCACTGTTAAAGTTATATTTTTCCAGTTTCAGAGAAGACATAACACCCCTGAAACATAAAGATACAGAAGGAGGCTTAGGCAATTTCCAAAGGAGTAAGTAGAATTTGACATCTCTTCAGATCATAAAGAAGTAATCTGGAGAGTAACAAGTGGAACCAGAAATAGGGCGATGAAAGGGTACATCTTTATTTGGGTTCTTAGAATCTCTGATAGAGTCATAAAAAGTCAATGTAGAATTTGTATAGACTGGGGCAGAAAAAGAACATTGGCTTAAATTACAAGGCGAAGCATGGCATCAGTCACATTTATCGTTGATAGTTGGATAAATTTAAGAGAACCAAGACTTACAGAAGTTGACTCCATTTACAACCTTAAATTGTATAAATTTCAACTGGGCACAGGGTGTACTTGAGTGTATATTAAGCACCACTTAATCCCACCATTGATCCGTCAAATTAATCCCAAACCTGACTTACCTTGATTCTGAAATAAATGATTCTTTACTTAGGGCATCATAGTAGAAGCCATCACAAATTTGAAATGATGTCTACATTGAAACCAAATCTTGAGTGTAGACAGCACTCTACGATTTTTTTGTGAAATTAGAAGGAGGTAGAGCCAGACCAGTAATTAGAAGTAAATTTCTGCAATAACAACTTTCTCACTTTAAGGGCCTTACTTCCCCATAAGAAGGAAAAAATATGAATACAATAAAACAGAAAGAGAAATCTGGGCAAAATATTCATGTTAACTGTGTTAATTGTACCTATTTTTGATAGAGGGAGAGCTTTCCACCTCTGAAAGTATGCACTAACCTGAGCAACCAAAGGAGAGAAGTTAGCACAGAATAGTGATGATAAGGTGTGGGTCATACTGATGCCTAAATATAACTAAACTCTGAGAGACGAAGTTTGAAACAAATACAGGATTGCCTAAGTGCTAGAGCTAAAGAATTTATAGGACAATGTTCACTCTTAAGGAGGTTGACTTTATAGCCTGAGAAAGAACCGAACTTCCTCAGCATAGATAAAATTGGCAGAATATTCATTGATAGGACGATACATATGACAGAAGATCATCTGTATACAGGGATCATTTCAATTCTATACCATGACGAAAAATTCCATGAAATAAAGGGAGAGATCTTAAAGCAATGTTGAGTGGCTACATAGCCAAGGCACAAAAAAAAACCCAAAAAACGGGAGAGAGAGGGCAGCCCTGCCTGGTGACATGAGAGTGTGTGAAGTAGCCAGATCAGATATTGTTTGTATGAACACTGGATTTGGAGGCGGTATAAAGAAGTCAAATTCAAGAAACAAACTTAGTCCCAAAGCCAAACCTATTTAGCACTGCAAAGAGATCATTCCATTCAACGCGATCGAACACTTTCTCTGCGTGAAAGGGGAAATTACTGTTTCAGGAACAGAAGTTGAGTGTTCAGACAAAACTACATTTAAAAGTGTATGAACATTAAAAAAACAGTTGACGCGCGCTTATGAAGCTGTTCGGTTGCTGTGATATAATTACAGGAAGAGCTTTCACGAGAAGGGATGCTAAGACTTAAGACAAAATTTTAAAGTCAACATTAAGAAATAACATCGGTTGTTAAGATGCACAAGATGTGGGGTCTTTCCCCTTCTTCAAAAAAAGAGATATAGAAGCCTGGCTTAGAGTAGGGGGCAGTGAACCATGTTCTTGGGCCTCATTATATACAGAAAGGAGGAGAGGGGCTAATTTTTTCCTCACATTTTTTAAAGAACTCAGTTGAAAATCTTTCTGGGCCTGGTGCTTTATTGCTTTGCATGACTTTAAAAGAAAGCATGATTTCTTCCAGTGATAAAGGTGCATCAAGTCCATCAGTGATAAAGGAATCAACAACAGGGGATTTTAGATTTTAAGGGAATAAAGTCATATCAACCTTGTCTGATGATGATTCTGATTAATAAAGAGAGGAGTAAAAATCCTTTAAGATTTTAATTGATTAATATTGGGTCAGAGAAAAGTTTACCAGAGGAATCCTTCATTTGGGAAGTAGCACGACAATGTAATAGAAGACGCTCCGCATCCATTATTAAATGGTAAATGGTAAATATCCTGTAATTTTATAGCACTTTTCTAGTAATTTTTGACCATTCAAAGCCCTTTTTTACTCTACAGGTTTTGCATTCACTCATTCACAGACATTTATACACTGATGACACAGCATCAGGAGCAATTTGGGGTTTAGTGTGCAGGCTTAGTGCAAGGTCTGGGATCAAACCAGGATTTTTTCTAGGAAGGTCCAATTCTATTTGAAGGTCTGTGACTATTTGAGTAGACTCTGAGAGGGATTAATGGCAGTTTATCTGTCAGTTTCTTGAATTTTTGTTGAAAGTCCATTTATTGAACTTTCTGGCTTTTGTTGCGATATACTGAATAACAAATAATTTGACCACGCAAATATGCTTTAAGTGATTCCCATAATAACGAGTCATTTTTATTACTCATCAATTTAAGACAAAATAAAATTAGTAAACGCATTGTCAGTCAATAGCAGAGGGGTGAACCTCCAAAGTGATTCTGGCTGTATGGTCGGAAAAGACTGAGATGGTCATGTTTCCTAACTGATCTGCTGTAACTTTCTTGCCTTTCTGAGAAAACACAATCCGAATAGTAATGGAGTCTTTCCACTGGTCCAGGCTTGGCGATAAGAGTATGATGGGTTTTGTCCACCAGTTCCTTCCCAAGACTGAAGGCCTCAATCAGCAGTTTGGAGACATTAGTGGCGGATTAGCGGTGACACTCACAGTTTTGATCCTGATACAGACAGATGTGGTAGATGGATGGATTTCCTAGAGAAATGTCAGAAGAGTACACACTCCTTAGCATGCTTTACGGGAGATTAAAGCCCTAATCCTCAGAAAATGATTGGCCTGAATCTTCTAGGCAGTCCTTTTGGTAGATCTAATGTTTCCTTTCTTTCTCTGCAGGTCGGAGGTCAATAAAGGCAGTGGTACCAGTGGATGGGGATGATGTCCATGCAAAGTAAGTACTCTGTCACCACAGCAGCCATCCCTTGTCTGTCAATTTAATGTATAAATACTATATGCATTCTTTTCTTCTTACACTAACAGTACCGAGGGTTTATATTACACAGGGGCTTTCAAAGAGGGCCCTATCTTCTGGCGTGCATCATGACTTCACAAGTCATGATGCATACACAGACCTAGTCCATAGCAGCGCAATCAATAACAGATTTACTGCAAAAAAAAAACATTCTACTATTACTGCTGCACGCAGGTAGTACCATCAGTGCCATTTTATATAGCTACAACAACAATATAACAATTACACAAGACGTTTAATAAACTAATCAGAGCAACCAAAAAGTTAAGTCACAGTGGGAGAGACAAAAGGAATATCTTTTCTGCTCCTCCTACATACCATTTCAATAAAAATATATTTATTTAACTTGTTTTTCACCACGATGCAATAAAACAGCTGTCTGCTACACAAAGCTTCCTCTTTGTCCTTCTGTCCCATTCTGTTGCTGTATTGTTGACTGTCACTGTCCCTTCACTTTCCAGATGTTCCATTTTTTCCCTTCCAATTCCATTTACAACCACAAAAAGCAAGTGCACTAATAAACCAAACTAAGTGGCTTTTGCACGTGACAAGCAGCACTGTCCATGGTGCTGATACAATAGCTTCTGTATAAGTCAGTCTCATTAAAAGAGAATAGATCAGTTGCATCCTGCAGTGGTAAGTTGGATTAGGGCCAGTCCTCACAAATGTACAGGTCAAGCAAGTCATTTCCTGAATCTTACCTTAAGTCAGGAGTAACTGCAGCAGCCTGGAGTCTTCTGCCCCCTGTCAACTTAAGCAGTATTTTCTATACATATAAACATACTGTATGTAAAATTACTTTTACTTGTGCTTTTAATATTTAATCAGGATAATATCAGATGTACATTTAATATCAGATACTAGTATCAGATACTAGTATTTTAAAAAAAATTTTTATGGTTGGCTCTCACTTTTGCCAAACTTATTTTTCAACATGATATCCTTAGTTTTACTCAAGTATGAGTTTGGGGTACTTTTAACAGACACAAGTGCAGTCTGTTGGTCTAGAAGTCACTGTAATCCATGGATAAAGATTTGTGCTGGGCCATCCAGACTAGGATCCAAGTCACACGATCTCCTACCCTAGGCAGGCAGGAGTAGAAATCAAGGCAGAGGTTGAAGAGGAAAAGGGAAAAAGGAAAAAGCAGAAAGTGTGTCCCCCTGAAAATAGAGAATTACATTAATCTAAGTAACAAAGTAACAAAGGGGTGGACTATTTTTTTTATGCATCTTGTTGAGAGGGGATTTGCCAGATTTTGCTGTATTATGGAGGTGAAAGAAACCATCCTTAAAATCTGTTTTGTGTCTGAGTTAAAAGTAAAATGTCTGTCAAAGATAACACCGAGGTTTATTGACCTCCAGTGGTGCTGGAGGTCAAGGCAGTGCCCTCCAGATTAACTATGTTGTTGGATAGTGAGTCTCTTATGTGTTAAGGGCCCAGCACAACTGCCTCAGCTTTGTCCGAATTTAACAGTAAAAAATTATGAGACATCCATTTTTTTTTTGTCCTTAAGACAATGAAAATGAATGGAGTGGGGGATTCCATGATTAACTTTAACAGATCTCGATAATTCATTATTACCAAAAATTGATACCTATTAGATAAGTATGACTTAAACCAGCTCAATGCAGATCCTTTATTGCCAATTTGGTGTTCCAGCCACTGTAAAAGGATGTGACAGTCAATGGTGTCAAAAGCTGGGCAATGATTTAATAAGACAAGTGTAGTAATAAGTCCCTCATCAGATGCAGGGAGGACTATTTTCAAATAGTTTGTTATCCAGAAGAAAGTCACATAACCATTTAGCTACTGCTTTTGCTACAATCTTTGGGAGAAAAGGGAGGTTGGATATTGTTCTTATAGTTGACTAAAACATCCGGAGCCCATGGAGTACATAAGCTGTTATGAGTGATATATTGATTATGTTTAGTAGTGAAGTGCTAACTAGGGGTAATACATCTCTGAGCAGCCTAGCCGGTATGGGGTCTATCAGACATGTTGACAGTTTAGATGAAAATATTGTTGTAATTAGCTCATGCTGGTCAATTAGATAGAAGCTCTTTCATAGATCAGGACTAGCAACTGTTTCTAAGGCACCTGTTGTCGGCCTGAAGTTTATGAGGTGTATGATATTTCTGATGTGTACAATACTATTAATAATAAAGCTCATAAAATTGTTACTTGTAAGAACTATGGGAAGGCACGGTTTAATAAAATTATGGCTCTCATTCAAGGATAGACTTGGTCTGTTTTCCTTCTAAAAGTAGTACCTGTAGATTTTTACTCTGTGCGTGGGAGCAGGAGCTGCTGAATACGATGATGAATATGTGTTTGCAGTGTTGTTCAAAGAAATGAGAATTACAGTCTCATTAGTTCAGGTCATAAAGTGCAGGCGGTACAATATTATGAATGAAGAACAATGTTGTTTCACAAGCTGCATTACTGATGATCACTTGCTATAAAAGCCTCAGTTAATGACCAAAGGGATCAAAAGTAACATTCACAGTAAATCTGCGAGTAAATATTCATAAATTTCATGATTTACCAGTTAGCAAACTATCCTTTCTATTTTATCATGATGGTCATGATGGTCTTATTGCAGCTGATCTGTCTGTGGCTGTATTTTTTTATTTATTCTATTATGTATACATTGTAATAGTAATAAGATGTGCCTTAATACTGCCCTAAAACATCACTTGCTTTCATATGTCCATGGAGCGGATTTTGGGGGGGGGGGATCCACAATTCTGATTCAGAGAGGTATAATCCAAATTCACCTGGTGTTCTGATCAGATTGTGCAGTTTGTGATAAATTCAATCAAATTTGAACTGAGTTTCCAACATGAGTAGATCTGGATCTTGGTAGGGCCTTTGAGCCATTGCACTCTAGAAATCGTTGTAGCCAATCCCTGCAAGCCACAAATATCTTGCTTCCATCATTTCCTTAATAGTAGATAGATATCCAACACAGATTTTTGTATTGATACTGTTTAATGTTTCCCTTATACTGAGTAAGAGTAAATTCACGTCTTGTCTCTAGCTCCAAGCTAACTTTGTTCTTTTCACTTCCAGCTGTTTTTTGCTCACCACTTAACAGCAATTCTTTCTTCTGTGTTGTTTTGTTGATTTGTGTAGAAATACACCATTCATAATGTCTTTGAACATTTCTGTCAGGTTTTAATTCAAGCCTCATCAAAACACAAAATTAAAAAAATCTTTTGCTTATCTCGACTCGCAGATTAATTACTGTCTATTAGTGCTCTATATTTAACACAGTTAGTCATTGCATACTAAGAAATCAAGGTACAAAAATGATATGTAGAAATGTTTTACCAGTCCAGTAGGGTCAAAGCACTACACTGTTGAATATTTTTGTACCTTTTTGGTTTCTACTATTTAGAGAATATTTCTGAACCCCAACTGACAAAAATGTTCCTTTATATCCTGGGACAAAAACTTACCAATTGAAAATAATTTGTGCCTAATAAGTTAAAGCTGGAGAAATAAGCAATATTTTAGCGTAATGAGATGAAAATATGTACATTTATTAACCAACAATTTTTTAAAGCAGTAACAATTTATCATCTTTTATCATGCGTCATTTTTTCTTTCATGGTGGGCCACAATATGTAGGTCTTGTTTTATCTTCACATTTAATGGTTTACTTACTGAGGGTGGCATTCAGGAGTGCACTTTTGCTGCTTTATTTAAACAAGGACACAGATTAGAGCCTTGATATCGATGCAAAATAGAAATAAATGGAGAATGGAGAGGTAAGACCATTAGAAATTGGGGGAAAAAAAAGCAAGAAAGGAAATTTTAAAATGTTTAAATTTATGCACCAGTTGAGCTACAGTAGTTAGGTAATAAACTGAGACAAAAGCTTCAAGATATCTAAAAAATGCAGTGTTTGGTGATTCAGCCCATTTCCTCTTAATTTTAACTACAGCTAAGGGGCTTTCAGTTTTTTCAGCCTCAGAGTTACTTCACAACTTTTTAAATATCCAGTCAGCTTTGGGATTTGGGGGCTTGATGTTGTTGAAATAAAACTTCTGTTGCATCAACGTATAAGGGTGGCTGTGCAAGTATCTCTTCCTCTTCTTCCTGGGAATCCGTGTCTGGTTCAAACATGTATGGCTGAATTGCTCCAGTGTTAGAAATCACCATTGTGCAGCAATTAGAAGACTTGTCTCAAAGTCACAAGATGACAGAGCAGGTAAGCCCAGCTCCTGGTAGAGGGCTGAGCGATGAGCGGGAATGGGACAGGACTAGGGTAGCACATTCAAAGATCCCCACAGACTAGATGAGTCAATGGTGTAGAATTATATCCGATCCATTTTAAGGCCACAGGGGGATTCTTTTCATGAAAGAAAAGCTAAAATATGTAATTTTACAAAACAGAAAAGGGCTTTAATGTGGTTTAATCAATGGCTGGAGGAAAAACTTTCAAAATGAAGATCCTCTCAAGCCACAACTCCCATTCACAACAGCTGAAGAACAGAAACTCATTCACTGCACTAAAACAAACACATCATACTTTTAAAAGGAAAAAAGAGATGATGGAAGGAGTGCTGCTCAGATGTGGAAAATATTGTCCCTCTTGTGTGCTTCATAGCATTGAAGAATTGATAAAAGATCTGAGGAACTCAAGAGGGTGATTAGTTAAAAAAAAATGTTTAATTCCTCATGGCGTTTATATCAAAACAACAGTAAAAATAACAGTAAAACATGCCTCAATGTCAGCCATCAGAGCAGGTACAAAATTGCAACCTTTGGGCTCACTTTGATCAATGGTCACTTTGGTCAATGTCAGGAGAATAAACTTGATGAGAAGGAGCTGTACACCAAAACCAACTGATTGGGTGGGATCTGTGGGAGCAGAGTGTCTTCAAGAGGCAGCAATGACATCATACATCTGAGGCAGGTGGTACCATTCACGCAAGAACAGCTAGTGATGTGCATGTGTGCTGCTTGCAGATTACAGTTCACCTATTACTCTGCTTCAGTGTTGATTTCAGAGAGCATGCAGGTGTTCAGAAAGCATTAAACTGTCTTACATTCACTGTATTAAATTTGGGATCTAATATTGGATTTAGATTTAATCTTTAGACAAAATTACTTATTGTTTTAGTCACATTCTAGTCAGTTATTTTTCTTTTTTCTTTAAGTTACTACATTCAGTGAAAATGTTTTCTCTTTTTCAACTTTTTTAATACAGGTATGAACAATTTGAATCAAGGTGACAGGTTGTAGTATTTCTCAACACATTAACTTGTGAAATATCCATATATCTCGAGCCTGGACTCTCACATATGTGATGCTGCTGTGGTGTCTTTGATGATCTAAAGTAAGTAAGTCAGTAAGTAATGCTATTAGTAGTAGTGGTAGCAGTAGTAAAAAAAAATGTATGGTTCACTTCGTGTGGCATGTCCCTTTAGGTTAGTTATTGTCTTTGCACTTAATTTGTAGCCGCATGGTGTCTCTTCATGTCCTGTTATTACAGTACAGTGCACTGTGTTTTTCTTTCTGCTAATTTCTAAACAATTTGTTTATAGATATGTTTTTCTGTGACCAAGCGTTGAATAATTTGCTGTGTTGTCATCTTTACGTATCGGGTTCATGTCATGTCATGTCATGTCAACCTCTCGCCTTAGTCATGAGAAAAGGCTATGGGGGAACATTTTTCAGCATGGTTTTCATTAAAATAACTAATAAATTAAATAAACCTAATCATTTTTAGTCCTTTTTGGAGCCTTCTTCTTTTTGCCTTTTCCCCCCTTTTTGCTTTAACTGCAATACCATCCGATGAAAGCTGTTTTTTGGTAATGTTTTCTCAGCTCAATTAGTGCAGTGTGTGAGCAGGATGCACTTACTGTAAATTCTTGGGTTGTGCTGCTTGGGTTGCTGGGGTTGGCTATGTGGATTAGCATAGGTTTATTTGTCGGTATTTTTTTAGTTAAGTCTGCCTTTGTTTTTACATTTGCTTTAATATAACCACTTTGTAAGACCTTGTTTTTAAAGGTGCAACATACCACTGCCGGTCCACTCTGGGAGCTGCTGCTCTTTCTTTCTCAGTCTCATTGTAATATTCAACCCCCTCCTCTTCGACCTACACTTTGGACAGATGACTGGATACCGTCAGTGTAAACGTAATCACAGGCTAGTTAATATATGCAGGAGTTGGCTTCTGCTCTCGCCACTGTTGGAAAGGAAGAGCTTCTTTCCTGTTTCTTGCTTGTGAAAGAATGTTGGGTTTCTCCATATTAATAAATACATTAATTGATTAAAAAAAAAAAAAATTTGTCTAGACTTGCTCTATATGTTAAGCCACGAGATAACATTTTGTTTCGTGAATTGGCACTGTAGAAGTAAAACTGACTAGATTAAAAATAGCAAAAAAGCATCTGAAAGTTTGTTCAAGCAGAGCCAGTTCTTCTTAGTCTGCTTTTAATTGTTTATCTTTTTACAACACTAAAAGAAAGTGCTCATGTTACCATGTGAAACTGTAATAAAAGACATTGAATTTAAGACAAGTAGAGATCAAACAAAGTCGTCCAATAAGATGTACAAACAGTGTGGAAACACAGGAAAGGAAAACAAAAAACAAACAACCTGGACACTGTACACACTCGGAATCTAAACATCGATATTGCTTCAGGTTCGCTCGCTTGCGCGAGACGTGAAGGTTTGGTTGAGTGATTTTTCCTGAAACGGAACTTTTTTTTTTTTGGCATAGAAACATTTAGGTGCCAGTTCTCTCGCATGTTCTGAACAGGTAGTTTACGGATCATCATGTTCCGGTGTGGCAACAGTTCATCTCAGCCGACATTCTAACTTATCAAACAGGTGCCTGCTCCATTTTGGGTTTTTTCATTTCAAAAAACAGAGGCATTAATAACTTTGTTGTTTATCTTTTCTTGCTTTGACAAACCAAAACATCCTCCTCAGTAAAGGTAAAAAAAACAAAAAAAAACATGCACAAGATTTACCTTAACTGTGCTGTTTAGCACATTAAAACCCATTAAAAGGCACCAATTTTTTTAAATATTCACGCACACATCAGACCCATATCAGACACCTAAATTCAAATGACAGCTAGTCAGTATTAATTAAGATGAATGTGTCACAATCAGCTCCTGGTTTTCCCCTCAATCACCCCCACAGTACCTCTTTAACTACCTGTCCTCATCAAGTTGATCAGTCTCACCTCTTGCTCCCAGCTGCAATCTATCACCCAGCTCCTCCACACTCACTCTTTGCCAAATTGTCTTTCACAGCATGCAAAATTTTCCAGCCTTTTTCCCCAGACTAATCTCTCGGCTTAGACCCTGCCTGTCACGGAACTGTTCTCCACGTTTCTGCCCAGGTAACCCGACCTGCCATTTTCCTCTGGACTTTGCTTATGCTCACTCCCTGTAATCCTGCTGCCTGCCTGGACTCCCTCTTTGGAGGGTCTTGGGTCTGAACTCACAACTGTTACAGTACAATCTGGCCAGACATGGACCCAGCACAGATCAATGACCGGATCTCTAAGATGGAGGATATGTTCAGCCAACTGGTTGCCAACTCCATCGCTGTCACGGTTGAGAACTGCCAAGTCATAGCAGAGGTCCAGCGTGATGTGGCAGACATGCAAGCCCGGTTCCAAGCCCTGGATATGGGCTTTTCCAATTGGGGTACTGCAGCTTCAACCACCAACATTGGAGCTTCACCAGCTGGGGCTGTCTCCTCTGTCGGCGCTGCAGCATCTCTTCCTCCACCCCAGGATCCGTGAGCTTAACGTGGGCTCACCGGAGCATTATGATGGTGAACCTGCAACCTGTAACACCTTCCTCAGCAATTGTGCAATCATCTTCTCCCTGCAGCCGCTCACCTTTTCTTCAGAGGCGGCTAAGGTGGCGTAAACCGTCAATCACCTCACGGGGCGGGCGCGCTGGTGGGGAACAGCTGAGTGGATGAGAGGGATGCCTGGCTGCCCGTCCTTCTGTGCATTTGCTGATGAACTCCAGAAGGTGTTTGGTACCGGGGCCTCTGTGAGCTGACGCGGGGCAAGATCTGTTGGATTTGGTTCAGGGCAGCAGGTCAGTCACAGATTGCACCATTGACTTTCATACCAGGGCTCCACTATGTGACTGGAACCCGGCCGCCCTCTGTGATGTCTTCATACGGGGGTTGGCTGGATACATCAAAGATAAGCTCGTGGCTTATGAACTGCCGTCTTCGATGGAGGGGCTTCTCGCCCTCGTCAGTCTCATCAATCAGTGCATCCAGGCGTGCAGACGGGAGCGCCGGGCTGAATCATTCCGCCTCCCTGGTCCCTGCAGCCTCCCTTGCTCCCGGCCAACAGTGATGTCAGCGCCCGTACCTTCAGCTGCATCCGCTTCTTGCAGTGAGCCGATGCAGCTTTGTCGTTTCCGCCTCTCACCGGAGGAGAGGAAAAGAAAACAGCAGTGGAAACTCTGCATGTAGTCTGGCCAGCCCGGTAACTTTGTCAGCCAGTGCATGGTAAATGCCAGAGCTCATCAGTAGTTGGAGGCATACTGGTGAGCTCAACCACTAACTCCGCCTCCATGCAAAGACCCATAGTCAATGCTGAGTTTCTGCTGGCTTCTGTTTCTCACCCTGTCTCCATCCTCATTGTTTCCGGGGCAGATGGTAGCATCATGGATGAGAACTTCGCCTTCCAGCTGGGACTTCATCGGGAGCAGCTGTCGTCATCCTTCTGTGCCAGAGCCTTGGATGGGCATGTCATCGGGCAGGTGAAACATCAAACCAGCCCTGTGTGCATGCTCCTTCCAGGCCATGGTGAAACCATCCGTTTTCTGCTCCTGCACACGCCGAACCAGCCGGTCATTCTGGGACTCCCCTGGCTCCACCTGCACAATCCAGAAGTTGACTGGATCACCTGTTCCATCAGGTAATGGAGCCCCACCTGCCAGCGGACCCGTCTCAGCTCACCTTCTCTTATCAGCACTCTCGGTTCCTGTTCCTGCTCTAGACCTCACGGGGGTTCCAGCCATTTACTACAACCTGAAAGAAGTCTTTAGTTAGACCAAAGCCACCTCCCTGCCACCACACCGTCCTTACGACTGTACTATTGACTTGCTTCCAGCACTTCCTCTCCCAAGGGACGCCTGCACTCTCTCTCTCTGCCCCCGAAAGAGAGACCATGGACCAATAGATCAAAGACTCTGTGGCAGGACAGATTATCCGTCCCTCCTTTTCAACTGCTGGTGCGGGGGCGTTCTTCGTTGCAAAGAAGGACAAGTCTGTACGCCCCTGCATAGACTATCGTGGACTGAATAATATCACGGTTAAAAATCGTTACCCCCTCCTGCTCCTTTCCACAGCCTTTGAATTTCTCCAGGGGGCAACTGTGTTCTCCAAGCTCGACCTAAGGAACGCCTACCATCTGGTTCGCATCCGGGAAGGGGATAAGCAGAAGACTACCTTCAACACACCTACAGGGCATTATGAGTATTTGGTAATGCCCTTTGGTTTGACCAATGCCCCCTGCTGTCTTCCAGGCCCTGCTTAGCGATGTGCTCAGAGACATGCTCAATCACTTTGTCTTTGTCTACTTGGATGATATCTTCATTTTTTCCCAGAGTCAGGATGACCATGTTAACCATGTAAGAGCCATTCTCCGCCGCCTCTTGGACAATAGTCTCTTCGTCAAGGCAGAAAAATGTGAATTCCACATTTCCTCAGTTTCATTCCTGGGGTACATGATATTCAAAGACTCCCTTAAAATGGACCCCGCTAAAGTCTCAGCAACCTCAACCTCTTGGCCAGTCCCAGAGACATGTAAACAACTACAACTCTTCCTGGGATTTGCCAATTTTTACCCGCGCTTCATCAGAGATTTCAGCTCAGTTGCTTCCCCTCTCTCCGCTCTCACATCATCCAATGTGTCCTTACACTGGACCGAAGCAGCCCAGAGAGCCTTCGACACGCTCAAGTCTCGGTTCTCCACGGCTCCTATCCTCCAGATCCCAGAACCAGAGCGCCAGTTTGTCGTGGAGGTGGATGCATCTAGTGTGGGAGTAGGGGCTATCCTGTCCCAACATGCTGCCATTGACCAGAAACTCCATCCCTGCGCCTTCTTCTCCCGCCGCCACTCACTGCCTGCCAGATTGTCTTTCAAAGTTATTCAGCCTTTTTTACCCTACTGATCTCTCGGCTTAGACCCTGCCTATCATGGACCTGTTGTCCATGTCTCTGCCCAGGTAACCCGACCTGCCATCTGCCTCTGGACTTTGCTTCTGCTTGCTTCCTATCTGATTGTTGCCCACCTGGACATCCCGGAGGGTCCTGTTTAGTTCAGCACTTGGTGTGTGCTCACCACCATATCATTGTTTGTCTGGACTCTGTACCAATAAAGCCCTGAACTTTACTGGTTTTGATTTGTGCCATTATACTGGATACACTGAATAACACAGATGAGATACACTTAATGTGCAATGACTACCAGCAAGTTTGAGCACTGTGATGCTGTGACATGTGTGGAGTACAAACATGCAAGCAAATGGTTAAGTTACTCACTGACTATTCAGGATTTCAGTTTAATGGATGGATGATGCTGTCATTACTAAACAACAAATTGTTCCACTTCACTCTGCTGAGAGGAAATATGGTCAATCTACTGATGAATATACCAGTTGTTCAGTTAAGGTTTGAGGTGTACTTGAGCTCAGTCTGACACCTGAAACAATGAGCCACACAACATTGAGCCAGAAAAAACACTAATCTCATCTCAACATCATGCAAGCTACCACGTGAATAAGATTGTTTTGCTGCTTTTGTGTCTTGCAATGTTTGCTGTAATAACATTATTGCCAAACTTAGCATTGCAGAAAAAACATTACACAAGACGCTACTACATTTCAGAAAACACAAAAACATTTCAGAAAACACAATCGTTATATTTACAATTTTGGGGCATATTTAAAAAGACAGTTGTACATGGAAAATTAAATATATTATATTCCAATAACATTCTTGTCATTTAAATGCAGCTGTGCATATTCTGATTAACAAAGCAGATAGCTGACTGTCTGTGACAAACAGCTAGGGGGCACTGTGATGCAAACTGCCATAAATACACAAATTGAGATGCATATTCCAAATGTACTGTATGCTATGCACATGGCCAGAAAACATTGAATATGTCTTAATTAGAAAATGCCTAATTCATTCGAAATTAAGAATTCATAGCAAATTGAATGTGCTGTTTACATAACCTGTATCAAATTCTGAATATTGCCAAATTCAGAATAATAGTAGAATATTATTGTGTACTTGAACATTACAGAAAACACAACCCCAAAGTTGCAGTAGTTGTATTAGTAGAAGTTGCTGTAGCAGTATAATTAGTGTCTGATATCAGTCATGTCTTCTTCCCTTTAGTGAGTGAAGCAGACAGTGTGGTGAAGGTGGCGGAGTGGCAGCAGACGTACTATGCCTCAGACTCTGGCATCCAATCTGGGGCCACCACAGTCCGGGACGATGAGAGCAGTACTGAGTACAGTGGCCGCAAGAAGTACTCTAGCAGTACTACAACCAGCACTGCCACTGCTCCTGCTACTGCCACCGCTGGGGTAGGAGACTCAGCAGCCAGTGCACTAGAGAGCCCCATGGGTGAGACTTTCTCTTGCTTTCAGGAGGTCATGTTGTTTGGTGTTTTGGTTTTCTCAGTTTCATTGTATTTTACCTTCTCTATTTTCTCAGTTAATCTTAATTTCTGTATTTCAGCATCCCATGCTTTCTCTCTGTTCATTAACAGATATCTATTCATTTTTGTGGGTTGCTGTTGCTTTTTGTTGATTTTGCGATAGTAAAGGCACACATGCAAAATGTATTCCATTTGTCCATTTTCTGGTTCATAATTTACTTCTTTATATGGTTGCCCACTGGTCTATCTCACACATTATTATCCCAGACACCACTGAATGAATATTGATTAAACACATTTTCATTGAAAAAAATTGTGGTTCTTCATAGCAGTGTATCCTCATACAATGCAATGTTATTACATTTAATATTTAGATATGAGCAATTTTTCTTGTGTAATACATGGTGGGTGGTGGGTTTTGTACCAATTATAGTGTGAGGACAGTAAGCTCATTTCGGAAGAAGAAGCCACCCCCGTCTTTTATTTAATTTAATTTAATGTATATTTATTTTGATTTCAATAAAATCTCAGTTCATTAATTACCATGCTCCAGTTTCCTAGAATCAGGAAGCACATAGGAGTTTTTGTCAGGAGTTGTTGCTCCATTAGGCCACACGGAGAAGCATACCCGAAGTCAGCGCTTGTGTAAGGTGAAGAACATAAGAAATGCAGAAGTGCTAAAAGCAAAACTGTGTATACAGAGACGTGACGCCTGCTGTGTGACATGTCTGTCTTTTGCAGGTAAGAAAACATAAAATAGTAAATTACTGAACATATGTAGCATAGTCCCAGGGTCACAGAGATGAGGGAGAAGTTGCTGTATATAGGTTTTAGAGTTTAGTTTAGGGTTGCAACTTTTCACTGATATGTGTAGGGGACTAGGGTTGCCAACCGTAACCATAACCACAAACCTTGAAATTGTCCCTTGATTATAAACTAGAAGATGTGTTCCATACAAAACTAATACAGACACAGTTTGTCCCATATTTTGACAATGAGCTGAATGCAGATCGGCCCCTCTGTCAAGTTTTACAGATGGACTGAGTCATGGACAATGAGAAGCAGCTGCCAGGTGTACCCTAACAATGAGGTTACACATTCTGCATGAGATCTGGTTGACAGGAGTATGTGATTCAAAAATAGCTTTTTCCACAATCATTAAAGAGACAGAAGTACATTGAACTCTTCTAAATCTGTGTGCCTCAAAATATGCAGACTTTCAATATAGAATAATTGCAGACATAAGTAATTTATGTACTTATGTTGTTGATGTCTGTTTTTTTAATGTTAATGTTTAATTTACATTACATGACTTTTAGCCTAATCTACCACTCTCCGGATCGTTTTAGAGTTTGCTAATGCAACACAAAATCTTGAGCCAGATTTGTGTTTGATTATAGCCACTCACTCTGTGAACTATTCAAAGTTCCAACACGTCACCACCTCCAACTAAATGTCTTGCATCCTAAATAACTAGAAGGCTTGTCGACCACTATAGCCAATCAGAGCACAGGATACAGGTTGAGGGAAAACCATAGACAGATTTGAGGCTGAAACCTGGATGAGAAATACAACATAGACAAACCAGACATTTTTCTTTGTAGAAATGATGACCCATGCGCCAATACAATCTTTCACCCATATTCTTTTCTTTAATTATTCCTGTGATTCAGAACAGAATATAGTGCTTATTTTATTTTTGGCAAATGTCAAATGGCAGTTTGCAATTGTTTAGAGACCAGGTCAAAAGACCAGACTAAAGGACTAAAAATTAGTGTTTGCGTATTAACATGTTTATGTTCATTAATATGCCTTGTCATTATTATACATAATAAAATAAAGTAAATACATAAATAGGTCAGATGTTTTGTTTTTTTTTCCTGGTGAAGGATATTGTAGTGTGTGACCCCCTGTTAACAGACATATGGTTTGAACTTTAAACAACTACAAGATGGCATAAATAGTTACTTATTGGTTGGTCTCAAAATCAGATGTCAAAACAAACATGTTGTTAGATTAATTCCTGGGAGAGTCAAGATTAAATGAGGATGGAATTAAAATGAGTAGTATGTACCCATGGGACAAATGTGGTGTGGCTGGACCTTGTTACTAATAAATCCAAAATACTTTTCGTAACACTGCAGTGGATGATCTAATCCTCTGTTTAAATTGCAAGTAGCCCCCGAAATTTGTGTTGTTGCCACAATTTCCTGTTGTTGTTCTCCTTATTTGAGTTAGTGTCAAATCTCACTGCTAGCTGCTTTTTAATCTCCTGGTTGTGGGTTGCACTCAACAAAAAGTCCAAGGCTTGTCCCATTTTTCCAACCTAGTCAGCTCACTCTGTTTATACAGATACAGATTACAGATTTGGCGCTGTTTCTTCCAACGTCGTCTCAGAGGTAGAACAACTTTGACCCACCATTACTCCTTCATGATGTTTATGGGGCTAATTCAATATGGGCGCAGCCAACCTACATTTAGTGGGCTAAGTAAAAGGAGCTTTTGTTATATCAGTAGTTTCCTTGAAAACTACTTGGGTAGGTACAGGAAAATATCATGCTGTGGACTAAAATAAGGACGTTAACTAACTATGCGGTAACTAATGTACACAAACTTCATACATTATGTAACTTACTTTACATACATACTGTATGTTATTTCAAAACAAAACATTAATATTTAATGACAGGATTGAAACTGCAATCTCATAGAGCAAAGCTGTGTTTAATCCATCCAACAACTTCAACCACCCCCCATTCTGACATTGATAGCATGGAGTAGCATCATACGACTCCTAAAATGGACGATGAAGGGTCTCAAGCAAAGCAACTGGAGGGGTAACCAAAGATAACGCTAAGGGTCATTACACTCTTTGCCATATTTGATGAATTTGGGGTGAGTTCCGGTTACATATGGAATTATTGGATTTACCCATTCTGTGATAGGCTTGAAAAGTAAAACACAAATGTCCACAACACTGTAAGATTTATCATTCTTATAAATCTTATTAAAGCAATTTGGTACTTGGTGTAGAGTGCAATTCAAAAGTCAAAGATATGTGGCACAGATTTACACAGAGGACAGAACTTTTTTTTTGACACCTGTATGTAAAGTAACATACCTAACTTAATGAACAACAGATTCCAAACAGGGAACATAATCAATTGACTAACTCTACAACAAAGTCATTGTAAATATATTTTATTACCTTGGAGAAGGTCTATTAAATTTCCTTTTAAAGAAAACATTCTTTTGATCAGTCATTACAAAATGGGCAAATTTTAGGGGATTGGCACCACACTGAGAGATGCATTCATCTGGTCTGTTAATTACTTCATGGAGGATCTCTTCATACCCTGAGAGAATTCCGTCTCTTTTTTAAGTACTGGAAATTCAGCATGCCAATGCTGTGCCTCATGAGTCCCACTTTCCTGCTAATCACATAATCATTGTATCTGAGGAGTCTCATAGTAAGGATAAATAGAGCTATCTGTCGAATCAGCAGTGAAACTGTCAACTTTAGTAAATGTCAAAGTGACAGTGAGTGTGATGAAGAATATGAATGCACTTGAATATGCTTTTGTCACTGATATAAACATTCTGATGATGTTAAGTCGGGAATCCCAATTGTGTCTCACATGGCATACTTCCACTTTTTAAAAAAAATTTAAACACCATGTTTTCAAACCTGATGTTTCAAAAGTGAATACACACAAAGAAAGACTTGCTCGCATTAGTAATGTGCATTTAAAGAGAACTCCTCCTGTTATGTATGTTTCATCATAGAACCTAACTGAATAGGACATTTCCCACTTATTTTCTATTAATTATATATTGCAAACAGTTTCCAATGGCAAGTAATTACCTATTTCGTCTATGTTTTCAGTTCATTCAGTACACAAAACTGAGCATTAAACAAGTAAAACCAGAGATATATATAGCTCGATATATCAAGCTCAACAATGTTTTACAGTTTTGTTTGTGAAGCGTTTATACCACACCAGATGATGCTAAAACACAACTTGACTGATAGATCCAGTCATCTAGCCCTACTCCACCTGGTTGTATAAATAGCAGGACGAATCGTGCCAAATGTTTCTTTTAGCCATCAGCTATTTAAGCTCAAACTTGATCATGACCATACAAATTATGATAATAGAGTGTGTACTATGCTATGTGGGCCATCATGTGTGAACAACTGTTTATACAGATACAGAGTGCAAGAGAACCCGACCCACAGGCACATTTGCAAATTATGTTATGCATATTGGTGCATTTGGAAAAAAACAAAGGAAATTTATACATAATAATAAAATGTCCATGTGTCATTGTTAAGGTGATGCAGGCTTCAAATTCGGTTAGAAAAAGCTGGAGTAGATTCTTACTTGTCCATGATGTGATGATGTGATTTGGTCCTTTTTTAAACATTTTGAAATGTTATACAAACCACATAGCCACACAATCACACTGCAAAAATGCTTCATGTACGGTACATTACAGGCATCGGGTGCAGATGTGCTTTGGGTTGGTCATTTTAAAAGCCACTCCAACACATGCACTGAAAATTTGGACTAGGGTTACAGAGGGTCAAAGATACTACAAAGGAAATGGTGGCTGGGAAAGAATGGCACTGTTTATCAAATATAAGGTGACATATCTTCTTCACATAGAGGTGATTAGGTTGTTGGTTGTAGACTGAAAAAATGGCTGGATATTGGCAAGAACTTGACTGAATGCCATTGTAACGTATTGTATCCCAAACATAACCATCGGATGAGATGCTTTATCACTCCAGGAATAACGTTGTCATCATTGCAACATGAACTGTGCACAATCATGCTGTAAAATGAGGTGAGGCACAACAAACATTTCTCTGTTTCTTCTTACTCATCACATTACATGAAAATTGCAATCAGTAAAATTCTTTCTAAATATATTGTCCTGCACCACAATATCATCACCCTGTGGCACTTTGCTTACAACACTGACATTTCCGAACTGCTTTCCCTCTCAACACCCCATGGTTGGTTGGTGGTTCCCCATGGCAACATGGATGCCAATGGCTGTTTTGTAATTGCATGGCTGACCCAAAGTCTTTTGGTAATCACTTACCAGTGGTTGTCCATGACAGGACCATTGCACACATGTACCTTGGTGTTAATATACTGTATATAATTCTCTGGGGTGGAAAGACCATGTACAAGCATGTAGGAGCAAAAGGCAACACAGACTGCATTGTCTGAGAAGGCTCAGAACCTTTTGTGTGACTTGGGATGTGTATCTTCTATTCTATCAGACTGTAGTGAAAAGCCTGGTACGCTACAAACACACACAAACCAGCAAGACCCTCTTTCCCAATATTGAACCATAGCCTCTGATCCTCATCCCAGCCACTTCACATTTGGGTGTAAACTTCGATGGATGGTGAAGCTCATAACCTGGATGCCAACAAAAGCCAGATGCAAAAAGCAAAGTTACATTCTTGAGGTTCTCAACCTAGGCACTCTTGTCACCCTGATTGTGGCCTTTAGATTCTGTCTAATGATATTACCAACAGGATCAGGGACAAGGAACAACCTTTGTAGAGTCCAACAACCAAAACAAACCTCTTACACTTTGTGTCAAGAATATAAACACAGCTCTCACTTTGGTAATATATTGTTGGAATGACTTGAAGTAACGACCCCGGTAACCCATTTCCTCAAAGTGGCCGAGACTCCACTAGGATATGGTTGGAGGCTTTATCCGAGTCCACAAAGCACATTTAGATTGTTTGAGGGAACTCCAGTGATCCCCCCGCCAACAAACCTGCAAGGGTAAAGAACTGGTTGGCTGTTCCACGGCCAGGACAGGATCCATGTTGTTACTCCTGAATTCAAGGTTCAATAATGGGACCGAGCTTCTGACCCACTAAAATATGTAAGACTCGGGTTTAAAGTTATCAGTGATCTTTCCTGCTAATCACTTATATTGTATTAAACATGGCTGGAGTCAGGAGGAAGAGGAAGGAACAGAGTGCTGTATGACACCATTTTGAAATTGTGTTCTCTGTGGGGACCCAACTTGAGAAGTTAGCCCCCAAGGCTTTCTAAAAGAAAGCCTTTTGTAAAGTTGAAGTTTTCTTCAAGGTTAGCTAGTAGTTTATTAATTAAACATGCGGGAAAAGCTAGAATAAGGGAAAAGCTAGAATAATAATGACAATAAAAGACATTCACTGACATGAGGCTCCAATACATGAGCCAAAGCACTCTGTATGATCCATTCACCCACAGCAATGTGGTTTTGACATGGTTTTGTCACTCTCCTTCAGAATTAGCTTTCTGCTAGAAAGCTGTATGGGCTATTTCGCAGAAAGCCTTCCAACAAGAGAATGAAAAACTGCTATCAACAATTGATGATAATGTCGAATATACTGTATATTATTTGAGATATCACTTACATTTTACATAGCAATTCATTGAATGTTAAGTGCTGTGCCAGTGTCCATGCTGCTGGTCATGAGGCTGACAGATTAAAGCAGATTTTGCCATATTAAGTCAAATTAGATCTCATTTAAATAGGCAATATTTTACCCCTGGGGAGCTAATGCAGAAAACCACATATAAATTGGACACAATGATACACTCAGATAACACTCATTAAAATGTTAGCTGAGTGTTGAGTAGTAGAGTCACACAGTCACATCTCCCAACTTTAATTACATATTTTAGCATTATTTTTCCAATTCATTCAATCTTGTTATAGACTCTTCTTGAATGTTATAGAATATCTCTTGCTGTCAGACTCACACACACATATTCTCTCTCTCTCTCTTTGTTATTCTTTTTCTCTCAGATTTAGATTCTCAGTATTCCCTGACCCGAGCTCAGAGAGTTAGGGCTGCCATGTTCCCAGAAACCCTGGTGGAGGGGGAGGCAGCAATGCCTGTTCAATCAGATCCTGCACAGCAGAGCAACGTGCAACGACTTGCTGAACCCTCACAACTGCTTAAGACAGCTATTGTCCACCTGATAAACTACCAAGATGATGCTGAACTGGCCACTAGGGCAGTGCCAGAGCTCACCAAACTTCTGGCAGACAACGATCCGGTATTACACTGCCATGTTGAATTTCAAAAAAATGCTATTTTTTATTATCTCTCTGGCTCTCATGTTCTCTTAAACACATTCATTTCTCCACTCTCTAGGTTGTGGTGAACAAGGCAGCCATGATAATCAACCAGCTGACACGTAAGGAGGCCAGTCGTCGAGTGCTGGTACAGTCTCCAGCCATGGTGGGCGCCGTGGTGCGTGCCATGACAATAGCAGTTGACGTAGAGACAGCCCGCTGCACCGCCAGTGTGCTCCACAGCCTGTCACACCAGAGGGAGGGACTGATGGCCATATTCAAGTCGGGAGGGATACCAGCACTGGTCCGTATGCTAAGGTAACATATTTCTGTTGAGTATAATGCTATAATTAACTTAGCTTAAAATAAATTCATTCAGACATAATCAATGGAAATGTTGTTATTTAAAAAATCATGCCCTAGTTCATACGAAAATTGCCTTCCTGAAGTGTGTCACAAGATGGAGAGATATGTGTACACAGGATCGGATAAAAGGAAACTAGAAAGTCTACCACCTATCAGTTATATGTTTCCACAAGGCATACAAAGCGGACAGTAAAAATATAATGTGGTGGGATGAAGAGGAAACGGAAAGGCTGGGGGTGGGGTTGTGGTAGTGTGATTGGTAGAAATATCATTTTTTAGGTGCATGTTTTGTAATAAACTCTGGATTTCAGAACAAATTAAGTGTAGGGGGTCAAATTGTTGCACATAAGGAAGGTAAATAAAGTAAATAAGAATATTGAAAATTGTTTAATATTAGCGGTAGTAATTAAATTAAATTAAATAAGACAAATGGTCAGATAAATGTAGTGAAGGGTAGAGACCAGGTTTTTTTTTTTCTAGATACTCTCTCACACTGGCCAGAAATCCCATTATACTGCGACCTCACAATATGTTAGGTTGCAGTGATCTTTGACATCCAAAATTTAACCAATTCACCCCCAAGTTCATATGCAGGTTTGTGCCAAATTTGACAGAAAAATATCCCTCAATGCATTCTTGAGATATTGTGCCCACAAGATTTCAGGTCACAGTGAATTCTGCCACAGTCCATTTAACTTGACAAGATTCATATGTGAGATATCTGTCATATTCGGAATTTGCATTACACTATCATCATAATTAAATTTTAATTATGATTCAAGTCATTTTCAATTCAGTTTTGTTTGAAAATTTGGAAATATTTCAGAAATATATCTCTGAACAAAGTTCATCACTTTAAGCAACCTATTTCAAATTGTTTAATGGTTTTCACACATTTATTTAATGCAATGTAATAAAGTTATTGATTATAGCTAGCACAAACACAGAAGATCCGTAGACTTTGTGCCCTGTAAAAGAAAAACCACATCTTCGACGATTTGATTCAAATACTAACTAAAACAGAGACTGCTAAATTAAAGTGTGGAAGGTACAAACATTAGCTGCACTCAAGGTTAAGGTATTTCAGTGTTTACAGTTTCCCATGTCCAGTATGGCAACCAGAGACCAACTGAAAATTCTAAGCAAATGATGCTAGCACGCAAGACTTCAATGTCAGCACAAAATGTGGTGCTTTTCCAACCCCTGAGCAGGGCTGCCGAGTTAATTCCTGGGGCTTAACAGAGGAGGATAATTCAGAGTCGTAACTGATTTGGGACCTTAATTCTCATAGACAGATAAAGTAAATTGAATTAGAAAAATAAAATAAAAGTGCTTCACAGTTAGGAACCTTTTAATATGGTTGACATCCATTTCTGGTATAAATATGCAGCCTTTTCTATGTTTAACCCTCCTCACCTATTTCCAATTAATAACCACTTTCCCACCCGTTTGAACATTGAACTGAAATACAGCATCTGATCTGTAGATGTTTCTTGAAACTTGTATTTTACTGTCTCTGAACATGGCTATTCATTGCATGGGTAAAATGAAAACCTTTCAGGAAGATAGTACATTGTCTCTGGTTAACATGTTGGACAACAGGGTTGATTGACAGGTTGGATGGTGTGGTTGTTCCAGAGTTGTCTATAATCAATCAACAGGGTCTTTGTGAAATACGCTTAAAAAGATGTACTGTAGAAAGTACTTGTCATTAAAAAGGAGTCTTTTGGGCCACTGAAGAGATGAGTCCTAACGGAGGAACGACAACATGCACAACAAACTTGGTTACAAACCAGGGTTTTGTCGGATTAACCAGCAAATCTTCAAGCTCTTTAAACAATACACAATTTATCTTTCATTCTCATCTCTCTCTCTCTCACCTTACTCTCATCAGCTGGCTGTGGGTGTATCCTTTTCCTCCAACCAAAGCTAGCCACGATAACTATGAGCCTATTATGTCACAGTAGCCGACCTTTAAATGCATTCTCATTTGCGTCTCTCAGATGTAATTGGAGGATTTTCGTGCAAACCTCCTTCCCCACTCCATTGTCCTCCAGCTTGCCTGGCTCAGAGGCAAGTCGAGCTCACAATTCATTCCATTCTGGCGCTGTTCTCGAGTGAACTAGCTTGATCTGATCAGCGCCACCAGTGTCTTGACTCTGGGGGGATCTTCTATTCTATGCATCATCAGCTCATTCTCTTTATGGCTATGTCATCGTGATAGATTCTAATCACCAAAGTGTTTTCTTTTCTCATGCACAGACCATTAAAGTTATCACTCTTTCAAACTGAGTCTCTCCTGATTGAAATATTATTATATTATTGTGTTTGTGAAATATGTTAAGTCACAGCATGAGTTTACGAAAGATATTTCTATTGCTAGACTGTATTTCCAAATTTGAAACCTATCAAGCTGTGTAAGAATACTTAAAGATTAATAGGACATAGCAAAATGACATATGGCATATGGCCACTGATTTCACTGTCCACAAGTGCCCATTGCTACTCACACAAGTCTGTTTCATTGTCTCTGTCTCATTGTGTGTGTATTTCCCTTGACTTTGGTGCTGATCCTACCTGAAGAGATACAGTATTAACCAATTCCTACTTAAGAATGAAAGTGGTGGATGACAGAGGTCGGTTAAGGTCATACACTGTTCAGTCTCCCTCGAAATTAGTTCATTTTATAAAATATCTGTATTTTTTCTCCTTTGCTCACTTGTCTCACTCATGCAGCTCGCCAGTAGAATCAGTCTTATTTTATGCCATCACCACCCTCCACAACCTGCTCCTTCACCAAGAAGGAGCCAAGATGGCAGTGCGTCTTGCTGACGGGCTGCAGAGGATAGTTCCCTTGCTGAAAAAGAGTAACCCCAAGTTCCTGGCCATTACCACTGACTGTCTGCAGCTTCTGTCATATGGCAACCAGGAGAGCAAGGTGAGTGACATTAGTTAGGAGGTCCGTTGTGTCTACTTAAAATACCAAACCACACGGCCTACTTCCTGTCCTTTGTCAGCTTATTATACTAGCCAATGGGGGCCCAGAAGGTCTGGTGTTCATCATGAGGAACTACAACTATGAGAAGCTACTGTGGACCACCAGTCGTGTTCTCAAGGTGCTTTCTGTCTGTCCTAGCAACAAGCCAGCGATAGTTGAGGCTGGTAAGTCCTGATCACTGAATTGTATTTTCATTCAGTGGTGGTGTTTGTATAGCATGTAACTGTAGTTTTCCATATGTGTCTAGGTGGTATGCAAGCATTGGGCCAGCATCTTACAGGTTCCAGTCAGCGTCTCATCCAGAACTGCCTCTGGACACTCCGCAATCTGTCCGATGCTGCAACCAAACAGGTATGTCTTCATCCACCTACTGCTTATACGACTAGTGCTGGAGGAGCAACAACCAGTGATCTCCCTCTCCAACCGGGCACAAACTGTTGAGTGAGCTTGACCTTGCAGGACCTTTAAGCACTGTGTCTCTATATACTGGAGTTAGTCTGATTCATTTTTGCTTGTTTGCATTAAGTGCATAAAGGTCATACCATGATAGCAGCAGCTTTTAATTTTGCAAAGCTCTCACCACAAGCTAAAGACCAGTCAACGGTTTACATTTGTCTTCCCTCTTACTCAGTCACCTTTTCTCTTACTTCTCTTAGCTTCTCTGTCATCTTTCTCCTCAGTGACTTTGCCTCAGTCATAATTTGTGTGTTGTGGTTACAGTTCCTGGTTCAGGTGCTCATTGCTGCATTCACCAGGCCTGAAAATCTCCTCTTCCAAGAGGTCTAAATTTCCTCACCTAGTAGTGTTCACATTGCCCTGACGACCCGAGTCTTTTCAGATAACTGAGCTAAGAGCATTGAACAAGTATTTTACCATCCTTAAACTTCATACAGTAAAGTACAGAGAGGTTGAAAGGCTCAGATTTTGAATGTGTAGGGTCCTCTGAATTACAATGACTGGTCAAGTTTTTTTGCCGATGACTCTTTCTGAATAAATGGGACAGATTTCCATCATTATTTCCCAATTGTGGCTATTACTGGACGAGATCAGTTTGGCAAACATCTTCTTCCAGCTGAGCTGTAAATCACCTTGTTCATCAAGATTGGCTTCCCAATCAACAACTCTTTTCAACTCTTAATTTATGCTGTAATATTGCTAGTGCTCATTGTCAGAATCTACATGTGTGAAAAAAAAAAAATACTTGCTACTCACATAAACAAATTTTATCATGCCTGCATCTGCATTTCACTCCTCCTCTAGTCCTTGTACAGAAGGATATCTTTTCTTTACCAGATTGATCCATGCTAATGGTAATCACACTGAAGCTGCATTCAAGCAGCAAAACTAAAAGCTGTGGATAATAAACCTGATGGCGATGAGGAAACTACACTCCGGAACTACAATTAAAGGTGGAAGTTATGAAATAAATATTTTTAGACTTGTTAAAGCACATTAGGATTTTTTCAGGAGGATGGCTACTTTACAATTAAACCCTCACTTTATGAACCTGGACTGAACATGTGACTTTTGAATGTGTCAAACTTAGAACAGATTAATTACTATTAGATTCTGGCTGATCCTGTTGGTGTGTCAGGAGATATAATCAATGAACTTTCTCTGTTTGGCCTTTTGGTTAAATGTGCATGGATAATGAGGAGGTTCAATGCAATTTATATTCTACTCTTATCATGTATTATTTCACCCACAAAGTTTGAAGTACCCTTCAAGTCACTGTTTAAAAACCACTATCAATAAATATCATATTTTTTGAACTTCAAGGTCTTCTACGACATACATCATGACCGAAAAAAGCAGTTGACATCATCTCTGCGATGACTAAAGCTGCCTAAAGCTGCAAGCTGTAGGCAAGGGCAGAAGAAGAACGTGTAGATTTTTGTGTGTTTTACATGTGTGAAGCAGGAGCACTTTTGTAAAAAGCGGAATAATTAAGACTTTGTTAATCCCCGTAGGGAATTAAATAAAGTCATCTCTATCTCTATCTATCTAATAAGAATCGTTTATTGTTCCTGTTATGTAGCGGATAATCTCATCCTCTGCCCATAGGGTAAGTAGGGCTGAATCTCGGGTTGTCAACATTTACGGGTGTTGTTTTTTTTCGTTGAGTTAGTTGGTAACTGCTGCTTGCTACCTTTACGTCTGTGGGTCAACCTTGACAAAATGTCTCAGCCTTGTCTTGTTATCCCATTTACACAAACAGTTGGTCTAATGCTGTTGCCTCCAGGGAGGCAGAACATATTTAACCCCCATGATGCCTCACTGACGTTGACGTAGAACAGCTATCCACATCGAATAAACTGTGTAAAAGGGACTTCTGACTGCACAAATACTGAGCTGCCTCCTGTTCCCCCTCTTTCAGTTTCTCTCTCACTGTCTGCTCTGTTCCCATTCTTCTTCAACAGGCGGTTTCATGAAGAAGCAAAACCTTGCAAATCAGTTTTTTTTTACAACTGAGCAGAAATGATTGATACCAGCATGATACTGAATGCTTCCTTACCCACCAAGTGAACAAGCATAAACCAGGATACAAGTAGATCTACAACTGACCACATGAATAGTTTCTCCTTCCAATCAAACATCCAAAGAATAAATTATGAAGCATTCTTCTTGTACCTACATTTAACTTTTTTTTTTTTACGTAAGTACAAAACAACAACAAATATTACTAGAGGTGACAAAATTCACATTACAGATGCTGCGACCCCTGTAACACATTGGTCATATTTTCACATATTGACTGTAAATAGCCCAGCCTTCATTTTATTCTCTTTCCTGGTCAGTCTCCTATGGTCTGTCTCTGCAGGAGGGGTTAGACGGTCTGCTGCAGATATTGGTCACCCAGCTGGGCTCAGATGATGTCAACATGTTGACCTGCGCAACTGGCATCCTTTCTAATCTCACCTGCAATAACTCACGCAACAAGGTACACTTGATGAGTCGGTCTAATAGATGTGGGTATCTGAACATAATTGATTGTTGAACATCTGTTTTCATAATTTTCTGTATATAAGAAAACACAGCCTCTGCTTGTCTTCAAAGGCAGTGAATGAGGTAGTGACTAGTGAATATATTAAATATCATTATTCACACTGCCTTTAACATCAAACATGAAATTATATGTAGCCTAACATAACTGGAAATGCATAAATACTTTTTTTGTAATCATTCTTCATTATTAATGCTACATACTACTTTCCTGAGAGTGTAACCGTACCCATAAGTCAAACTGCGTGGGACTTCTGTATTTCTCTTCAGGCATTGAGAGTAATTACATGCTGCTGATGCAAATCTTCAAGTGCTGTGCCCACAGTGAGCACTGTGGTGGAAATCTGTAAACTGTTTGGTGAGAAAGTCCAAAAGGAGAACACAAGGTTCTTTTTGTTTTGTTTAATTGAATCCCTTAAGCAAGTGTAAAACAGACAAAGGAAAAGCAAAACAGTCGTTCTGGACCTCTCCTAGCGTAAACTGTTTGACCCACCCTTTACAGGTCCGTTGTTCTCTCCCAGGGTTGGCCGTGAACTGCAGTCAGAGATAACATTTGTTCGTCAAAACATGAAGTATATGAACTCTATGAACTCTATTCTATATCTAACACAAGAAATAAAGAGTAATAAAGAATTTCCCCTACAAGCACAATAAGTGTTTACTCAAACACTATATTTAGGTAAAATTTTTTGTTGCTGATACTTTACTCAAGTATTTGCCATGTGGCTACTTTATATTTCTTCTCCTCTATATTTTAAAAGTAAATATAATACTCCATTACAGGCTTTGTGTCAGTTTGTAGTTAGCTGAATAAAATTCAAATTAAAAAAAAAAGAAAAATGTAATGCTGCAACAGAGCCTTTCTTAAATTAATTTATTTAATCAGCACTCATAACATGTTTTTTATGCTTTGCTAGTGTCTAGTCTAGTATTTGTGTTCTTAAGTTACAATGCATTTAGCTCTCTCGGCCACTATATGCCGCACTGTATTAAGTTGCATGTTTACGGATGGTACATCACTGTACATAAAGACGCTCCTTAATAAAAAGTCACCAGTTCCGGGCTCCATTCAAAGCTTTTAAATGCTGACCACAGGCTTTCTTTGTGCTTTTAGTATTTTTCTATGAAATCCTTTCCATCAAAAAAAAACTAAGAAAAGCAGTCATCTCCTTGATGTCATTGTGTTCTAAAGTATTTAGTAAATGGAAGATCCTGGATTTTCCTGTAGTGTTCACCTCAGACCCTCCTGAGGAAAATCTATTTACAAAAGCAATATATCATGTTGAGATTGACTGTTTTGTCATCTATTACAGGCCTGGATACACACAACCACACACAGTGTATACACATACTATTTATACACTGTTGTTGCTTGTTATTCTCCAGTCCTAATTAATTTCTATTATATTTAGTGGCTGTCATATGGGAAATGAAGCTTTGCTGTGTACCTGTATTTCAGACAGGTAATTCTTTTCTGTTTAACCTGTGATTCCTCAGACTCTGGTGACTCAGTACGGCGGAGTGGAGGCGTTGATCCATGCTGTGCTCCGTGCTGGTGAGAAGGAGGACGTTGCTGAGCCAGCAGTGTGCGCCCTGCGTCACCTCACCTCCCGCCATCAGGATGCCGAGCTGGCTCAGAATGCTGTGCGACTGCACTATGGCATCCAAGCCGTCATCAAGCTACTGGGCCAGCCACACTACTGGCCCGTAGTAAAGGTGAGGACAGGAGAGAAGAGGAAAGGAATTAAAAGGAAGAGAAGGGAAATCAAAGGAGTATGTTAAAAGCTTTGGTGTCAGGACTTTGGTTTTAAGACTGCTGCAATGAGACAACAAAACAAAACATACATCCACATACTGGTATTCTGAAAATACTGCCAGAACGTCACTCACAGACCAATAAATGCACACACTTTAATGCACATCTCCCACCATGCTTCAGTAACACTTAATCTGTGACTAAACCCGCTGGTGTCTTGTTTCCCCCAAGAGACAGACATGCAGACATACAGATAGATAAAGAAAGACGGAGAGGGACCCTGAGAGGTCCAGAGAGAGAGCCAGTTGATTTGTTTCAGTGAGGAGGAGAGCCGGAGCAACACTCAATGAACATACGTTTGTGACTAACAAGCTGCAAAACAGTCCCTAGAGGTTCATTATTGTTCTAATCAAAAGTGCTGGAGCCAATGAACAACATAGACTCCTGACATTGTTGCTATTTCTAGAGCCTTACTGGAAGCACATTTGCATGATAATCAGTTCCTGTCCATTTCACATACCATGCAGTAAATAAACAATATAATTCCTATCTTTGGTCCCACAGTAGTGGTGATGCCAATATGTCAGTCTGAAAAAGTGTACTTGTCTGTGAAAAGCTTTGGGTCAGAAATTTAGGTTTTAAGACAACCAACCGACTTTCAGGAGTTTATAGAAAACAGGAGGGAGTTTAATGAAATCCTCAACATCCATTTACTTTACCTTATACTTTGACAGTTAGTCTGCAGTGTCTAAATACAGATGTAATATAGTAAACGTTTTATCTTAGTTCAATTTTTAAGTATATTGTGGTATCATACAGTCTCTCATATCATAATTCACTTGAGTTCAGTTACTTTTATGTATATTTAAATTTCTTTATAGTAAGATTTGAGACAAAGATGAATTTTGTCAGTGTGAACTGATTGGCAGATTATTGACTGAATTCATTCAAATGTGCAAATTAAACATAATGTTTCTGCTAAAATGTTGACTTTCACAGTTTATCAGCTCTGTGCACTGCTGCCCACTGATGGACACGTCAGCAAAATCATAGACAGACTTGCAGGAAATGCTACACAAGCACCGATATACTGTTTGGATAAACAGTTTAGTAAATATTACTAAAGGGTAAGGTTCGGCTTACATAATCATAAAAGGGTTTATAGGTTTTCTAAATGCAACATGCTTGGTGAGGTGAAAAGCTGAGACCCAATGATCCTACAACCAAAGTTACTGAACACATTACATTTCCATTAGTTTATTATTTAACCTTCTGTGCTTTTAAACAGCATATTGTGGTAAGTTATATTATTACTTTTTTATAAATATAAGTACTTACAGGAATCATTTGAATACAATAATTATCTCATCATTTCAAGTGCTTTGAATATTATTTCATTTGTGTCATTACATGTGTAACAGTTCAGTCATATTTGATGTTCCCTTACCAAAGTGACCATCACTTCCTACCTGCTATTGTTTCAAGAAGGACAGGTATGAGTGGAACAGAGCAGAGTAACATGGGCGACCCGTGTTGTTGTGAGCTCAACAGTTGAATGCACACTGCTGTGTTGATCAAAGAATACTAAATAAAGACACATTGTTGACTGCTATTACCCAAATAAGAAACAATGCTTACAATCCTATGAAAGAAAAAAAATATATAAACCTTTCCAGGAAGTCTGTGCTTCAAGGCATACCTGCACTCGGATGTGTATGAGAATATCCACTGTGGTTGCATGTAAAAAGAAAACAGCATCAGAGAGCATTTTCACGCACCCACACACCTGCTTTCATAAACATAGCAGTGCTGTCTTCCCTCAATTTTCCACATGTCTCCACAAGAACCACCTTGCTGATCCCCACCAGTCTTGTTTCAGAGGAAGCTACTCAAGCGACGCTGCCCCATCCTGGCTGTCACAGTGCAGCAGCCTCCATCTCCTCATTGTGCTCCTGCTGGACCTTTTTAGGAGCACTTGACATAGCGAATCACCAGATCTTCCTCTCCAACCTCAAAAAAAACTGTCAGTCTCAGACTCTGCACAAAGATGGCACTGTGATGGTGGCATCTGGCATTAACTGTTCCCTGATTCTTTTTGTTGAGTTTTATCATGGTACTTAACACTTGTTATGTTCAATTACTTTGTTTTATGTTTTTGGACCTTATTCAACAACAATATGAATCAGCAGCTTGAATAAGTTTAATTGCTCTCCATTGCCGTCTACTCCGCTGGCATTTTCTACAAATGCAATTACCTGATCACCATGCAAAGATGTCTATCCAGAATAAACCAGAAAATTAGCATAAGCAGATTTCTTCCTGGAGTGCCAGTGTGAGATTCAAAGGTCCCTGGCAAATAAGACTTTACCGAGAGATGGATATACAGATACCTGACTCAAATTCAACTGTAGCTGAAACTGTAGCTGGTGGGGCTCTGGCACAATATCTTGCTCGAATGAACATGAACACGAACATGACAAAGACCGCAAGGCTTTGATCTGGCATTCACTTCCCAGAATCCAATCCCATCGAACATTCATGTGGTGAGATGGAACCATGTAGGTGAAGCAGAGGCCTCTATTGGACTAATACAGATAGTTTTAATGATTTATCAGTTTGTTACAGTGTTTGTAAGCAAACAAATGTTTTCATAATTTCAGTTGTCAGTGAAAAGTCCTTGGATCTAAGGTGGCCTCTATCAGGCAGTATACAAACACAGTGTCCTTTCAGTTACTGAGGCTGAGGCTGAAGTCATGTGAATGTTTTCAGCTAAAAACAGGCTTGTGGCCAAAAAAAGAAAAAGAATTTTTAAATGTTCCTGCATTGGTAATGTGTTTACATTTTGCGGGGGAATTTTGCTTCCACGCTTGTCACTGATGCTATTCCTTTTGAAGTTTCGGCAGAATGTCACACTGTGCATGTCATGCTTTAAAAGTCAAGTCAGAGTATTTTCTGAGCATGTTGTTGGTGTAGCCCTAAGACCCCACTGAGCTCTTGTGGATGTCCAGATGTCCAGAGATTGCTCCATCCACTGAAAGCTGTTACATCTTTTCCCTTTAGTCCCAGCGGTTTCCTTTGATATGAAGCATCACAGCAGCTTGGAAACATGAGTGCAGTGTGTGTGGTTTGCAGAAAGTTCCAATGGAAGATGGTACTGCCATATGGAGGCACCACACGTAAGCTTGCCTTTAAAGCTGACCCAAATAAAGAAATGTCTTTGATCCGTGTCCTCTCCTCAGGCTACGGTTGGTCTCATCCGGAACCTGGCACTGTGCCCTGCCAATCAGGCACCGCTGAGAGAGGCGGGTGCGATTCCACGATTGGTAAACCTGCTTCTAAAGGCTCACCAGGACACACAGCGACGCGCCTCCTCCGCACAGCAGACATACCAGGTCTGGACGCATGCACACAGTCAGAAACACCAAATCTTCCGGCTCGACTGAATCATCACTGTCCGTCTACTAATCCGTAGCTCATGGAGAGCCCATTACTCTCTTGCACCCAACATTTGACTGTCAGTTGTTAAAGAGTAAGGTTCCTACTGGTTGGCCACAGGAAGTCTTACAAAGTCAAACTGAGACAACTAAAAGCCTGCTGACATCAGCGGACATTAACAGAACGGGTATCAGAGTTGATATAAGGTCTGGGTTAAACTGCCCTCGACATCTTGCTGCCTCTGTTTTTCTGATTCTCATTAGGATGGTGTTCGTATGGAAGAAATCGTAGAGGGCTGCACAGGAGCACTTCACATCATGGCCAGAGATCCCATAAACAGAGGAGAGATTGCCAGCATGCAAACTATACCACTGTTTGTGCAGGTACACCCACATGCATGCTCTAAAAATGATAAAACATGAGCATTACCAGACTGCACTGTCTGCTCTGTCTATAGAAACAAACAGAGCATCATGAATAACTGAAGAAGATTTTTTCCATTGTGCTTTTATCTTCTGTGCGGTCAATAATTTTAGGAGGAAGAGGGGTTAGAAGTTTTCCAGGTTTGATGACTTGAAAAGAATTTTCTCTACCAAACTGGTTTTTGTATGTGTAGTTTTGTTTTGGACTTTAATGGTCAGTCATTGTGCACAGTTTAAATTACAGTAAGTAGCCGCTTTCATGTGGTGTGTCTAATCTCCTCCACAGCAGCGAGAGATGGGCCTCTCCAAGGAGGCTCCAAACACTTTCAGGAAAAGCTCAATAGATGGAAGAAAAAAATGACATCAGTCATTGCATTGGTTATTAAGGAGATCACATACAATTCTCTACACATTGTTTTCATTTCCTAGTGTCAGGCATTAATAATGCCTTAAAACAGACCTTTTGAAGTGACTGATGTTGACTAAAGTTATGTGATCAGCAATATTACACTGTTTTTGTTTTACTGACTCTCTGTCTATCAACAGAGTGAAACAAATCATATAGTCATTAATCTACAGGGATACAGGAATGCATTATTCACTAAATAAGTAGAATAAGGGGATAGGGCATGATTATACTTTTTTCCAAGGTTTTCGAAGGGAAGGCTCAATGTGCTTTAAAAACCCCTGTCTTACTAGCAATGTCCATAATACTTTATACTGATCTACACAAGGAGTTGTGATTTGTGATTAACATTTATGAATAAAAACAACCTTAGGTCATTGTTTGTTTTGGGCAGTATTAGGGGAGCATCCATTTACTGACTGTAAATGTCTGCCTCAGTCTGCTTCAAGCAGAGCTGATGGGGTTTTCTAGGGTTAGGTTTATATTTTCATGTGTTGAGTTATAGGAGAGGGACCAAGAAAACGGTTCTGCAGTTTTTTTTGTTTTTTGCTAGTACAACTGATTTATTCGTATTTCAATCATCACAGCATCTGCACTGACAGGTGTTATCACAACCTAAAGCTTTAAATAAGCTTTAGGTTTAGTTTTATTATGAGGTTGATGCCCATTTAAAAGGCACATAAAACACTTAACATGCTTAAATTACACATTATGTTCAACGTGTTGGTTTATATTGAATTATCGTGAATTGTAATTTTTGTGCTCATTTACAGTTTTCATAATTTATGGCTGTTACAATGCTAAATGGCAGCTATATTTTTTTATAGTTTCACACACTTAATGGCCACCTTATGAAATCCCTCTGGCACCCTTATATTTGTGAAGCAGCTGAATGACAGCAGTTCATGACAACAGGCATCACGCATGTCATATAACCAAGTTTTGTTAAAAGTATATTGTAGGTTACAGTCACACCCGCAGATAATTAAAAACTTTCTGGTCCCAAATTCTTTGTTAACAATACTGAGAACTCACCAGCCTGACAATCTAAAAACAAAGCGGTTTTCTGCACAAAAATGTTGGCACCCAAGTTTTGTGTCAGAAAAATGACAGGTAACATGTTGGTAGAGACTAAATCTCTTCACAGGCTTATGTTTGTGTGTCCAGCTGCTGTACTCGTATGTGGAGAATGTGAAGCGGGTATCAGCGGGAGTCTTGTGCGAGTTGGCCTTGGATAAGCAGTCAGCAGAACTCATCGATGCGGAGGGAGCGTCAGCTCCACTCATGGAGCTACTGCACTCCAACAATGAAGGAATCGGTACGCTTTGCTTTTCCTTTCCGGCAGTGGCATAAAGAATTTAGTTTAATTTTACTGGCAAGGTTTTTTTTTTAAAAAATGAGACTAGCAAAATTAGTCAAAATGTGTCTTGCAAATGCATTTTTTTTTTTTTATGAATTTTTTTGTTAGCATTTATTTTGGTTGCCTTTGGTTGTCTACCTACAGCCACTTACGCTGCAGCAGTGCTGTTCCGAATTTCGGAGGACAAAAGTTCTGACTACAGGAAGAGAGTATCAGTGGAGTTGACACACTCACTTTTCAAACACGACCCTACCACCTGGGAAATGGTAAGAGCACTATGTGGGTGGATGTAGAGATACTGTCGTGACACAAAAGTTAAACTTTAACATCATCTACAAAAGACACTTCTGTCAGGCAGCATACAGAGTGTACTCTAAACTATTAACGATGAAACTGCTCTATTGAATAATTAAAGGGGCAGTTCATGAAATTAAAGCCAATATTTTGATTTAAAACATTGAAAAATAAATTAACCACATCAACATAATGGAAAGAAGTAACCATTGCTATGCTCTGCACAAAATGTTTATTGTATTGCATAGATAGTCACTGGAATGGCAATTAACATTAATCAATTAATTAATCAGCTCATCAATTAACATTAGCTATGTTTACATGGACACAAACATTCGGAATAAAGGGCTGATCAGAATAAAAATGCTTCATGTAAACACGTCAGATAGAACATTCTGATCTGATTCGGCTCATTCGGAAAGAAGTTAATTCCGATCAAGAGGGGTGTTTTATGCTAATCCTTATTCTGAACCACGTCCATCCATCCATCCATCCATTTTCTACTGCTTATCCTCTTAGGGGTCGTGGGGGGGTGGCTGGAGCTGGATCTATCGCAGCATCTTCGGGCAAAGGCGGGGTCACCCTGGACAAGTCGTCAGTTCATCGCAGGGCTGACATATAGAGACAAACAGCCATCCACACTCACATTCACACCTACGGGCAATTTAGAGTGACCAGTTCACCTAACCCCCCCAGTTTGAATGTTTTTGGACTGTAGGAGGAAGCCGGAGTACCCGGAGAGTGGTTAGCACTGTCGCCTCACCACGTCCATGTACATACTTATTCCAATTGTAACTACCTGTTTGGGGTAAAATTACCCTCACTGCGCATGTGTGCTGCTCATGTCTTCCCGCTCTTTCTTCATGTAACGCAGGAGCATTAAGCATTGCTGAGCCCGTAGCTTTATCACAGAGAACAGCAGAAACAAAAGTAGGGCTTTCAGAATCTGGTGCAGGTTCATTCTTTTAGAGTACAGAGTTTAAATTTAGGGAAAAGCGCGAAAGTGCAAAGTGTAACCACATCGGCGTTTGTTTACAGCACAGGCGGAAGTACAACTTCTTCTTCTGTGGTTATTTTAGGGGAATTAGACAAATCTTTGCATGTCAAAATGCTGCTATTCTGATTAAAGCTTGGTGCACGTATATGCACGTCATAATCGGATTATTTGATTTAGCTTCCATACAAACAGTGGATTTGGAATCACCAATCCCTTAAAGTTTTAATCTGATTAAGAAATTTTGCACATGTAAGCATAGCTAATGACTATCTTTCCTGCAATTCATGTGCCTCAAGAGGCAATAGTGAGTCACTGTAGCCTCCAGTATTCATTAAGAGATGAAGAAGAGTTGTCCTGATTGATGTTTAATCATGTAGAAGTTAAAATCCCCATTTTTTACAGAAACTGAAACTAAATTACCTTTATCACAATCTTAACCATCTGCCCCAGGAAACATTTTATTAGCAAAGTTAACAACAGACACAAGAAAAAGTGAAATAAGAAAAAATATTATTTGTGGCTTTCCACCACTGAACACACTTTTTGCCGTGTAATATCATGCTATTTGATTCTTAAATCACAATATTATTTCAGGCTGTAAAATTTTTTTAATGTTGTTGTAATATAATGGTTTCATGTGGGTTTTATTGTAGTTAAAACTGAGTTAAGCAAGATTTAATGTAAACTACAGGATGACACTACACTTGAAATAATATTGCAGTGTTGTTTCGAGGGGGTTTTGGGAGTTGCATCATTGTGGTTGAATACTGTAAATTCCTGCTCTGCTATTGGTTAGAAGTTTCAATCATTTGACTTTAGTGTTTTAAGATGAGTCTAGAAATCATTTGAGATAAATCTTGTATGCAACTTAGAATAGTGTCATTGGAAAATGGTGAAATACTGCCCCCTACTGGTATAGAGCATGTTGCTGATTAATACAAGGTGAACCTTTACAGGAATGAAAAAAAGCATTCTGTTCTTTTATTTTTTGACCCCTATCACATCCATCAGTGATGCAAATGATCCCAACATTCACAATGGCATATTTGAAGAAGTAGTTGTGGATTATTAGTCCAGGAATAGATTGGTTTCAGGCAATCTTCTCTGATTGTTAAAAGAATAAAGCCCGAGGGCCTTTTTGTTCTGAGTTTAATATGAAAAAAACAAAATTTTGGCCCAGCATGTATACTTGAATTCAGCCGGATTGCATTACAATATCACAAGATTCCATTTGCTCTGCCTCATACAGTTTGTCATAGGTCATACAGAGTATTCGTCCTGGTACTAGATGGTGGGCCGACCACTCTGGAGTCACTCCCAGGCTCATTTGATCTGTACCTCCAGGATAGTCATATCACATCATTTTGATAGGCATGAATAAGCAGTGAAGTCAAAAATTAAGTGAGATATACATTGCAGTATTCATTCGTGATCCACAATTTCTTCAACATTGTGAAAAGCAGACTGGAGAGGGAAGCAGCAGGCCCTTCGGCAGGATCAGCCAAAAAGGTTGGCTGTTGCAAAATTGCATTGCAAATTTGAGCACCAAACTTTATTCTTATTGGATTCTATATAAAGGAAATCACTCATGGGCTTGTGTATATTTCAGGAAACCATTTTCAGAAAACACAGGTCATCACTGGATACAGAAATGCAAGATAAACCACATTCAAAGTGAAATTCATACAGTATATCAACAACATCCAGAAACTCTGCCATCTTCTCTGGGCCCAGATCATCTGAAATGGACTGCAACAAAGACGGGAAATATGCTGTGGTTCACTTTTCAAACTGTCTTTCCTTTGAGTCTCTGAGAAAAGGGACCATCCTGATTGTTACCAGGGCAAAGTTGAAAAGCCAGCATCTGTGATGTTATAGGGGTTTGTTACTTTGCATGAAGGGGCACCATAAATTCAGAAAAGTACATACTGATTTTACAGTTCATATATATGCAGTGACTGAATGACAAAAAGAGACTAATAAGTACAAGATTCCATATTTTTCAATGACTCCCCACCGTCTGCTCAGTGATCTTTTTTTTACATTATACTGATATGTCTTCCTTTCACAGAAACATTGCTGTCAAAGCTGTGGATAAAATTATATTTTGATCATATTTGTTTCCAGGCCCATACTGCAGTTCCATTGGAGCACACGTACCTAGCTGATGGTGAGTAACAAGAGAATACTACAAACACACCACTGCACATTTATTAGTTTACTACACACTTAATATGTCATTTTTACCACCAGTGGCTTAATTCAAACATTGAAAAGGATAATTTGATGATGTCGTGAAATAGCATGGGATCATGGGAATTTTTCCTTTAATAGTCATTGCCAATGAAAACATATCTAATGAGACAGAAGTGTTCAGAGATGAGCTAATGTTCACTGACTCACTCAGACTTTCTGACTGTCTTCTGGAAGTTAGAGTGACAGGTGATCAAATGACAGGCACCGTTCACTTTATAATAATGTAAATTTCTCTGGGTTTTAACATCGTTGGACCATCTGGGATGATGTAAGTAACCGACTCAAAAAGTCATCCTTAGACATTTTATGCGGATATGTTACATATAATATCTTTAAACAGGATACCTGACTGTTTTGCTTATTGCTGACTAATTGGCCATGTAGTAATACTTCTTCATATTATTTATTATTGATATATAGACAATAATTGTCAAAGCAAATGTCCTGTATTTATATAGCGCTTTTCGCAAAGTGCTTTTACATTCACACACATTCATACACTGGTGGCAGTGACTACGTCGCAGAGTGCAACCTGCTCATCAGGACCATTCATTGACTAACGGCATTACCTATTCACACACTGGCGCAGCATCAGGAGCAATTTGGGGTTCAGTGTCTTGCTCAAGGACACTTCGACATGTTAACTGCAGGGTCTGGGATCGAACCAGGAACCTTGTGATCACTGGACTACCGCTCTACCATCTCCCAAAGCAATTGCTGAGATAATAAAACCCTGAAACATCACTGAAATTGATGCCCACTTTTAGTGGAGGAAGAAAAATTAGTCAACATGTTAACAACAAAACAAGTGAAAACCCATCAAACTAACTTTTTGCAGTGTTTTCAATTTACATTTTTTGATGTTCATTATACATGAATAAATAATGGGAGTGTCTTTATTTAAAATGAAATAAAAATGTAATCAATGTATAATACTGATTGTATTATATGTATTAAATATATTTTTGCCTCAGGGGAGATGGACACACTTTCCTTTTAACTCACCTGACTGCTGTTTCTGTTGAGCAAGATGAAGAACACATTAAATATGTGTTTTCCCAGCTTCCCAGATAAAATTTTGACTCCACGATTAATCTCTACATTCCGGCATAGATGTCCAAGGTGTTTTCGTTTCTACTTTTTCTTCTTTCAGGTTTAACAGCAGTTAGCAAACTGGTTTTGATTCTGGTTTGTGACCTCAACTTCTTCTCCTCATTATTAGAATAATGTGCTAGCTTCTGATGGATCTATGTTCAGCAAAACCTAGTTTATTCACCAGCAAACCCCTTACTGAAAACTAATTACATTTACTTTGGTTTCTTTATTGTAACTTTTCAAAAGTTTTTCTTAAAATTCACTTCACAATTAGAGTAAAATACAACTAAAGTCAAGGTCAGCTAAAATTGAGACTTCCAACTTTACTCATTATATGTTGTTCTCTCTGCAAAGCCCCCCCCTCCTGATTTCCTCAGCAGGGTGACTTGGCTCTGCTTGAAAGAGAGCTCAGAAATTTGGAAGGAGCTTGCAATAAAGCTTTTCCTTCACATTGAAAGGAGCCACCACGGGAATTTATAACCCCCACAGCTTGTTCTGGAACTACCACAGAAGACTTCCAAAGGGGGGGGGGGGGGCCC
>KV751337.1:3646395-3657404 GCA_001698575.1 Mola mola
TTGAAAAAGGTCTGTCATTTCGGTATCTCTGTTAGGCACAACGGGATTTGCAATACCAAAGCAGTGTGTGGGTGTATCAACATTGTTGCAACTGCTGGTTGCGTGACAGTGGACATACCTCAGCACATGCAATCTTTGTGTACGTTTTTATCCAATAAAAAAACAGATATTTATTTAAAACTGCTTGCAGCTAGTGCATTTCAAGAGCTTAAGGATATGTTTATATGCTGTGATATATTGCATCTCGGAAAAGGAGGACAAATGAGTGTCCTCCCTTAGGCTGCACCAGTAGAAGGACACAGCATCTCAAATCGGGACGGATGGTCACCCTAATTACATCAGAAATATTTACCGAAATACTTACGTCTTTGACTTTATCTACTGAGAGTGAGGAAGAGATCAGTCGTTGTTCATTCATTGGTTAAGACCATGGACGCTAGCCTTAGATAAACAATCTGTATAATTAAACAATTCCTGTCTGAATAGTCTGCATGAATGCACACCACATCTGTTTCTGTGAGGACACGCAGCTTATGTTGGAACTTATGCTTACATTCAGTCCAAAAACCTTGTACAAATAAGTTCAATGAGTAGCTCAATATGAGAGCCTGCAGTGCATGTATGGGCTGTCAAGAGTGATGACGATCTGTGCATGACTTGCCCCGACCTGACGGTGTGTCACAGCTCATCAAGCACGTATCGCACAGATGGAACCAAAAAACAAGACACAATGTAGTGTATATTTTTGTGCAGCTTACAAACACCAAGTTGGGTTGGACACGAGGGTGGGGGGGTCCCCCCGCCATGACATATTCCTGTGTGATAGTTTCACACAGCCAGTGTCCCGCAGAGACTTTTCTGGGAATGCTCTCTGTATATGTTAGTGTATAAACAGCTGTTGTGTCTAACAAAAACATGCTGCATGATGGAACACTCACCAATAATAACGAGATGGAGACACTGGCAGTGCATACATAGCGCCAACTCTTTTTTGAAAGGTTCTGCCTTTATAGACAGTGATATGATTGTTTCCTTAGTGTTCTGGGACTCCCCAGAGCTCTGGGGAAAGAAAAAAAAACAACCACTTTTTCCAAGGAGCACATTTACTACTAAAATCCAGTTAAAGAGCATATGTACTGGTCAGACTGTCTTTGAAAAACACAATAAAAATAAGACAATATGAGAATAGAAGAAAATTGTTTTCAAACTAAAAAGTCATATATCACATTTTGAACAAAGAGGGTTTCTTACATTTTAGGTAGTTTTTACTCAGTGTTGGGGATAATAAGTTACAAAAAAGAGTGGATAACAGCAATATGTGCATTTGAGCAGCCAAGACATAATATAATTTACTAATACAATTTTGTTAATACTATTACATTTCTTGTGTAACATAAAATGTAATCAGCCTAAAATGTTAAATGTTTTTGTTTTTTTTACATAAATCATACATCCACCTTTTGATAACTGATATGACATGCAGTCAGACTTTTTAGATTATAAGGGATCTTCCCAGTGACATTTTCTATTTCCTCCTTTGGGATCCAGAGCTTTTCCCAGGTCAGAGCCGATATATAATCCCTCCAGTGAGTTCTGGGTCTAATGCAAAAGAGGTGTCTAGGAGGCATCCTGATCAGATACCTGAACCTCCACAGCTGTCTCCTTTCAACACAAGTTGAGTTTATTTTGTCAAATGGATATTAGGTATTATAACCTATGACCGATTGTAATAGTTACCTTTGCCAAGGAGGTTATGATTTTGTCTGCATTAGTTTATTTGTTATTTTATTTCTTTGTTATAGTAACAGGGTCAATTCAAAAAGCTACGGATGGATTTTGATGACATTTTCAGGAGAGGTTAAACAATCCATTAAATTCTGGTGGTCAGTCGAATCATTGTCTGGATCCAGGATTTTTTTTTATTTAAGGAGTTTTATGGGTTAGGGGATAGGGGTAATTTTAAGTCACCACTATAAGTTAACTGATAAGGTGACAGACTTGCAACTAACATTATGTTACATATAACATAATAATTATATCACAAACGTGTTCTGGGAAAAATTTGCAGGTCTACTGACGAGTGGGAGGGAATTTTTTGGCCTTGGAGATGGTCTACACTCTTCAAGCATTACCATTTAATGTTTAGATTAACCACTGCATAAAACATGACCCTCTTTTATATGCTATTAATCATATCTTGGCAGGTCTTTTGGTGAAAGTAATGCACAAGTAGCATTATTCTGCTCAGATCTTGGTTGTATATTACATTTTGAAAATAACTTGCCGAACACCGCCGATCACTACTGCCGCTCCAAATGACATGACCAGTGAAAGATGGCAGTGCTTGTGTAAGGGGTATCTTTTGCTTCATCTTTTTCAGTGGGAGGGTCAGGAGAAACATGAGCCCTCTTTATGTCGCACAAAGATCACATAAAATTGCAATGAAATCTTATTCAACTTTTTAAAATTCGAGAGTTTAACTGTGGTGAACAGTTCAATTGATGATTTCACCTAAGGATTTTTTTCTTCTTTTTTGCAGGACAATAAAAGAAAAAATGCTAAAGGAGAGCAAGACACCAAATCACACGAGCAAACAAAGGAGGAACAGCTGGAGAGAGAATGTTTTAATCAGAAAAGGAATCAGCCGTTTTCAAGCGTTTTGAAGAAAACATCCCACTTGGCAATCCAGAACACTCAAAGGAGGTTGCTTATTTAAAAAAGAGGTTTATCATTTGCTGTAAATAAAAAATGTAACTTTGTTATAATGTTTTATCGTGGACTGAAAATTTGATTGTATGGTGAAAGGGGGTGTCTAAAGTTTTGAGGCATTGTTACACGGGTAACTATTAAAACTCTCAACTAAACAACATGTTTAGTTGAATTTGAAAATTTGAGTCGATTGATGGATTATTAGATATACAGTTGTGTTCAAAATAATAGCAGTCCAACATGACTAACCAGATCAATCACTGTTTTCGGTAGAAATTATATTATTACATGGCAAATAATTTACCCGTAGGTGTAATAGAGTCATAGAAAACCAGCAGACCCAACATTCAATATTTGCATGCTCCTGAGTCTGTGTAATTGAATAATTAATCGAAAGGGGCGCGTTCAAAATAATAGCAGTGTGGAGTTCAATTAGTGAGGTCATTCATTCTGTGAAGAAACAGGTGTCAATCAGGTGGCCCTTATTTAAGGATGAAGCCAGCACATGTTGCACATGCATTTCTCTCTGAAAACTGAAAAATGGGTCGTTCCAGACGTTGTTCAGAAGAACATCGTGCTTTGATTAAAAAGTTGATTGGAGAGGGGAAAATGTATAAAGAAGTGCAGAAAATGATAGGCTGCTCGGCTAAAATGATCTCTGATGCTTTAAAATGGAAAGCAAAACTGGAGAGACGTGGAAGAAAACAGAAGACTACCATTTGAATGGATCGAATAACAGCCAGAATGGCAAAGACTCAGCCAATGATCAGCTCCAGGGAGATCAAAGACAGTCTGAAGTTACCTGTGAGTACTGTGACAATTAGATAAAAGCCTGTGTGAAGCAAAGTCCCACTTTCAAAAAAAAAGACATGTGCTGAAGAGGATACAATTTGCCAAAGAACACATCGACTGGCCTAAAGAGAAATGGCGAAACATTTTGTGGACTGATGAAAGTAAGATAGTTATTTTTGGGTCCAAGAGCCACAGACCCAAACACTGAATTCAAGCCACATATACTCTGAAGACAGTGATGCATGGTGGCGCAAGCATCATGATGTGGGGATGTTTCTCTTACTATGGTGTCGGGCCTATTTCTCGCATACCAGGGATCATGGATCTTGGATCATGGATATATCAAAATACTTGAAGAGGTCATGTTGCCTTATGCTGAAGACGAAATGCCCTTGAAATGGGTGTTTCAACAAGACAACGACCCCAAACGCACCAGTAAGCGAGCATGACCAACAAAATTAAAGTTATGGAGTGGCCAGCCCAATCCCCGGACCTTAATCCGATAGAAGACTTGTGGGGTCACATCAAAAATGCTGTTTCTGAGGCAAAACCAAGAAATGCAGAGGAACTGTGGAATGCTGTCATATCATCCTGGGCTGGAATACCTGTTTACAGGTGCCAGAAGTTCGGTCGATTCCATGCAACACAGATGTGAAGCAGTTCTCAGAAACCCTGGTTATACAACCAAATATTAGTTTAGTGATTCACAGGAATGCTAAATCCTAAAGATTTTTTCAGTTTATACAGTAAATATTGGAGTATGTAATGAAAAATGCAGACACTGCTATTTTTTTTAACAGTCCATGAATTTTTCTTCATTTTCTATAAAGTAATTAAAACATTGATACATTTTTCTTCATGTTTTGATGTAGAATATAATGTGCAGTGTTCCCAACACATGGAAATAAACACTATTATAAGGATTTTGAGCTTTACTCACATTTTTAAACACACTGCTATTATTTTGAACACAACTGTACCATTAATTTAACATCATTGTTTAGGTGTGACAATGCTGATTTAATGGATATCAGTATGCAGGGGTGGCACCTGTACTAATCATTGTTTCTAGCTCTAACCCCCAGTTTAATCTTTCTTTTTTGTCATTAGAACACCTGTTATTGAAACTATTAACAACATTTTCTTTCCTCGTAACAATTACTGCCAATCACCATTGCTGCCAAACGCTACCCGTGTATCCCAGCCTGTTGCTGCTTTTCTTTTAGATGTCTCCTCTGTGTATTTGAGCAGTGCAAATGTCCCAGGGTGTCCATGTGTGGTCTTTGCATGGTAGTATATTGTGTACTCATTGAAGTTTTCTTCACCTTTACATACTGAAGAGAAAAAAAAAAGAAAAAGCCATTTTACAAGCCACCGGGGACTATGCCGGCCATCCTCAGTGTGAATTACAAATCCCACCACACCCCCAGCCTCACTTTCACCAAACAGTTATTCTGGTCAAACTTCTACAGGAAATGGTCTGCAGGTCCCTTCATTTTCCAGTCATGCGAAGTCAGAGCCACTCATCTGTAGAGGAAATGGACGACAGCTCTCAGATCAACTTGTACACATCGTCAGGGCCGTGGACTACAATGCACAGTAAATTCACAACACTACTTTCATTGTGCTTTGACATAATTGTGGATGACTTTTGCACAAGGGGGCTTGTTAATCACTGAAATTTGTCATCAATTGTATGTCATTGTCAGTAGTCGGAAATGGGTGGGTGGGCTTTGAATATAATCTCATCTAAGTGTGGCTGCAATTGGAACGAGTTCACTGTGGACATTTAGGGCAGAAAAATTCTCAGTTCGCCTGGGGCAGTTGCTTGTACAAGACATGGTTGCACTTGTTGGTATTGCCTGCAGTGTTCAGAAAGCACAAACACTATGACTTATCAATTACTGAGGCAATCTACCAGAGTTATGCTGTTCCTCAATCTGAACATCATTAAACAGTTTTCACTGTTTTGGTTTTCATTTATTCCGCTTTCATAAAAGACGGTGGATTATTTTGGAATATTTAAAATGCCTACAGCAGTGCGTGAATTACAATAGACTGTAAATTGCAACTATACTGTATGTATTTTTTTCTGCATTTAAGTTTTCACTCTTGACACTAATAGCCATGTTTTTTGACTGGATGATCTGTTTTACATGTAACATTAATTTTCCATGCCACGTACTACTCAAATCTCATTAAATTACCATAATTTAATTAATATACTAGTGCATCTCAAATTGAACCTTTAATACATACACATACTAGAGTCTTTAGACATAAAAATGTTTCAAGCATTGTTTCTACTATTTTAATTTTGATAATTATGGTTTACAACCAAAAAAACACATTTCAAAATATTAGATTATTTTACCATATTTGTATAAACCGTAATCATCAAAATCATCATCCCTCAGTGTCATGGACAGAGGCCAGACCTAAACGCAGCACATCAGGTGAGTGATTTGCAGAAACTTTATTGTAACTCAGTAGGTTGAACAGCGCACAAGTGTGGATCAACAGGTTGCAGCAAGCATTCATAGTTCTCAGACCTTGAGAACTGAATTCACAGGATTTGGGTAAACAGGGCAGATGTTTCACTCAGCAGGAGACTCTGAAGATGGCAGGTAGACGGACAAATCCCTCTCGAGAAAACTGGAACGGTGAATTGCCACAAGGCCACAGGCAGACGAGAACCAAGAAAATGGTCATGGTCAGGGAGAGAAGACTGTTGCGTTTTAACCAGAGCAGAGACAAGGAGAGGTAGTCAGAGGCAAGCGAGGAAGGTGTCAGGGAGGGGCAGGAGCACATAGGGCACACAGAGTGTGACACATTGGACGAAATAAAAATTCTAACCTTTTGATTTGAACAGGGTCTGTGCATAAGGATTTGGCTTCAATCAATGGAAGGAATATGTTGTAGTAAAACACATAGGTAGTCATGTTTAGCGTTGTTATTTTAATATCTTACCACTTGGCAGAAGAATGAACAATGAAAGAAATTCGTCTAATTTTACAACTCTACTCAGATAAAGAATGCTTCTCACTTGATTGTTGAATGATTGTTGTTGCTCGCTCACACTGTGTAATTTGGTTTCAATCAGACACGTTTGAAAAATTGCTTACTTGTTTAGTTCCACTGTAAGAACTGTAGGTATACTGCCTCTTTTTGTCTTTCTTGCTAATTTCAGATTACTATCAGATTTTATTCCCACTTCATTGTTTTATTTTAGAAATCTACCGAAGAAGCTACATAAATGATGGGTCTCGAGAATACACTTTTTGAAGATCTCATTTATTTCAAAGCTCTATCGGATTTTATTCAAAAGAACAAGGGTGCAGAGAAGTAGCAATTATAAAATTGCTGATAAAGCTGATGAGCAGCACAGTGCAGAAGAGAAGAAGTGATCATTTCTGAGCAGCAGTATGGTTTCATGCCAAGAAACAGCACTATAGACACCATGTTTGCTTGGAGAAAGCTGATGGAGAAGTATAGAGAAGGTCAGAAAGAGTTGCTACAGTATGTGTCTTTGTGGATCTAGAGAAAGCCTATGACAGAGCGCTGAGGGAGGAACTGTGGTTCTGTATGACAAGGTTTGGAGTGGCAGAGAAGTATGTTAGACTGGTGCAGGATATGTATGAGAGCAGTATGACAGTGGTGAGGTGCGCTGTAGGAGTGACAGATGGCTTCAAGGTGGAGGTGGGTCTGCATCAAGGATTGGCTTGGAGATGGTTGCACTGACCAGGAGACAGGAGACAGAAGGCAGAACTGGAGATAGCAGAGTTAAATGGAAAATTTCCTATTTTTATAAAGCGCTTTTCTAGTCATTTTTGACCACTTAAAGTACGTTTTACACTACAGGTTTTTGCATTCACCCATTCATTCATACACTGGTGGCAGTGACTACTTCACAGGGTGCACCATTCACACACACTGATGGTGCAGCATCAGGAGCAATTTAGGGTTTGGTGTCTTGAATAAGTACACTTTGTCATGTTAACTGCAGGTTCTGGGATCAAACCAGGAACCTTCCGATCACTGGATGACCGTTCTACCATCTGAGCCACAGCCGCCCCTTAAGAGTTAAAGATGGTGATATTCTCTTTGGGAGTGACGAGAATAGACAAGATTAGGAATGACACATTAGAGGGTCTGCACATGTCAGACGTTTTGGAGACAAAGTTAAAGAGGCCAGATTGAGATGGTTTGGACATATTCCGAGGAAGGACAGTAATTATATTGTTAGAAAGATGCTCAAGCTGGAGCTACCAGGCAGGAACCAAAGAGGAAGACCTAAGAAGAGACTCATGGATGTGGTGAGAGAGGATATGCAGAGGACAGGGAGACACGGACGAGGATAAATACTCCTAGAGAAAGTTAGGTAAAAGCAAAAGTGACGCAAGAATTCTGACTTTTTGACACTGCGAACTGCTACAAACCCAGTTTGAACGTGCACATTGTGAATAAAAACACAATACAGTGATTTGCAAATAATTTTCAACATATATTCAATTGAATTCAACACAAGGACATGATATTTAATGTTCATTCTTTTGGAAATATACAACATTTTGAAAATTGATGTTTCTATATGTTCTAAAAATATTGGGACAGGAGCAAAAAAAAAAAAGACTGGGAAAATAAAAAAAAAACCTCCTGGAACATTCCAAAATTGGTAACAGGTGACAGGACCAGGATTGGGTACTATTGAAAAGTTTGGGTTGTTCACAAGCAACGATGGCACAAGGTGCTTTTCTTTGTGAAAGACTGTTTGGGCAAATAGTCCAACAGCTTATGAACAATGTTTCTCAATTTGCAATTGCAAGAAAAAAATTTGGAAAGTTCACTATCAACGGTCCAAAATATAAGGGTCAGAGAATCTGGACAAAATCTCTGCTGCACATAAGAGGCAAGGCTAAAAACCAACATTGAAATGAGTACCTTAAACCTTTCAGACAGCATTATAAACTAGAATCATTCTGCGATAGATATTACAAAATAGGCTTGGGAACACGTCAAAAAAACTTTTTTTTTTGTTGTAGTATCTACAAATGTAAGTTAAGACTCTATTAAGCAAAGCAATACTTTAAGGAAAAGGATTTAGAGACATATAGAGATTTGTGTTAATAAAATATTTACTAACTTTGGTTATCAAGCTGTTGGGACGACCTGTATAGAGATGAAGAGCCTTCACAGCCACTTTCTTCAGCTTTTGACATCAGCAAGGTAACATAGCTTTTCATTTTGCTACCATACTGTAATTCAGCATAGTTTTTATGTTTTCAATTGTCGTTAAAGATGTGTTATGAAACCAGTGTGCTGGTAGAGAGAAGTAATTACTTTAGAGGCACTTTCTCCAAGAAGTGAGACAGCTTACTAGCTTCACTACCTTACTAAAATAAATGTTATTTACATGAAATTCTGTAAACAAATCAAATATTGTTGGTAAGAAAATCAGTTTGGCGTAGAAGTGATGTTATTAGATAAAAGTTCCAGGTGTTCAGGATTGCTCTAAAACCATTCATTTCACGAAAATATGATCATTAAAGGCTTTTTAAAACATTGTCATTATTAACAATTTTATTTATATTACAGCAAATCATAAAATTGTGGAGTCCTCCTAATTGTAATATTATTGTTTAAAATACTGATTAAAAAGACCAAGAAAGCATTAACAATTAGGTACCTTCTTTGAAAAGTTTGCAGTCTTGCAGCTGCAGAGAATATTTACTGTGGGACATCTTTACATGTGACACCTTGGTTGTTTCCACGAGGCCAGTCTTAAGTTATTTGGTAATTAAAGGCAGGTATTACATTCTTTGAGGTCAACCATTCATGATTATTGTTCCATAACAACTTTACATATTACAGCTTTAGCTAATGTTCCTGAGATTCAATATCATTCTGACAAAATATGCAAAATTATATGCTAAATTAAACCTGAGACTCAATAGTTCAACACTTAGATAAATGTTGTTTATTGTTTTGAAATGAACCTCTTTCGTATTTTGTAATAAAGGGAACCTCAGATATCTAGCAATAATTTTGTTTGCTTCAACTTTTGTAAAGCTTTGAAACACATTGTTTCTTTTAACTGGTAGAGGAAAAAATTCTCTTGTGAACGATAATCTCAAGATTTTGTTGTTACATTTACTATTTACAAATGTATCGATGTCTTTTGAAGGAATGTTTAGACATGAATGTGAGAGAGGAATCTCTAATAACTTTTTTAATCATATTGATCATTGCCACTGGGATGACTTTGACCACGGTAGAATAGTGTTTTGTAAGAACATTCTAAGTCATATTTGGCTATAAGATGAGAGAAGATAATATTTCCATGGCTATTCATTGACTGTACAGATGTACAAATGTAACAGCCCAAATTCCTCTTTCATTCCAGTTTTCATCGAATAGTGATTTCCTTTTATGTAATATACATATATCTGTTTATTGCTTCATGTGGACTATATTCGTGTTTTGTAAAGCATCTTCCAGTAATGTAACACCTGTATGTGACAGTTTAAGGGGTCATTTCAAAGGGTCAAAATCACATTTGAGTAGAAAATGAATTCCTTCAACCAATTCAAAGAGATAAGAAGGCACAGTAAACCATAAACAGTGTTCACTTTTAAGAAAGGTCTGTAACCAACATAGGACTCCATGTATAACTTCAAAGTCTATAACCTTTGACCCTCCTTCTTCCACTGATTTAACAATATCATTTTCTAAATCCATTGATGTTTATTGTTCCAAATAAATTATAGTGTGTTTGTTTGATTTTCTTGACACATGTTTGGGACACAGCTAAAGAGGAAGCTGGGTAAATTAACCTGGAAATCTCTTAAATCTTTGTTAACAGGATTCTGCCAAAAATAGAAACATTTCTTTGCGTCCAGCTACTCAATTATTCATTTTACTTTTGCTTATATTAATTCCTAAATATTTTGCTTCGCTTTTGACAAATTGTGAATTACTTTCACAAATGTGAAATTATGTTTTGAAAGAAAGGGGGACTAAATTTCTTGGATTTTCCTACATTAACCCATACCTTTAGAATAAATTGGCTCAGGCAGTTGTTCAAGAATTCTAGCTCCATGTGGAACGTTTTTCCCCCCCAAGTATGTATTCTCCAAAATTGGTGGGTTAAGATTTCTCTTGGTATGCATTTATAAAATTGAGAAGATCACATTTCATCTTTCCAACTTCCATAAACAAGCATTACTTGCATGGTCCTTGCTATGTAAGCACAACTTTTCACTGCATTGCTATCTTATATGGAATCACAGAGATATTCTGTATATAAACAAATCTCTATTCTTTTAAGAGTGGTTCGAAAACAACATAATTTGGGTGAGACAGCTATTTGATAAAAATAGACTTCTGATGAGTCATCAATAATTTTCTTCACTGTTATCAAATACCCATAACTTAAAAACAATATAGTGTCGTTTTTGATGCTATCCCACCTGGCGTGTGTATGCTGTTTCTGATTATTTTATTTCTGT
>KV751337.1:3670042-3696345 GCA_001698575.1 Mola mola
AAGACCCCCCCCCCCCCACTTATGGCCGATGCCTGACGACCTAGAACCCGGAGGATGGGTTCTCAAAAAGGGGTAGTTTGGAGGCTGGGACGAGGGCGCTCTCTTTGACCGGCTTCACCTTGCTTACGTGGAACAAGGGGGGATGGACTCGTGAGGAACTAGGGAGTTTAAGCCTCACAACAGAGGGTTTAATAACTTCTGACACTGGGAATGGAACTATGAATCTTGGAGCTAACTTACGTGACTCATCGCAGTTTGGCAAGTCTCGGGTCGAGAGCCAAACCCTCTGACCAGGATGATAGCTGGGAGCTGCTTGCCTCCGTCTGTCAGCTGTCTTCTTATAGGCTGCCGATGATTTAGTTGGGGTAGATCTCGCCCTGGCCCACATTTGTCGACAGCGACGAACCATAGCTGCTGCGGATGGGACGTTTACCTCTGGCTCTGTATCCGGAAAGAGGGGGGTTGGTACCCGAAGACACACTAGAATGGGGATAAACCAGTGGATGAGGAGGGGGAGGGTGTTGTGGGCATATTCCACCCACAACAGCAGCTTGGTCCAACTTGAAGGGTCCCTGGATATGAGGCAGTGCAGTCCAGTCTCTAGGTCCTGATTCACACGTTCTGATTGACCATTAGTCTCTGGGTGGTAACCAGAAGTTAGACTAACTGTTGCTCCAACCATCTTACAGAAGGCCTTCCAGAATTGCGCTATGAATTGCGCGCCCCGGTCTGATAGGATGTTTCTTGGGAACCCATGAATGCGGAAGACATGGTTCAACATGGTTTCTGCTGTTTCTTTAGCGGAGGGTAGCTTGGTCATAAGAATAAATTTTACCATTTTAGAAAATCGGTCGACGACTGTTAGTATTACTGAGTTGCCGTCAGAAGGGGGTAGGCCGGTGAAGAAATCTAAAGAGATGTCTGGGCGCATTGGTACCGGGAGTGGCTGGATGGGGCATTGATGGGAGGTCTTGTTCTGGGCACACACAGAACATGCGGCGACATATTCGACCACCTCCTTACGCATGTCCGGCCACCAGAAGCATTCTTGCAACCTGGAGACAGTTCTGCGCACACCAGGGTGACAGGAGATTTAGAGCAGTGTGTGCCCAAATGAATCACCATTCCACGTAACTCTGTGGGCACAAAAAGTCTGTTAGGAGGGATGCCAGGGGGAGTCTCCACTCCCTGTGGGGCCTTTTTGACCTTCTCCTCAGCTTCCCAGGTTATGGCTCCCACAAAACATGTCGCCGGTAGAATCGGGGCCGGAGGCTCAGGGTCTGATTCAGGGGAATGTAGACGAGACAGTGTGTCTGTCTATTCCAAGTTTTTATGGTCTGTCCATACCATAAACGGTTGTTCAGCTCCCTCCAGCCAGTGTCTCGACTCCTCCAATGCCGCTTCCACAGCCAGCAGTTCTCGATCCCCAATAGAATAGTTCTTTTCTGCGTGAGAGTTTGCGTGAGAGATATGCACAGGGATGACTCTTGTTGTCCTTACCGGAACATTGAGAGAGGACAGCTCCTACTCCCATGTCGGAGGCGTCTACCTCCACGATAAACTGGTTAGTCTGTTCCGGCAGGCTGAGTATCGGCCCGGACACAAAACTCTTCTTTAGTTGTGAAAATGCTGCTTCTGCCTGAGGGGACCAAGAGAACTGTGCCTTGGAGGAAGTCAGAGCATGGAGGGGAGCAGCGATGGGGCTGAAGTTTCTAATAAACTTCCAATAGAAGTTGGCAAATCCTAGAAAGCGTTGTACTTCCTTTCGCGAGGAAGGCGTTGGCCAGTCGACCACCACCTGGACCTTCTGCTGGTCCATCTTAATTTGTCCTTGGGTGATTTCGTATCTTAGGAAAGAGAGCAAATCTCTGTGGAACTCACACTTTTCAGCCTTAACATACAGCTTGTGAGACAATTGTCTCCGTAGAATCTCTTGAACACTGGATATGTGTGAGCTTAAGTCAGGGGAAAAAATCAGGATATCATCTAGGTAAACAAAGACCTTATGGTTGAGGAGGTCTCTCAAGACTACATTGACAAAGTTTTGGGACACCGCCGGCATGTTTGTCAGGCCGAACGGCATTACTAAGTATTCGTAGTGTCCAAGAGGAGTGTTAAACGCGGTTTTCCACTCGTCCCCCTCTCTTATCCTTACTAAATGATATGCGTTCCTCAGATCGAGTTTGGTGAAAAATTTTGCTCCCTGTAAGCAATCAAACGCTGTGGAAATTAGGGGGAGAGGGTAACGGTTCTTGATGGTTATGGCATTTAACTTGGTGTAGTCGATGCACGGAAGGAGGTATTCATCTTTCTTTTCAACGAAAAAGAACCCGGCTCCTGCAGGAGAGGAGGATTGTCGGATGATACCTGACTGCAGGGATGAGGTGATGTATTCCTCCATGACTTTGCGCTCGGAGGTGGACAGGGAGTATAGTCTTCCCTTTGGGATGGGAGCCCCGGGAAGCAGGTCTATGGCGCAGTCATAATGTCTGTGGGGAGGAAGTGAAGAAGTTTGGGATTTGCTGAATACCTGTTTTAAGTCCCAGTAGCACCGAGGAACGACAGGGAGATCCAAGTTGTCCGCGATCCCAGCTGCATCCTCCTGCGGAGAGTTCTTGTTCATCAAACAGTTATTCGCACAGTTGTTTCCCCAACCTAAAACTCTTCCCGGGGTCCAGTCTATGTGGGGGTTGTGATCTATCAGCCACGGGAGGCCCAGGACGAGGGGGTGACGAGCAGATTGATAAAGGAGGAAGTTGATCTTTTCTTGATGGCCGTCATTCAAGGTTAGGGTTACTGGGGATGATTGGTGAGTGACATGACACAATAACCTTCCGTCTAGAGCTGAGGCCGAAAGGGGTTGCGGGAGTTGTTCCTTGGAGAGTTGTAGTGTTCTGGCAACTTGATAATCCATCATGTTTGTGTCGGCGCCGGAGTCTATGAGGGCTTGACAGGCTAGGGAATTGGAACGCGATTGGAGTGTTGCATATGTAAGCTGTCGTCTTGTGGTGCCAAGTATCTTGGTTGGACTCACCAGTGGCACAGGAGCAGTCTCAGCTGCGGCAGATCGGACCGGGCAGGAGGTGATGAAGTGACCCAAACATGCACAGTAAATACACTTCCTTCTTTCACTCTCCGCTGTCGCTCCAGGGGAGTGAGATGGGTCCGGCCGATCTGCATTGCATCTACTCGCTCATTTGCATATTCCACCTTGTCGGGTCGGATCGGCTTGTGGGAGAGGGGAGACGTCCCCGTAGCAGGGAGGCGGGAGTAAATCGGACCTGCTCTTGCTGTGTTTGGAGTCTCTGACGTTCCACGAGTGTTTTATCTATCTTCGAGGCCAAATGGATCATGGCCTCCAGATCCGTTGGTACATCCAAATGGTCCTTCAGGGTTTCAGATAAGCCATTCAGGAGCGCGTCAATTAATGCCGGTTGATTCCAGGTGCTGTCCGCCGCAATGGTGCAGAACTCGATCGCGTAATCCGTTACTGAACGTTTGACTTGCCTTGATGATACCAGAGATCTAGCCGCTTCTCTACCCGGGGAGGTGGAAAAATTTCAAAAATAATTTCAATAAACGACTGAAGGAATTCTGACAATGAGTTGCATATGGCAGATTTACGGGTCCACTCAGCCATAGCCCATGACCTGGCTCAACCAGATAAATAAGAAATTATGAATGCTATTTTAGCTCGATCAGAAAGAAAAGTGGGGGCATTGAATTCAGAGTGTAATTCGCACTGCGATATAAACAAAAGACAATCTCCAGAGTCTCCAGAAAAGTGTTCTGGGCTGGATTCAGCCGCTGCTTCTGCTCCTTTGGGAGACACTGGTAATTGATCGATGATAAAATTCAATTGAGCCGATAAAGTCGCGCACGCCGACTCGTTGCGCTTCGCAGCTTCAACCAAATCTTGCCGGACTAAGTCGAGTTGCTCTTCTTGTCTATGAAGGCGTGCGCCTTGCGCCTTCAGGGCTGAGCGAACTGGGTCAGACTCTGCTGGATCCATTTCTGGCCAAATTGTACTATCAGGTACCAGGTCTGGAGGATCCAATAATGCAGAGACACACAGGGAGCTTTCTAAATCCGTAGTCGTTTTAATAATGAAGGTCAAAACAAGGAATTCAAATTATGCGAAGGTACAGATAAGGATAAGGCAAACTCGGTAATCGAAACACGGAATACAGATCGGCCACAAGGAGACTTACAAGGAATAAATGCTGGAATGCTCGCTAGGTAGACAAGACAATCTGACACAGGAGGAAGGGAACACGGGGGTTTAAATACACGAGGGAGTGGTAGACAATCGGACACAGGTGGGACACATTAGGGAGAGGGAATAATCAGACACACCTGGCGGACAAGACTAGACAGGAAGTGGGGAATAGACACACAGGGATTTCAAAACAAGAAGGGAAACACTGACTGACCCTAACAGACGGACACTTTACACTAGCAGACCCTGGCATTCAGTAGAAAACTGCAGTTATGCTGTGACTCAATTTCTAATGAGCAGCAGCATCCAGTCACTAACAGATTTTTATAGCATGGGCATGTGGTCTGAGAAAAGACTTCCCCAAAGGCTGCCCTTGATCCTCCTCTGACTTTTCTCATTCTTCGCTCCTTAGAGCAGAAATAAAGGAATTTGAATGTCCTTCATGATGGTGGACCTTCTGGGTCAAACACAGAGTGATCAAATAATAGCACTGGGAGAGGCACAATCTGATACCCACTGCAGGGCCTAAGAATAGCCCTGAAATCAGTTAACATTCAAATTGGACCTCCCTAGAAATGCTTGCCCAAATGGCATATTTCAACATTTGTCATGATAAATGCATTGGGGAAGCTACCAGGTTGGAAGACATTAAACTACAGGAAAGAACCACATAGAAAGAAATCTAATATGGTTAATGAAAAGCTATTTAGGAAAAGTACTTCAAATTACTTTGAAAAAATTATCAACAACTGACCAGCCCGTTCTCAGTCCTGGGGTGTTTTGTCATGTCTTTCAGCATCTCATACAGTTGCAGTAAACTTTACCATCTGAATGAGAAGTTTTAACACATCCGTGACAGCATGAGACAATCAGAACAACTGCTCAATGTGACAGAGTTTACATGGCAAGTAAGTCCCAAGAAGGGTGGAGGTCAGGGTTGGGTTCTAAACTCAAACAAGTAATGTAGATCTGTGCATCAAGTTAAGCAACTGATTCCACAGACAAATTATAAAATGGACATCCAACAAAAGAAGTGCTATAGTTTGTTCTGGAACAAAAGAAAAGGGAGGGGTGGAATGCTTGGATTGGTACCTTTCGACAAGCCATGTCTCAAATACTGTATATGGTTGTCCGTCACTACATGTCAGCGAGCCTCTCAAGTTGTGTTCACACATAGCGATGTGTGACTACCGATAAAGGTAGTCACAATCTTGATTTCAATCATGCTCAGATCTGGCGTTTTGTCGGCAAGCTCCAAAATTTGTGAGAAAATGGCAGATTGGGCTAAAAAGTCATGACGTGTGAAATACTATGTTGGCCGTGTATAGCAAAGAATCAATTGTGTGTCAGGAACAGGCTCAGCATGTCAACCAATGAGACCAAAGAGTACTTTGCACATCTGGATAGGCTGCAAGGAGGCATGACAAATTGCTGGTATGTGCCGACCTCTGATGAGAACAGGTTTATTATTCACGGGGAAGTGCAGACATATGAAAAGCTATGGTAAAATAAAAATACAGTTTGCTTGTAGTTTCAGTAGTTAATTATTAATTTCAATTACTAAGAAAATGTGGCAGTAATGAAACTATCAGCCAACCCCTGCAAAATGTATTTAAATGTTAGTGTACTTACAAAGGCGCTACTCTGAAACACTGGATATATGTTATAGACCTGGTCATGTGCAATGATTAATAACTGACAAGAATAATGGACAAAACGGAGAAGTTTACAGCAGAGGTACATGGTAGCAGAAAGAATGAGAAGTGCATAAAATGCTAACTCTGCCACCAGGAATAATTGGTGTATTAACCGAGTACTAACACTTATATGTTGCAAGCAATTTCATTTTGTGTGTAAACATCCACCGCAGTGTTTATTAATGGTAGTGATTAATTACTCAGGAGGTGAGCATGGATTGTCATTCAGTTCAGAGTGTGTTGCTTACAACTACTGTAACTAGGAAGTTCTGCCAGTCTTTCCCTCCGGTGCACACAGCTCCCTTACTCATTTCTTTCCTCTCTCGCCTCCTCCCTTCGGCTGTGGCACCACAAGGGATTTAATTATCAGAATGACTAATTATTTCATTACCAGGGAGTGTGGGGTGAGGTGGTATCCACCAAATTAGAAATATAATAACTAACATGGACTGGGCTGCCAAGGCATGAAGACATTCATCACCTTTTACAGGCGGGATTAATGTGTCATTTGGACTGCCGTTAGCGGCACAGACAAATTCAATTAAGTTTAAGTGAGGAGATGTCAGTGCTGCAAAAAACTCATACATAGATGCTGAGGAGTAGAATTGAATGGGGGAGGGGCACAGTATGATGGAGATGAAGCATATGGGGAGAATTTGAAGTGTAGAGGGTGAAATTTTAAAAACCATATTAACAATAGAATTTTTTGTAGGATATGAACCAATAGGCCTATTATTGGCCACAATTGTGCACATTTTTGTGTGTTTCACAGTCAGCTCAAGTCTGTGTCAAAAAGGGCAACCAAATATATATATACATACGTATTTATATGTCATTTTTTCATCAATAATGCTGATGAGGTTATACCTAACAAGTTATTTTTCCAAATGTTATAAAAATGCCTATTAAAATCAATGATGATGATATTCAACCGCAACATGATTTTTTTTGTTGTTGTTTTTAAGCAATCCAAAATAGTGAAACTTATTTTGGTCTTTGTTGTCAAGGGGTAAGTTTATTCAAGCTGATCTAATGCAAGTGTGACGGGCTTTGACATAAACTTTGTTGCAAGATATATACAGTATATATACAGATGCTTTTTCCGATGAAAATGTTTCCCCTAAAAGAACACCACAGAACTTTGCACTGAATATGCAAATATAACATCAAATATATTTTGAGTAAACAAACTATAGCTACTAGTCTCATGTGTCAAATATATCTAGTAAACATTCAGTAGTTTTTGCTGCTCACTGCTTTCTCATCTTATCAAAAAGTGCCATTATTTTATTTTTTTACAAGGAACATTTTGTGCTCTCTGAGGTTTTGCACAACTTTCTAACACAAGGTAATTACATCTTTTTGTTTTATTTATTTTTTCAAATTTTATTTGCAAATGTCAAAAGGTGAATCTTTTTAGCATAATACATTATTCTACTGAATTCATCAGCAGAATGGAATCATTCATTCTTGTAAACAGAACAGAAAAGTAGTGTAATTTACAAGCAGACTTGAAATATGTATTTGATAACTGTCTTTTCATCAGTGCATTATAAACTGAAACTAACAATTACAAGAAAGTCAGCCATGTTCTATTGCCATGTTCCTACAGTAGGAACATCATATTTATAAAATTCATATTTCTGACAGTTGTCAGAAATGACAACGTTTGCATTACTGTGCAAAGTACAGGCCAATTGAACTCCTTTTATCCACTGTTATGGGGATACAGTGGAACTGATGTACAATCACATCACTGATCAATTTTATACTTTCCATATGTGAAAGAATGAATTTCTCATTAATCCTGAATGCTGGTAACATTCAAAAACCTTTTACGGCTTCATGGGAGGCAAATATAGAAAAAAGTTTCAGATTTCTTTATATAGTGCATTAAACCAGTGTAACCCTTTCAAGTTAATTCACGAGTCCCCTCCTGCTGCACAAAAAACAAAAAAAAAAACCAAACAGAAAAAATAACAGTTATGTTGCAGTGTGTCGGATGAACTGAAGAATCTCCAAGCCTGAGGAAAGAAGCTGCTGGGTAGTGATACAGTTGCAGATACTCCTGTATCACTTTTATGACGGCAGCAGGTGTTGCTGGGGTTCTGATACTGCCGAAAATTTATCCCGAATAAACATATTCTATGTGGTGCAGTTGATGTTAGGTTGCACCTGCAAGTTGTAAATAGCAATTATGCTGCCAGTCAAAACCTTTTATGGTTCTTAGCTAAATCCAGGTGATTGAACAGCTTTTGGTTATTTATAACTTGTTCCTAGTGAAGGTTGAGAGGATTCCAGATGATTCTGGTTTTAAAAGCTACTGGAATTAGATTTAATAAAATCCTATCAAATCAAAGGGTGAATTAAATAAACAGTCTTTCCAAACACAGGTCAAGGTGCCAGGAGATGACTTATTAATTTTTTTTGGTGGTTTGTTTTTAAGTAAAAGAACTCAGCTTAAAGTGACAAAGTTTAAGTGTGCATGTTTTCATATAAGTATGTCTCTTAGCCTCTTGTTGGAAAGTTGGAAAACAGACTGGTGAATTGGGGAATTGGTGAGTTTTAGAAGTAACAATACGCCATCTTGATTTTGAATTTAATATTGCGGCAGGGCCATTACTGGGCTTAACCAACAACCTTTAAAAGCTACTGGAATTAGATTTAATAAAATCCTATCAAATCAAAGGGTGAATTAAATAAACAGTCTTTCCAAACACAGGTCAAGGTGCCAGGAGATGACTTATTAATTTTTTTTGGTGGTTTGTTTTTAAGTAAAAGAACTCAGCTTAAAGTGACAAAGTTTAAGTGTGCATGTTTTCATATAAGTATGTCTCTTAGCCTCTTGTTGGAAAGTTGGAAAACAGACTGGTGAATTGGGGAATTGGTGAGTTTTAGAAGTAACAATACGCCATCTTGATTTTGAATTTAATATTGCGGCAGGGCCATTACTGGGCTTAACCAACAACCAAGAAACAAAGCAGGAACTCTGTCAGTTTTCTGAGAAAAAAAAAAGGGAGAGAGAGAGAGAGAGAGAGAGAGAGAGAGAACGAGAGAGAGAGAGAGAAACTCTTTCCTTGCTCTGCCAGGGTAAACCCTTGTCATCAAATAAATTCGTGATTTTTATGGACAGAATGGATAAAGATATGATTACCTCGTGATTAGATCACTATAATGATGCTCTGATGGCCTCATCAGTGGGTTAGGGTCCAGTGCAGATCCGCGTGGAGGAGTTTAAGCGTTTTTGGAATCTTGTTCCCCACTAAGCATAAAATGGAAATCAGTGGGCTGAAGATGTTATAAAACACTGCTGTGATGAAGACGGCGCTCAGCGTAAAAGAGTACAGTGCCGAAAGCACCAATTAAAACTATTGCACCTGACAGCATCCTTTAACGTGATCATAAATCTTCATTGTTTTATGGCCACCAAAACTGTGAAACTAGTGGGTTAGTCTTCACTGTTCTTAATCTACTCGAGTCTGTGTACCAAGAACAACAAAAAAACAAAACAAAAAAAAATGAACATACATGCTGATGACATGCACAAAACAGCTTATATCAAACAATTATTTTTGGAACACTTTTTTGGAGATTAGGGGGATATTTAGATATTTTGCAAATGAGAGGTGGGATGATACATGACATGAAGAGAGCCAGAAATGGAAAAATGGGAAAACCAGAGATGTATAGCAGATGCGATAGTCTTACCATGGCACCAACGCTGTATGTGGCTGCTGGAGTGAGTGTGTGATTATAGGGATCGGCAGCATATACTCGTCCGTAACTGCAGAAAAAAGAAATAAAGAATTTTTTAATGTTAATATTAAAGTCATACATTTATTAATTTGTTCACTGTGTTATCATTGTCAACTTAATGTGGGTATGTAGTTTTTGTCATTACTAACAATTCATGATTTTTAAAAATTTTTTAACATTGTCAAATATCTTTGTTTGTTTTTGCCCCTAAAGAACAGCACATGGGAAAACATCCTCTCAAGAATTATTACAAACTAGACAGCACTTGGAGTGTGGTGACTTCTTCCAAGACAGGGTGCCCTATCTCACAATATGGAAAAATGTTTAAGAAATTCCTGGATCCACACCCACACTTATCATACTTTTATCTTCCAACCCACAAATGCCAGTGCAGCCATGAATTTCATCCTTACAAAAGATGGATGGAGTTACTTTTTAATTCTACAAGGTCACTCAATTAGAATTTTTTATTATGAAATCATGCTGTCTGAGGTGGCTTTGAAGTAATAAAATCTCACCTATCATAAAAAAATGCGAATGGTTTATCCTATGGGGAACATGAAGGGGTTCCATGGGAGTGAGCCAATTTAATTAGGATATTTCTTGTGTGTTGGAGCCAGAGGATTGTTAAAATAGTTGTTAAAATAATTGTTAATAATTAATCATCATCCTCTAAGGAAACTTAAGATGCAAGGAAAACTCTGTGGCAGTCTGACCAGCAGTGTTCGGATTCACTCAATTAAATAATCTCAAGGGTTGTAATTTAATAGTCAAAGAGAATGTCAGAAGAATTTATTCAAGAAAAAGACAGCTACTCACGATACAGAGAGAAAAACAATTCACAAAGCCTCCAGAAAATAGACTAAACATATGATCAAAGAAAAAAGAATGAGTTTTCTATTTTTAGATAGAAAGAACTAGACAGCAGCAGTATTTATTCCAAATGAGCAGCCATGCTCCGTCCAACTAGTCCATCCCCCCTTCCTCCCCATGTCCTAGCCCAGGCATGATAAGGGCCAAGCAGGGGCCAGAGCCTGTGCCCATAATTGAGCTGATTTGCATAGTGGCCCAGTGGTTGAAGCGATTAGAAGTTAATCCCGATTAGTTTTGGACATTGCTATTCACTATGCAGCCCCCTCAACACCCACACTCAGCCCGGCACTGCATTTGACCTATCTTATCTCACAGCGCAGAACCCTAACCCGTCATCTGTGAGTGTGTGTGAGCATGTGGGTGCGAGTGAGTGCGTTGTAACCTGCAACTACAATGCAAATTTAAATGCAATTTGAGTCAAATGCATTTTTAAAATGACCCTGAGGTGAAAAGATAAACGTGGAAACAACATTTTCAACAGCTCTACAAAATGGTTGGGAGATTGGTCATATGCTTAAAGCTTTTGATCGAAGAGAAAGCTTTTTCAAATGCACAGAGTTATACAATTGTGATATTATTCTTTGATAATTAAAATAACTGCATTTGATTACACTAAACTCAGCTTTTCCTGGTCACCTTCTTTGATTTCTAGAGCATTTCTTTCAAAGAAAAAGCTAACAGTTCACATATCTGCACATGATCGTGTAAGGCTGGAGAACTAGTACCTCTGTAAGACTGTACTTGGTCACACCGATGTTTTACGCTAAATGCTAACATACTTAACAATCATAATGCTTAACCTTAAAGTATGCCACTGTAAATAGGGATAATGTTCACCATATTCACTACTACCATTCTAACATTTAATAAGCACCCAACACCGCATCACAACTGAAGTTAATGAAACCTTTGAATATAAACCCAAGTACCATGCCATCAAGAGATAATTACTGTGGAATTTGACCATAAACCTTATGGTGGTGCGAGATAAAAAGGTGATGCAAAGTTATAATGCGTTGAATGTCTTACATTTTATGGCAAGACATTCACTAGTTGCTAATTGTGAAGACTCTGAACCATAAATATCTCATGGTGGTGTTTGAAGAACACTCTGGGGATCCCCAAAATTTTTAGGTTTCACCCACTGAGCACTATATTTAGAAAATGTACTCCCAAACTATCCCACTAATTTGGTCAATTGATTTTCATTGTCATGATCAACTTTGGTTAGTAATGTGCTTAAAGGCCAAAATGTTCTTTGACTAAATGTGAGTTTGTAGATGACAAAAAACCCCATAAATCCTATTGTATTCATGACTTCTGAACCAACATGCTATGCCCATTCTATATCTGGATTTGTAGACTCATGAACTCAAACATTCTTAATAAACTGTTATTGTCATGTTGTTGTGTTCTGTACAAGTGACATCTATTGCATGTCTGTCCGTCCTAGGAAGAAGGATCCCTCCTCTGTGGTTCTTCCTGGAGTTTTTTATTTTCCCTGTTTAGGGTTTTTGAAGTTTTTCCTCACCTGGTTTCGAGGGTCTAAGGGCAGAGGATGTCACATCTGTACAGTTTGTCAAAGCCAAGTGAGATAATATGTCAATTGTGATCCTGGGCTGTACAAATAAAATTTGATTTGATTTGATTTGATCTATTTTGTGTGTGAGACCAGGGGGACCAGATTCTAAGACAATCCCAGTTGTTGTTGTTTTTAGCTACTCATTTGCTCAATTTGTAATGAAGACAAAACCTGTAAAACATCAATTAAATTGTCAAAAGAAGTGTAAATTCAGACTAGGTTCTCATTTTGATCTAATATGATCTAATGGTAATGTAAGGGGACCCAACTCGCGATTTTGTCATGTTTGTCATGTCTGTCATTTGTCATGTGAGCTTTATTTATTTATTATTTATTTTGCAATTTTTTTCCTCTAAGTGATGGTTTTGGCTATGGGCACTTTTGAATCAGTCAGTTTGACATATTGCAATGACGCCAGGGCTCGCTGTCAGTTAGGCTTTGTACTGACAGTGAATGGATTACGCCTTTCCTTTTGTATGATTGTAAGCAAGCTGTGAAGGCTAAACCTACATTTACACTTGGCACAACTGTGTGAGTCTCTAGTTTGAACTTGAATTAGACTGGACCACCTCACGGTGGCAAATACGGCAATTCAAGACACATAATAGAAGCACATGCCCAGGCCCAACAGTCCCCTTAAATAGAAATTCTTGGATCTTCCCCTGTATCTGGATCTTCATCCAATATCTTCATCTTGGCTCATTGTCCATCAGTCCATGAAATTTAGTTGGATACATCCAGTTTTGGCTTAAACAAACAAACCAAAGAATCAGTGATGAGACAGGTGAAAAAAATTATATCCTTTTTGGGGGGTAATTAATTATAAATTACTTACAATTCATGATAAATATTTTGTTAAACAAAAGAAAAGCTGATTCCGTTACAGCCCCAATTTTTAAGGATAGAATAAAAGAGCTCAAATTCAACAAAAATACTATTAATATTTAATATTTGTTTTTCCTCAAATGTCTTAATATTTAATCTCCAGTTTCAAAGGGATTATGATATATCTGGATTAACAAAGCAGTTTCCAAAGATTAAGATTCACAATTGTGTCAATACTAGTAAGTGGCAGTGTTTGAGGTATTCTGTGTATGTTTAGGACTTGACACTCGACACATCAGGTAACACTTTGTGTTAGATTCAAACACTAAGATGGTAGAGAGGCATTCACCTTCTAAAAGTTCAATTATGATAGCCAACTAACTTAGGTTACTGCAGAAAACTTTGACCTGGCTGTAGTGCTTAATTCCTAGATTCTAGGAAAGTTCCTACTCCGTTTGAAGGCAAAAACATTTGCTTGCCCATGTGCATGTGTGTAGTAATTTATGAACTTTCATGGTGTGCTTGTGTGAGCTTGATCTGCATAAGATTTTTATTGGTTTGCATGCCACATGAGCTCTCGTGAAAGCAGCTGTTGGTGCTTCCCATCTGTGACCCTCATGGCATGAACATAACCCACATGGTGTCAGTGTGTCATCGCACACATAGGCACATTAAGGTACACAGGCAAGCCACCAATGTCACATTGATAAAAAAAACAACTTTCTTCTTTGCTCAAGGTGTGTTTAAAGCTTAAGTAACTGACTGCTTGGCCACTTGAAAACAAGTTTAAAATAAAAATTCTGACAAAATTGTCACATTATTGGTGAATGTGTTACCAAACAATAGCCTACTTATACAACCAGCAGACACAGTGCAACAAATTTCCCTAATTTGTTATCATACTTTCTGTTCACCTGAATATAGGGACAATATAAATTTGAATATTTCTCTGTTTCTTGGTTCTTCTAATATTCCAACCAATATTTCAACCAATGACAAGTGAATTGAATAACAATGATCACCTTGCTACAATGCAATGTTTTACCAGCAAACATTGTGCAGTGGTATTATGTAGATGTTATTTCGACACACCGGCCTAAACATTATTGCACACCAGCAGGATAATATGCCCTGCCACACCATAAATACCATTCAGGAAAGGCTGGAGGAACATGACAAAGAGCCCAAGACTTTGACCTGACCTCCAAAGTGTCAAAATGAGAGATTACAGCCCAGCTGAGCATTAATGCAATGGATGGGGATACCCAAAAGACCACTTGCTGGTGGCAGCAAGTACAGAATACCCTCTGCAGTCCTCTGATTTTTTTTGTTGTAGCTGCTAAATGTCCCGTAATGCTTACAGGCTATAGTCCCTAACTGCATCAGTATGCATCGTGGTGAGGGATAGGTAGTGTGCACTGATTTTATCAGAACTTTTTGAGAAAAGCAAGGCGCAATGTAACTTGTGAGTTTGGCACTCTGACTCCTTTCACATTGCACATAGTCATTTAATTGTGATAACAAATATTGATTAATCACTGACAAAACCAAGCAGCACAATCAACACAAGAGTGCTGCCAAGGTGTTCTGACACAACCAGGAGTACAATCTATCACTGTATTAAAATAAAAAAAATAAACCACTGAAGGTTAACAAGACGTTGCTACGTTGCTCTTAACAGCCTACAGCAGTCCTCCTATCTTCCTATACAAATATACAAACAGTGAGCAACAGACAGTATTCAACTGTACTGCCTTATGCAGTAAATTCCATTTAACGTTTAAAGTAGTCATTCTAATATAAACAATTCCATCAAGGTTAAAAAGGCTTACAAGAAATGTACAGTATAAAAAGAATTGGAAATTACACCATCTGTTTATAAAAAACAGTATCGAGGCAGTAAAATAAATTGTCTTTACTTTTTATTTTAGCCATATATCTTCAACAACCGTCAAATATCATCATCAAGCGTGATGGATTGTTATCAAGTAAAACTACTGTATTTCTACTACGTCTGCTTCAGCATTACCTGCTCTATTATTGAGACCCACAGGCTTCGTTATTTTGATATTTATACATTATTGTATTTCTGCCACCCAAGATTTTCAAACCAAGCTCACAAAAATTTGACTTTGGGGAAAATGAGTCAGAACATGAATAATGAATCAAACGGACAGACATGTGCAAGTTCCATGCGATTACAAACTAAAATTACACACCAGTGCTTACTAATTGCACACAAATTATTCATTGTGTTATTAATATATCTATTATTAATAAAGAGTGATGGGGCATGTCGGAAATAAGACTCCCCCGAATATCATTTCAGCTCTAGAAATTACTTTTTCAATTGCAACCCAATGTTCATGGAGTGTATTTCCACAATTAAAGCAGATCTATGTAACTGCTGTGCAATCCAATGTAATAACTCTCTTAGAAACTCTGTACAACTTCTATCATTTCTCTTTTTTCAGTGAGGTATTGATTCAGTGATGGCTCCATGAATTTTGAGCCTGTACGTTGTGGTGTGGTTGCTCTGGATACTATTGTTTTATTAAATGAATGAAGATGGGCTGTGGTAGGAAGATTAGATACATTTGGGTTAGGTTAGCATTGACATCAGTTGATTCTGCAAATCCATGAAAAGTGTTTTTCTTTATTAAGTATTCTGCATCACTAACTTTCTTCTATAATATCCGTACTTAACATCTTACCTGTCACTGTATGCAGCAGCTGTGGCAGCAGGAGGTTGGGCATATCTGTAGGCAGCATAACCACCCTGGAAACACACAGAAACATGCATATAAGAATATGTGTGAATTCAGCAATATGCATATTCATCTCTCACACAATTTTATTGTACTTATCGGCAATATGTACCTGTACTTACGATAAACTAGCATAATTTATTGTAGACTTTGACTTCATCCATTTGTTTTGAAGAAATGAAATGCCAACTAACCAAAATGTAGTTAATAATCATTAATAGATGTGCTTTATTTCTGACTTTAAAATTGGCAGTAAGACCTAAGTCTAAATATATCTCAATCAGACCTTGGCGACCAACTAAAAGCATGTTTGCTTTTTAAATTACACCCCCTGGATTCTATAACTGAACCCGTGGCACACTGAGTGACCTGTAGATCAGACTGATAATCAGAAAATAAAGTATGATGTTTGCTTCAGTAACAGTACGGTTTTAGAAATAATAGTAAAAATAACTAAAGCATGTGAAACGGTGAGTAAACAGCTTCATGAAGAGTGCAAAAAAGAAAGAAAATGATCTCCAATCTGATTCAAATAACTTAACTCTGCAAGAGGTCCTGTTGTAATTCAGTTAAATCTATCACGTAATGCAGGCAATGAATCAGCTCTGTGAACATGGTGGGCAGTGAAATCATCTGCAATTGGCTCAGTAAGCTGAGCAGCAGTGGTCCTATTAGCTAATTTGAGTATGCCTTGAGAGGGAGCGCTTAGCTCTGGGGGAGTGTTGGTGTTTTCAGAAGTGCTAACAGAACCCCCTAGTTTTACATCAGTCCTAAATTATATTAAGGAACAGAAACGGCTGAGGCTGGCTATCTTTTATGTAATGTTAGTTCTTCACATTCTGTTGATAATGTCATTAGAAAATCAGTTTTGAAAGGGTTGGGTTACCTTTTACAGTGTGCATTATGTTTTGTTGAAACTATTACTGTTTTGAGTCCATCCATCCATTTTCTACCGCTTCGCCCGAAGATGCTGTTTTGAGCCATTGTAATTTATTTTTATAACATGAATGGAATAATGTACAATGTTTGTATATTTTGGGTTGTTGTTTTATTATCAGCAGAAGGACTGTATGCATTGTCATGCTTCATATGGTCTGCATGTGAATGTTTTTTTAGGTCAAATGTCAGGTTTTGAGGGGATTAAGGGAAGGTACTGTAATGTCATCGATTAATTTTTTGATTCCCGAAATTCTGAAAGGTTTTTATGGTTAATATTTGATTTTATAGAATGTTTAAGCTTTGAAAATAAATAATTTCAAGCATTTTTATTTTTTTTTATTTTGTAAGTATATTTGTTGTATGAATCATCTCGTTTTAATCGATGCAATCTTGTAGTTCATGTGAGAAGCTAGCTGTAGTAGTGTTTATCAGCACTATCTCTAGCTGTAGTGCTGACATACTGCTGCATACTGCATGACACTATTGTTTAGTGTTAGCATTAGAGGGCCATCTAATATAAGCATTGAGTCCTGCACCATTTCCAGATCAGCTCCTATCTACAGATCACAAGGGCAAATTAAACATACCAACTAGCATAAACACACAGCAGCGGCAATGATCAAACGTGTCAGTTACATATTCAACCAAATTACAGTGCACACATGTAGATAAAAATGCCCATCCAGCAGATGCTGGGTGTTTTCTACAATTTCTTCATAGAAACAAACAATGGTTATTAAGGCTACGACTGGTTATATATGTCCACTGAAAAATTTTTGAAAAAATCAGTTACTTTTATACAGTTATTTTTATATTAATGTTCAACATTCAACATCTCAGTTCTACTCAATTCTCAACCTTATTATAGGGGTTATGCTGTTTATACTTTTGTAATTTAGTTAATACATTTCACACTGTGATTCGGTTTTCCTCAACAGCATGTGACCTGCATATGGAGGAGGTTGGCTGTAATTGCTGGAGGTAAAAGATTGAAATAAGTTCACAAGTAGGTCTGCATTCAGTATGAGAAACCTCACCACAGTAATTTACAGAGTGAACATAACACCAGCGAATATCATGAATGTATGTGAGAGATAACATCACTAACTATGCTGAAATGTTAAACTCCAGACATTGATTAATTTCCGTTTCAGTTTTGTGTCATAAAATTACTTATTTTATTTTTTTCCTTCCCTTCCCTACGTCATCTCATCTCATAGCTCTGCTACTCTGTGTCATCTTATAAACTAGTCTACTATATGCTGTTCAGTTGCAAACTCTAATTCAGCCATACATGTTTGAACCAGACACAGAGTCCCAGGAGGAAGTTGAGAAGCAACTTATACAAGGTCTTCTACAAGTTGATGAATCAGGATTGCTTCCTAATGTTACGTTGTTTACATAGAACACGGTTAAATTTTTTTTTGTTTGTTTTTGGAAACTGTCATTGCTGGATTGCCGAACCAACAACTTGGATAATTTGTTTCCTGTAATAAGTCACACTTGAATTATTTGTTACACCTATTTGGAATATTAAATGTGATGCTTTACATTGAATTTAAGTATTAAGATTAAATTGGAAGGAATCATCTGGCAACATGAACATCACTCCAAAGGTGACTCAACATGCTAATGTTGCCAGGTGTTTTCATTCACCATAACAACTTCACCACATGACAGGATGGAAATGTTGTATTAATATTTAAAACACCATATTCGCATATTATCGTGTAAAAAATTATGCTTTCTCCCGAGTAAGCAAAAAAATCTATTATTGCCACTTTAACATGAGGGAAAAGAGAAGTTTAGAAGTGCACATTCGAGAGAAGCTTCTTGCCACATATTTTAACATTTTAGCCATGCTACTGGCAAAGTGCACTGGCAGAGATGGCTGAAAGAAAAACATGCAGATAAATAAAATATTACATGTGCACTCACCATGTCAACAACATGTGCAATATGTGTCAGAAGAAACAGAAAATAAAGGAAGGACAAACAAATGAATAAATATTGCAAGGGTTTAGGATAACTAGTCGACCATGACGTTTTTTTATTCTAATTATTATCTTGGAAACTTGTTTAAATATTTATTTTTGAGTCAGACATGAAATAAGAAAAGAAATTAGGTAATGACATACAAAATAGTTCCCACGTCTTCAGATATTTAACATTCTTTATGGTTGTTTCACCAACTAATCGTGTACCTTCATCACTGGCCTGTGCTGTAGCCAACGATCAACCGCTGTGGAAAAAAATCACAGATTTTTTTGGTTTGATTAAAGCAGCCAAATTGGTATTTATTTTTTGTCATGATTACAAAAATGTATTCCTGCAGAGTTGACATGTTGCAGGGGAATGCTTGAAGACTCTCCAATACAAAATCCAATTTTTATCGTTCAGCCCTCTTTCTGCATCTCTCTTACATAACAACTAGCTGACTTCTATTTCCAAAAACTTGGCATCTAATAAAAACTGGTAAATGAAACCCATATCTAATGTTTACCAGTGTTTTATGGTTAAAGGTGGAAGTCTCTTATAAGGTATGAATGGTTAAAATGTAGTTAGGCAAAATTACTGTACATCTGGAGCCTATCCCAGCATCATCAGGCGAAGGCGGGGTCACCCTGGACAAGTCGCCAGTTCATCGCAGGGCTGACATATAGAGACAAACAACCACCACACTCACATTCACACCTACGGACAATTTAGAGTGACCAATTAACTTAACCCCCAGTATGCATGTTTTTGGACTGTGGGAGGAAGCCGGAGAACCCGAAGAGTAGCCACGCAGACTCAGGTAGAACATTGTGCTGCCACTGTGCTGCCCTGTTTACTGCATGTATTTTTAAAATAGACAATTTCCTCATCCATGGGTAAGACTTCTGGAATAACCACATCTACAAAGCTCAAGAAATGGATGCACATTGCATTCTATAGTGTTTAATTTATTATCTATATAAGACTAGATAGGTTTGTTTGTACTCCGTCCTACACCCTTTTGAACATGGAATGGTAATTTACTTTGTTACACAGAGTCTTCTCTCAAACTCATTTTCTGTGTGTATATATATATATAAACACCCTGGACAAGTCGCCAGTTCATCGCAGGGCTGACATATAGAGACAAACAACCACCACACTCACATTCACACCTACGGACAATTTAGAGTGACCAATTAACTTAACCCCCAGTATGCATGTTTTTGGACTGTGGGAGGAAGCCGGAGAACCCGAAGAGTAGCCACGCAGACTCAGGTAGAACATTGTGCTGCCACTGTGCTGCCCTGTTTACTGCATGTATTTTTAAAATAGACAATTTCCTCATCCATGGGTAAGACTTCTGGAATAACCACATCTACAAAGCTCAAGAAATGGATGCACATTGCATTCTATAGTGTTTAATTTATTATCTATATAAGACTAGATAGGTTTGTTTGTACTCCGTCCTACACCCTTTTGAACATGGAATGGTAATTTACTTTGTTACACAGAGTCTTCTCTCAAACTCATTTTCTGTGTGTATATATATATATAAACACTATATGACTTACTTATTTCTAACACTTTTAATATTAAAATGTATTTAGCTAGCAAATCAATAACATCATCATCAATTCAACATTCACAACACAACCAAAAAACAAACTTCATGTATCACAGACCACAACAAATATGGACGTTTCAAGGAGGCACTAAAAAAACACCGGTGACACTGCCTAATATTGAACTAATGATGTGATGGTGAGTCAGAAATCTGATGTTAGCCTAACCTTTGCATTTTACTTGGTATTATCCTGTCAGTTCAAATAATACCTCGCACAGACATAGCAATATTATAAACAATAGAAAGCTAAGATATTTATCTATTATTATTTATTTTAACCCAATGATGAATAGCCAACGTTGAAATCTGATTCTGCTGAATCTCCTAGAATGATTAGTAAATGTTGTCATCTACGTATGCTACTTGCAACCTTTTTTCTCTGGTCGTGTTATGACTGTTTGCAGCATACTTGTTGTCATATTGAAGTTTTTTTTAAATTTACTATTCTTTTGTGATATTGTGATAAAGTTTGGGTTTGTATCATCTGAGCTCTGAAATCTATTTCATCCATTACTGTTTGGGTTTTGTTAAGATGCAAGCCGTTATATTGCAGCTCGGTAGTCTTTTGGGTGTAATGGTCCACTCTGCTTTAATTTATCATAAAACAAAAGCCATTTTTCTTTCTTTCAGGCTCAGTGACATCTCCAGCACTTCTCACATCATTTCACCTTACACCCTGCGCTCTATGACTGCGACAGTGTGTCTGTCCTGACATGAACAATGTATTATTACCACTATAAACTGCAGAGGCAAGTAAGTGATACTTAGTGCGTGTGATGATGGGCCGTGGCAGGAAGATGAACAGGTCAGCCTGCGTTAGTCACCAGCCACTGTGGACTGTCACTCCTGACTAAGTGACTAATGGCAACCCTACAGCTGTGGGCAGGTGTGTGTGTGTGTGTGTGTGTGTGTGTGTGTGTGTCTATTGTGTTTGGAAAGGTGACTAATAGTCGCTTGTGTGTATACACATCCGGTCAAGGTCTGGCCACTTCACATCCAGAATCTCACACAGAGAATGTCCATCAGTGTTTCAATCCATCAAGTTTGCTGATTCACTGAAGGAAAGGAAAGTCAAGCAGGACTCCTATTCCTGACCGTCCATCCATCTTCACCGACGTTCAGTATTTTCAGCAGCAAGGCAGCGGACTGTTTGCTGAAAAGTCCTCAATGGAGTCTCCCATTCAACCCTACAGCTAATCAGATAGCCACATACAACAAGGTAGTGCTGATTTTTTGGAAATCCCCCCCCAAAATGAAAGCATATCAGAGATGTACTTACGTACTGACCAGGGAAATTAAATTGAACTGGCTGTAACTTTCCAAAAATATGTTTGAAACTCTCATTTCTTCTAAAATTTTGTGTCTTACTTTACTCTACTATTTTGAATGACTAATTTGAAATTATTGAAATGAAATTGATAATAATTGTTGTATTTTCCATCAGTTTCTCAGCATTCTTAATATTTTTATCCACTTTTATCAATATCTTATTTTTTATCTTATTTTATTAATAATATGAAACATTTTAAAATATTATTATTATTATTGTTGTTATACTATACATTATATGTTCACCAGGGTTATGATGTTACATTTTCTCTAGGATACCCTTTAGGATGAAGGGTTAGTGATACAATATGACAATTTTTCCTACCCTTGACCTTTGACCAAAAATCCCTAAATTTAATCAGTTGAAGCCATAGCCAGGGGAGCTCACAGAAAAAAATCTGAATGACGCATCTGAAATTCTGGATGATATACTGCTAACAGACAAACAAACCTGAAACAAAACAGACAAGTAACTCAAGCAATTCTGTCTCAAGTCACGTCAAGTTATGAGTCTTCCACTTCTGAGTCAAAGTCATAATATTTTTCATCAAGTCAAACTGCAAGTCATAATAAAAAAACACGTCTACTTAACAGCGATACTGAACGTCTCATTGCCGAGGAATTTTAAATTTCTTTCTTGTCTCCAATGATGCTGTTTAAAAAATGGCCACATTTAGAGAATTTCTGGTATTTCCTTTTGTTTATCCCAATTTTCCCATAGCTTGAAGTAACCTTTCTGATGTTGCAGAGCCCTTTCTCTACCTTATCTAAGATGTTCTGACAGAACACACTTCTAAAGGGTTGCTCTTTCAATAGGCACAAACACAGCATCAAGGGCTCGCAACCCCTTTGGTAATGAATGTTAAATGTTCTGACTACAGCATAGCAATCAATCCCTGTGGCAGGGGCATATGGGCTAATGGGGAGGCGAGGAGGTCGAATGTTATGGGATCTATCTAAGCACCTCCTCCACACACACATCATTAGTCTGTATCCCCCTGAAGCCTTTGCCGTGTGTGTGCTTGTGGTTCTATCTTCCACAAGTACTGTCTTTTTTTAAAATTGCAGTGTAAAGTTTTTGCATGTTTTTAACCGTATGTTTTAATCATGCTCATTTTTTTGTTCCAGAAGGTGTTTCTTTAACCTTAAATCTATGACAAAGGACATGGATTTGGATAAATGTGAGCTGAATGTAATAAGTTAAACAGATAAAAAAATTTTAAGTCTAGCTTGTTTCATGACTCCACCCTGGATGGAATTAAATGACCAGGACATTTCACTCAGCATGTTTAAGGTTCTCTTTGTGAAATAGACACCTGCAGGAAGCCAGACGACTGTTCTGAGTTCTAATAAGTCGTAAAGTTTGGTGTAAATTGTTGGCATACATTTATTCTTTCTAGATCTCACAACCATTAATGTCCGTACAAGACGTCTTTTACTTATGTTAACTTTTCATCTTATTTGTGCTTGAACTGTAATTCATTTAACAACATATAGAGTCAGGGCACAAAACAGTGAGGACAGTCATGCTGTGCAGCCTGAAGCAGTTTAGCCTACGAGATCTGTGTTAAATGACTGAAATGTTCAAGATTGAACATACGAATATGCATCTCAGTGGGTTTTTTTTTTTTGGTTTTTAAAAACTCTTCATGTCACTGGGTTCAAACAGACAGTGCCATTCATTGTCTTGCTGAGATCCACATCTCTTTTATGAGAAACCTAATGATGTGAAAATTAATACATTCATCAAAATAAAAGGCAAAAAGTGTGGCTATAGCGATGAGTATGTCAATCTGCTGATAAGATAATGTAGCACTAATTCAGATTTGATCAACTTTGAGACTGAGAATATTGGCACATTCTCATGAAGTTATTAACATTTTGTTGATGCAGTTTACCGCTGGCTTTCCAAGCTCATGAAGGTTTAGATTAGAAGAGACGATGTTGATTCATGTCTACATATTTAACAATTTACATAGATTTATACTTTAAACTGTTTCATATATTTCTGGAAAATCATTAATACATATTGAGTCTATGTTAAAATCTTCATGATACTGAATTACAACAAGGGGTTAATCTTCAGTTAATGTGCACAGTTCAGGTAGTTCATCACAGTCACACAGTTTGTGACTCCACCATCCTCCATGAAATAATTTCTTTCTGTATAAGGAGAAAGTTACCAGTCATACTTTAAATACGCTGGTTGCTTTGGACCACGTATTTCCAGATGACTGAGTGTACCCTTAAACATTTCTAGCAGAGTCTTACACCGGACCAAAAACACTATCTAATAGGTAAAAAACATATATTGTATATAGAAATTCAGAGTTATGGGTAAGAATGTACGTGGTCGGGCAGCGTGAAATGCGTTGATTTGTTTGTTTTTCAGGGGAAACCAGAAATAATAATAGTTTGCAGTATTTCACATCTGAATCACTAATTTTATCAAGCCTGAACCCTGTGACATCCAGCCAAGACATCATCAATCAAACAGCGATGTAGGCTGCACGATGACATAAAAGCAAAAGCAGCCAGTGGAGAATACCAAATTGTTGATGTGAATCTCAATGGAACAGTTTGGACAATGTTTTTCTCAGGCTTAAGAGACAAATGTCAATCCAGTTAGTAGGAATATAGTTGATAACAAGTTGGCTTTGGCTAAATGTTATTATTTTGTATTAATTTCCCCATTTGTTTGAAGGAACATACAGAAACTGAACAGCTAAAGAAAAAATAAAGAACTTGTTACTGACTGTAGCCTGTGTGTTCAATCATGGCCCATGGGTCTGGTTGTTGAAAATTAACGGGTCCAGACGGGAACATGTTTGATTTACAGATAAATACTCACTGGTCAGTTTAAGTACTGAGCTTTACAGAGAGAAGGTACGGGTTTTCAAAACTGGACCTGTGTATATTTTGATTTCCGAGTTTAAGGTATAGCTATTTTTATTTACAACTATGATGGGTTGTGAAGGTATTTGTTTTTCAATTCTGGGATGATAAACATTACAAATACATGACCTAAGTGCTAAACTAGCTTCTAACCCAATTAAAGTTAATTTCTATGCATATTTTTTAAGAAAAAATATATAATTTTTCAAAATTAAGATTGAAATTCACAACTTTTGTAAATTCACATTTAAAAAAAAAAAAGAATTTAAATAGGTCAAATCAATTTTTTTCAGGTATATCTTTTTCACAAGTGGCCCTAACCCTTTTCTGTAACAATAAGTAAAAAAGGATAAAAAGGAAAAATCCTCGCATTTATTTTTTTATGTTTTATGTAAAGCTTTTCTGTAAATTGTTGATTGTATCACTGAATGAAAATGAGAGTAGTGAACATTGTCGCAGGCAGTCTATTGCAGTAAGACCCCATTTCTTCACAGTGTCTCTTTCTAGCAATTGAAAGAGTTGACTCTGTATCTTACCATGACATCAATATTCAAAAACAAGCTTAGATGCCTAATTTTTCCATATTTGAAGATTAATAATTTTTTGTGGTTCCAGTTGCAGTACAACATCTGTTCCTACACCTGTAATAAACAGTTTTATTTGTCTCCCGTTGAAGTGCGGCTTGTTCTGTTCCCCCTTGATGTTTGTGTCGTTTAATTTAATAATCTGAACTGCTATCTGTTCCCCCAGCTGAGTGTGAAGCCATGTACAAGTATCGAGGGTTTGGGACTTGCATGTGTTAAGCATTAGGTCAGAAACTAAAGAGAGTGTAACATGTAATGTCATACCAGCAGCTATACTTACATAAATATCTGCACCATAAAATCCATCCTGGTAAACAACACTGCAGAGGATGCAAACACAAACAAACAGACAAACACAATAAAACAAAAACATCCAGATTAGTGCATGTCGACATGCAAACACCAGGCTGCTTCCAACCAAGACTCGGTCGTCATTTTCCAAGTAAACGCCCTCACAATGTGCTTTATTCATGTCATAAGTAGAAAGTATTATGAGAATTCTGCGAGGTAAATTTTATCAACAGATATCAGGAAGCATCATCCTTTATTAATGCGCAGTATGCAAAGTTTGGACTAGTGTCATTGAGAGCTTAAACTTGGAAGTTGATTTATGGGTTCAAAATTTTCCAAGGCAGGAGGATTCATCACACTTTGGCAAATGGGACAAGACAGTTTGACATTTGCAGCGTAAAAAAAGGGGGAACACAGCAAAGCAAACTGGATGTAGCCAGGTTTCCATCACAGGACATGACTTGAAAAAAAACAATAACCAAGAAGTTTCTAGTTTTCTATGTGTCTAGTCAAAAATTATTTATAAATACTGTTTATATTTTGTTTGGGCATCCAGTGTTTAGAGTGCATAAACATATCGAACGTTATTATTAAAGTATATGATCATCATTTTTGGTATATCTCAAAAAACATAGTCTTTGAAATGATGGAAGATGATATGTTGCAGAGCAATTTGAAGTCTGGAAGACATCAAAATTGGAAACTGTAATATTAGTTTATTGTGAGTTGCACTGTCATTGCAATATTCAATAGTATTATCATCTTTGGCATGTTTTCCTAACATGGTGAAGCCAAACTTGAATTACTTGCTTGATTCTGGCCACAGTGACTTGGACTTCCTTGATATATGAACACTTTAGACTTATCCCACCTTTGATGAGCCAAGTGTGCAGATGAACATGTCTGATAACAACACTGCAGAAGCTAATAAGGCCAATCCA
>KV751337.1:3696383-3726815 GCA_001698575.1 Mola mola
TTATTATCATTATTATTCTGTACCTCATCAAACCAAGGTAAACCAAACCGAAATTAAAGAAACTAGTGGTCTGGCAATGAATCACATTTCAATCAGGCATTCTATTAGTATTATAAATATTTGTGCATCCAAGCAGAAATGTGTATCTTTAAACACTCACCTTACTTTTGGAGATAAGAAACAGTGCATTACAGACATCTGATCATAATTTCATTATTGTGTGTGTTTTCTCGCTTGTTTCTTGTTTCCTGATCTGCAGTAGATTCCGGCGCACAATGACATGAAAGTGCTGTGTGAAGATTAAAAACCTCTCTCTCTCTCTAGTGCATACTTGTGTGTGTGTGTGTGTGTGTGTGTGTGTGTAAAAGAAGCAAAGCAATCCTCATTGAGCTTCCAATAAAATGAACAGAATTCTGCTGTCAACCCTGCATTATGACAGAATTCCATTTAATATTAAGAGCTCTTCAGAGGAAAAAGCTTACAATTTCACCAGCCAAAAGGCATTCACAGCCTTTGTGCCATCTCTATTAATCAATAACTTCTCTAATGTCAAGGTGGCCCACAGACCCATTTGACTCATTAAAACATTTTGTGGTACTACAGCAAAACTACCTGCATATATTGGCTTGATGTTACAGGCAGCAATGTCAGGCCCTCACACAGGCATGAATGAACATTTTATGAAAACGCACACACAAAGCAAATTGGGTTTCCTTGCTGTGACACAGGATTTATTTTGAGGCGGCTCATCGCCACTCAAGACAGTTTTAATAAAAATACATCACGGTCCACATTAATAATTCACCATCTGACTGCCACCAAAGCAATTAAGTGGTGCAGCAGCGTTAATGAAAGTAAAATCTGGTGCACATCTCTCTTTGTCAATACCAAGTTCGAGTGTTCAACAAAACACCGTCCTACACATTTACGAGTATACTGCTATGATGCTCCTAGTGAAAGTTTTCATAGAATGTGAACCCAAAAGACAGAGTGGCCGGGAATCCTGACCTGGATCACTGTCTGGTTCCTGGACTCTGCTCTTTAATAACATGTTTCTGGACTCAGTTCTCATGTTTTCATATCCTTAGACTATAATGCTTGTCACATTGTTGTACTCTGTACTTGTGACATCTATTGCATGTCTACCCGTCCAAGGGAGAGGGATCCCTCCTCTGTGGTTTTCCCTGAAGTTTCTTCTTTTTCCCTCTCTAGGGTTTTTAGAATTTCTCCTCACCCAGTTCGAGGGTCTAAGGGTAGAGGGTGTTGTTATGTACAGATTGTAAAGCCCTCAGAGGCAAATTGATATTTGTGAGTTTGGGCTATACAAAATAAACTTGACTGATTGATTGATTGATTGAATATTCATAGAAGACTTTTTTTTTCAACTATATTCTGAAATAGTGGCCTCTCCTGAAGAGAGAAGCCTATATGAAATGTTAAGGAGCATTTATTTAAAACAGGTTAAACCAGAGGCATTGTGTTCATTTTAATGTATGCACACTCTGTTCAGCTGGCTACCACTAAAAATAAAAAATAAAAAACAAGAAATCTGACTAAGAGTGCCTTTAAAAAATAAAATTGTAATTACTTATTGATGCATTTTATTTTTATTTATTTTCTTTTTTTTTTTTCAATTGATTTTAAGCTATTATCAGTGAATCATATATTAAAATGGCTAAAGGAATCGCACATGTAGGGATGCACCTGCCATATTAAATAAGTCCCTGATAACTGGGTTTTCATTTCAGGTCCTATATGTTTCTAATTAATTATTTTGGGTTTATTTTGTAAGATAGTTTATACACAAACTGAAAAAATAAGAATTCTGAAAAAAGGGGTTTTTCATCGGACAGCAACGATTTGCTCGTGACTGTTTTGTTCAATGATGCGTGTAAAACTGTCAAAGCTATAGTATAGCTATAGCTATAGTAAGCTATAATATTGCTGTTGTTGTGTACTGTCCGGATATTTGGACAAGCTAAATGCTTTATCAATACTGTTCTTGAAACTTTTAAGTTGCTTTGATTTGACTTAGAAAATAAAAGTTATGCTATGACGGATAATGATGCACTGTCATCTGAATCAACCATAAACAATGTAATCCTATTCATTATTAACGGTTAAACCCAGTTTACATCAGTTTTACCAATGTTATGCCAAGTTCCTCCTGTTACTGGTAGATTTTTGAATTTAAACAACTACAGGAAGTGTTGACAATAGGTAAGGAAAAGTAGATTCAATTGAAAAAAGTTATTAACAAACAAATAGTGTGATACAACTGCATCTTATGCTGAATTTATTTGATTATATTTTATTTGCCTTCAGTGAATGGTTTTCATTCATCATTTGAAACTCACATGAAGTAAGAATACTATCCAGACAAAACATGTTAAAAGAAAAAAAAATTGTATTTTTTACATTCACAAACAAATATCTATAGCCAGAATGATTACCTAGCAGGTTTTTAGCATTTCATTTACACAGCTTGGCATGAGTCTATTTGAAGGAATGAAATGAAAAGAAAGAAATAGTAAATGCAAATCTAATTGAAATTGTTCAAGTCAATTTGCAATTCAGTTGTTGATTTGTAATTCTTACTTTATAACCAAAACTTTCATATTTATCTTAAATCTAATTAAGACTTTTAAAAAATAATTTGTTTCAGACAGCAGTGTTTTCTTTGACTAACAATATAAAAGCCTGAGTGTAGTTCAAATAAGCATGTCCCCATGTGCCTTTACACTTGGTTGAGGATGAAATGTTGGCATATAAATGAAAATGACCATAGATTTACATTAAAATAAACAGGCATATGGAGAGATATAAAGTGTGAATTACATGTCACACAAGCTTCTGTTCCACTGACTTACATACTGACAGAAGAGAATGTATGAACTGTGTGAAAGAGGACAAGACTTAATAATAAAACATGACATAATACGACATTTGATGTTATCATGTTGCAATGTTTTAGTAGGTGCAGACTGGAGAGTTAGTGCCACGAACTCCTCATCTTGATGCCCTCAGCTTTTGATTGCATTGCAGTCAAATTTTGGTTTTCAATTTGTCTTTTGGAAATTAAAATTTTCACTATATTTGAATGGAAACTGGAAGTGTGGATGGTAGAAAATAAAATCCAACATCCCCAAATACACTCCCAGCCAGCCTCCTTGGTGTCACATGAAAGCAAATAATAGAGTGGAAGAATAATGGGAAATTACATCTGACTACTCACAACACAGCTCTGCTTGGCTCGTTTCCAGCTCAATCAACCATGGAAGGTCCACCAAAGCTGCTGCTGGAGCTGGAAATGTTTTTTTCTATTTTTTTTTTTTAAATAGGGTATAACTCCATTTGAAGTCTAAGTATAGGACCTCCCAGTTCACAATAAACACAACCTTGCTCAATGACACTGCAGTGTATGGCCAAATTTCCCATGTTTCCATGCAAAGGCACATGTCTCAAAGCATGCCTGTTGGTTGATTCAGCATGTTGAGAAAGTAGGGGAGTGCGTTGTGCCATGAGGCGAGGCTGGCATACACTGCTTCACTGACTCTGAGAAAAGACTCAGGACTTGCCATTGCACAGGGGAAAAAAGAAAAGGAGAGACCGAGCAGGGAGAAATGACAACAGGACAAGAGCAAGGATGGATGCTCACCCTCCGTAAGCTGGAATGTGGGGAGGCGGAGCAGCTGCCCTGAATGTGTTGTACACGGTCCGTCCTCGACCCCGTAGATGGGCTCCTCTGTATGCTGCTGCTGCACTGGCGGCTGGATAGGGAAAACCCGGTACTGAAGACAGAGAAAGAACAATGATGGACACCTTCCCTGACGTCACAGGGTCCCTGAAAAGAACCCAAAATTTCCACTTACGGCAGGTTATTTCAGCAACATTTAATTTGTGGTATAACACTAAGAATGGTACATCCAGGAGGTAATTTGCATCACCCTTGTCAGCCGACCATCCTTCCTCTACATTCCTTGGTTGCAGAGAAAGCAGTGGCAAAGGGGTTGTTTTCTTGAATATGTTAGACTACTTTTCCTGACTCACTGATTGACTGTGCAAGTTCGAATCTATGACTATGGATCCGGAGTATCTGTAACCCAACTATCTAAATACACTCCAACATGGATAAGGAGACCATGAAGATGTCCTTAGCATAGCATAGTAGACGCATGGACACAAAAAAATTGGAGGTACACAAATGACGACATATAGCCGAAGCATATACCCTGTGATGACAAAAAGTACCCAACTGTATCTTACTAGATACCTTACCTTACTTACTCACCTTACTCATGGACATGCAGATGTAAGATGTATAATGTTCCCTAAACGGTGTAGTGAGAAATCTTTGGTGTTGTTTGTTGTGCTCAAGTTGAATTGATTTGTAATAGTGTCTATAACTATAATCTTTCAGTAGCGCCTATGCTGTCACTCTGTAAAAAATACTTTTAAAAGATACTTTTTTTTACAATATTATTAGGGTTAGAAATAGATAGGCTTAGGGGCTGGGTCAACCACATTCGAATTACTGAATGTGTACTGCTATGATTAACATTAGTATTTGAATCCCAGGAGAAGGTGTAAAAAATCCCCCTTTTCCAGTTGTGAAAAAAAATGTGAGGGGAAAGAAAAAAAGAGAGCGTGGCAGTTGAGCCGAGCTATTGCAGCAGTATTGTTATTAACTTATCATTAATCTTAATGGAGGACGACTGACACAAAGCTTAATTTGAGAGCTGGGGTGAGTGAAGGTTGAGAAGGAGATCGAGGTGCCATTTCCAACCCTAATTATACATCTCTTCAAAAAAGAGCTCTAATATAATGCTAATAGAAACAGTGAATCATTCATTGACCCGATGAAAAATGGAAGGTTTGAGCCAAAGGATAAGAGTTTTTTAAAGAGACAAGGAGAGTAGTGAGGCCGGTAATTGTTCCTATTCATCTTTTGTCACCTTGATTTTAGGAGTGAGTGGCCAGGCTACCCTAAAAGTCACAATGATGACTCGTTCAACATTATTCCATTCGGCTGTTGATACAGCCTAAATAAAAGAGGTGCTTGGAAGGCACAACACATGTGAGGGGTTGGTTTACTGCTATTGCAACAGTGTATTGTGATAAAAAAAAAATTGCAGGTTGGCCAAATTTGGGGGGCAGCTCCAATACTTAAACTGGAGATGGACAGCTTTTTTGCTTAACTTTATTATTGTAAAGTAAATACAGTATATATCGCACAGTGTTAAGGCTTAGGTTAAGATTTTTTTGGGAGACCTCGTTTTTACTCTTTTCTCCTCGTCTCTCTTTTCAAACTGGTCAAGGCAGATTGGGGCCAACATGGAACCGGGGTCTGCTCTAAGGTTTTTGCTCTCTTAAAATAAGTTTTTCCTCACCATTGTTACAATGTGCTAGCTAATAGGAGAATTTTGGGCTTCTCTCAATTAATAACTCATTTATAATTAAAGAGTTTGATTTTGACCTGCTCCACATGTTAAGTGTAATGAGATGACTTTTGTCGTGAATTAGTGCTCAATGAATAATTAACAACTTTGCTATGCTATTCTTGCTGCTACTGGGATGTATTTTTATCAAAAAAATGAAATGAAATGAAATGAATGAAAATGAAAAAAGAAAAGGCTTGATTAACAGCACAAAGTCCCTCATTTTGGAACCAATACAGTCAGAGGGATTGTTCTCCCTGGTTGCTTTCCCAAGTGCAATAAATAGAATAACTGTAAAAACACTACCCTGTAAAGACTGCAAAGACAAAGAACCCTGTTCATGTAGAAGGCAAAGAAGGTCAAGAGGGAGTGATAGAAACTGAGCAAAAAAAAAAAAATCAACAGACAATTAGGCATTCAGTTGATGGATAGTGCACCAGTGTTGTTGTTATCTGTTGCCCCATCAATATATGTTTCCTCTTACCGCCAGGACTTTAGAGGATTCAAAACTGTTATTGATTCTTTATTATTTACTTACTTTTTACATGTCCTGCATTGCTAATAATACAACAGGGTGTTTACATGGGTGGGTTGTGGGCAAGGCCACACATATTAGTTTTTTGTTTGTTTTTCACTAGAAACCCCAAATACAGTGAAAATAACATTCCACATTTTAACATCTAACTCATGAATGTTATTAAACTTAAACCACCACAATAATGTTTTTGTGACAGATAATGACGCAAAGTTAGGCCATCTGTCAAAAACATCACTGATAAGATTGCGATGAAGGCTTGCTTCTAGCTACATGAAAACGAAGGATATAAAACTAAAGCAGTCCATTGAGAATATTACATTGTGGATAACTCATTGTTGAAGCCAAATCAGACATTTTGGTTGGGACAGCAGTTTGCAGCTGTGGCTCAGATGGTATTGTGGTCGTCTAGTGATTGTGAAGTCATAAAGTTCCTGGTTCAATCCCAGACCTTGAACTTAACATGTCGAAGTGTCCTTGAGCAAGACACCGAACCCCAAATTGCTGCTGATGCTTCGCCATCAGTGTATGAGTGTATGTTAATGGTTAACGCTCCTAATGAGCAGGTGGCACCTTAGTCACTGTCACCAGTGTATGAATGTGTGTGTGAACGGGTGAATGCAAAACCTATAGTGTAAAAGCGCTTTGAGTGGTAAAAAATGACTCTCATGGGTTTTGCCATTTGAATCTGTATTTTGTGTTAATTCATTTTGAGGCACTTTGTTCTTTGTGTATTATAGTAGATTTGAGCCAGGTTCAGGTTTAAAAAATTATGCCTTTACACTTTCCACACAGGTTTCTACATATGTAAAGACACACTAGGTGCAGAGGTAATGTTCCACTGTTATTTGGTTTTTTTTCCTTGTACTCAGAATAATAAATTAGGCTTTATTTTCATATTTGTTTTTCTTAGGTAGTCAGCTGTCACTTTTAAAGCATCATCTTTTTGTTACTTTTATTTATTTTATTTAACAGCACCCAGTGTTCTCTTTCTGTCAGTGTTTTGCCTCACCTCCATTTGTTAAATCCAAAGACAAAATACCTTGATTCAACCAATTACATCTGGTTATTTTATGTTGTTTTCCCTCCCGATTACAAGCTGAGTTCTAACACCAACAGAACTTTTTTCCATAAAAATCATACTTACGCATACATACCCAAATATTAGTATTTACTGTGGAATATGTTACCGACTCCAAAATGTAGGTTAAAAAATAAATAAATAAATGAATAAAACATGGAGTATTACAAAAATAATTTCTAAGTAGTATTGCTGGGAAGCATATGACCTTCTTTCACTTTTTTCAAAAAAAATGTTGAGGTCACTTAGCAAAACTTGAATAATTGTAAGAGTTTGAGTCAGTTGACAACAAAGTGGTCATTTATACCAGGTATCTAGCTAAAAATAAGTATTTGGTACAGATATTGGTCTTTTAATGAGTAAGAGTGTCATCTTCTTTAAACTAAAGGTAAACCTCTTTAAACTATGGGATTAATCTTGGTCTCGGTGTTTCTTCTGAAGGCAACTGGACTTCTTGTTTCTTGAAGAGGTTTCGCCTCTCATCCAAGAGGCTTCTTCAGTTCTTCATCTCGGTATGTAAGGTTTAAGCCCCACCCATTTTGACCTCAGAAACAGACACATATCACTTTGTTGGTTGGTTCGGTTACACAGAACAATGGTGTCCTCACTGAGCCTTGTCAATTGCAGTATCTTCAGAAATACATTATGAATTCTAATCTCCTTTGCTGTCAAAACATCTTAACCAATTAAGCACAGGGACAGGTCCTGGCCTCCTGAATTGCTCCTATCATAAGCTGCGTATTAATTGGATATAAACACACACAGTAAAAACCTGAAAAGCTTGTAAGCTCCGTGCATGTGTGATACATACAGTCAAAACACACACAAGCATGCCCAATGGCATTTTGGGTACTTGAAAGGTGAAACAAAGGTAAATCAATACAAAGCCACTTTGTAATTAAAAGAACATGGGGGTGAATTAGGCAAACGACTGTCTGGAGAAATTGAAAATATTGATTTTAATTTACAAAATATATTTCATACCTTTTAATGTCCTTGCAGAAATGGACAATTAGATTTCCTTCTCTCTTGTCCTTTACTTTCCTTCACACCTCCTCTCTTCTGCCACACCGTTTTATCAGTCTATATTCTTCTAATCTCAAAATCTGTGTGTTTTTCACCTTAATGGCTATGGTTAATGAGAGGTTGGAGCCTTTCTGCAGTGGTTAGGGAATGGGAATACTGAGATGACAAATATTAAAGATGGCTTTTGGATGGTGGTGGCTGTTTGTTTTGTTTTCAGCTGAGATGACAGACTGTTGTTGCATTTGTACAACTCAGCAAAGTCCTAGGGCTATAAACAGACTTTTGCATGTTGTTTGGAAGAGTGAGGTGACAAAGGTTAAAATGAAAGGAGAGGGGGTGAGGAGACGGAGAAAATGAAGATGTCGAAGAAGCTGAAGAACAAAACGAATGAGGGGGAGGAAGATAACGACAAAGGAGATGGTGACAGATGGAGAAGGGCATGTCCTCCCACCTGCATAGAATTCTGGGCTGTAGACAGCGCTGACCACTGGATTTAACTTCCAGCCTGAAACAAGAGAGATGAGGACAAAGAGACAAAACAGGCAGAAGAGTTTTACTTTGATTAATCTGTGCACACTATTTGTTTGGATTGAATTTTAATTGCTAGATACCCAAAAATCCCATGAACTTTTGTCTTCATCAACTGACCAACTGATGATCTTAGCTCTTTGACATATGAGCTGACAAGGCAGACACAAATTATTGATCATTTTAGATCATTAATATGTTTGCCTGGACAAGCGTATTTTGTAATTTAGATACATCATTGCTTTGTATAACTTCCGTATGTCATTGATTTAGGTTGATTCAATACAAGGAAAACAATGAAACTTAAAAAAAAAGGGAATTGGTGCATATTTTTGTTTTCAACATTTGACTTGGCCTTACCATTTGCATATGGGTTGACAGTCTTCTTATTTGTCATTACTCGGGCTGTTGCATTGTTGACCTACAGTATAGCAGACAAAGAATTGTCCATGAGTTATGAAACATTTATGGTAGTAATACGTGCTAAGGTTCTAATAGAAAATCTGCATGCATAGTTTCCTAATGTAATAAAGAAAGCAGTAGACTGTATCATGGCAAACACCCATGTCATTTGTGTGTTTTCAAAATTGCATTCAGAAACACTTAAAAACACACTCAAAACACATCAGTCTTCTTTCTCATTTGCAAATTTTCTATCGTATGACATTTTCTGGCATGCTCTCCCCAATTATAGTGACATTTCAATAACATAAAGACAAAGCTAAAAAACAATAGATGCACTTAGCCAAATGATGTTCTGTGAATGTATAGATGCATGCGGTGGGGAGGAGGAGTGGGAGAAAAAAAACTAAGAAAATGTCATTGGGAAAGGGGAGAAGACAATATGTTGGGAGCATTATGCAACATCAAGTCAACCTTAAAACGTGAGAAGAACTGTTGTGACGTAAGCAACACAAAGCATTCACACTCAGACAACAGCCTCTCTAATTCATTGCAAGAATAAATATAAGGATACAAGGAAAAGAGATGGACTCAAATAAACCAACGAAACAAAATCAATCAACCGGTCAAAACATTCCAAATTCAAACAACAGCTAAGAGGGAAAAGTAAAATAAGGGTGCATTGTCTCATAAAATAAAAAAAATAATAATAACAAATGCGTTTCCAACAGTCTCAGATAGATGTGCAAACGAATTCATATCTCAGTCAGTATCGCTCGCACACGCAGATTCAGGAGGGCACTTAGTGAATGGACACGCACGCCGACACGCAAGAAAATATGTATGTCAATATACAGCATCAACTCAACCACAAATCATAAAAGAAATGTCACGTGAGTTTTAGCGTTGCAAACGTTCCAAAGAGAGAGGAAGAGAGAGAGGAAATGCTGGCAGAATGGCTTGCTTGCCCACACTTACCATTCCCAAACCTTTTGGCCCCGCCCACTTGTTTGTGTACTGTTACCGTTGTAACTGTGTTGGATGGGGCTCTAAACAAGCTACCATTGGAAGGATGGTGAGGGAGGAGGGGATGAGAAAGGAATAAGCAGCATCTTACTCAGCTGGCCAAGAAACCTTTGCAATCATTCCACTGCACAAACTCTCTCTTTCAGCTCTCTCTGTACAAGCAGCTACCTGGTTTCTTAAGGCATAACTCTGACCATTTTGTCCAAGCAGGCTATCCTAATCCAGCATACTGATTGATTGGAAACAAAAACATATCATTTTCTCCACCACATATATAATTACATATTCAATACAAAAATTAAAACTACATGAATTGGTCACATTTGCACTTTAATCAAAAAAAAAAAAGTACATTTTTGCTATATTGATTTATTTGGGGATTTTTGAAAAAGAGAATCAAAACCGATGGGATTCTTTTGAGTATTGGAGTATTGATTCTGCAGCACTAATCCACCCACCATTGGCTTTTAACAATCCAAAGAAGTCAATACTCTTAGCCAAACTTCACTGAGCCATGTTAGATAACATACTAAAATTCAACATTATTGATCCAAAATGAAATATTTGTTTCAGCAAATTTAAGGACACTAATTTCATTACACGGCAGAATTCCTGTAGTTTTGTAATTGGGCATGACATTACAATGGCTGAGGAAGCAATCCAAGAAGAAGGATTGAGAGAATCTTGCAGCACTGCTTTGGGGAAATACCTCTTTGATAGACAAACAGCAATTTCCCCTGGTATGACCATGTGGCTGCATCTAAATAATGACATCTGATGGAAACTCAATACTCAAATTATGTACGCTGACCTGGGAAAGTTGTCAACAAACATGATGTGTCACAGGTCAAAGACACCTCAGCCCTGCATGGGAGAAAAAAATCAGCCTTCACATTCATTTCAATATGGCCTGTCCGACAACAGAGCGGGGGCACCAATACAAAGGGCTTTGTTGAACCTGATGGACTGAAGCAGGAATCTGGCATTATCCTTTTAAACTGCTCTGGAATAAGAGCACAGTATTTGCTTTATCTACCTCGTAATTGTAGTGATGAGAAACAAAACAATGATACTTTTTCAGAGTTGCCTGTCTTGGAGAATTATTAACCAATGTGCAATGTTTTGAAGGGTCTTTCAAGCTTCATAAATCTCTTACTAAAACCAGTTTCTCTGATCATTTTTCATTTTATGTCTCAATTGCAACCAAAGCAACCTACCCTACCAACACAGACCCTTGATCTGTTTTACCACAGGGCTGTCTGTTCTGAATACCTTCTAAGTGATGTTGCTGTAAGGGCTCTCGTTATTTTTCATTTGCAGCAGAAAAGTTCATCTGTACCTGTTTGACTGGCAGCTTGAGATAGCAGGAGAAGGCAGGGATGTAGTCTTGCTGTTCCAGATGTGCTCTGCTCAATCAGATAGCATTGTGTGCAGTGTGCCTACTGCTTTAACATGCATTTTCTTCCTTATCCAAACACAGATCACATATAAATACAAGGCACAACTGGATTGTAGAGGTTCAAATAGATCGGAATTAAGATTAAAACTGTGAAAAGGAAACAATTGTTGGTTACTTGGTAATTGACAGATGATAATTTTCACTAAGCTGCGGTGTCAAGAAGGTGAATTGCTAAATTAGAAAAGGACAAGAAGAATGATTACAGTGAGTTGGTGTGGTGTAAGTACTGTGGTGTAAGTACCGTGATGTGTTTGGTAGATTGTGCTTGTCAACATGTTGTACTGTGATTTTTCCACAGAAGGTGTATCTGAATACTAGAATAGTTGGAGAATGTGATGTAGCATGTAGCATCTTTTTCCAATGATAACCCCAACTATTGCCACCACTATGTAGGGTGTGTCTGCCTTTGTGATAATGTAAGGGGAGTATGGGCTGGGTAGGTGTACATAACTACAAAAGAGTAAGATAAGTTGTGCCCTAGATGGGCAGGAAAGACAAGCTTGAAATGAAAAGTTAAGGAACCAGACCTTAAAGTAAACCTTGAAATACAATTAGCTCACTGCTCTTGTGGAAGCTTCCTGCTGCCGAGCATGCTCGAATCAGAAGCCTGTACTTTTGTCAAGTTGATGGAGAGATAAGTGCTTAATTTAGCTTTGGGGGAGTGCTGTGAAAGTGCATCTTTCTGATGAGTTCTTTGGCCTGAGGTAGTAAATTTGTGGAAGTGCAGGATTGAATTTTAGTTGGATGTAAGGCAATGAGGATGTGAAGTTACTTCATTACGTAATCTGACAACTGCTAAAACATAGGTTGCAGTGCAAGAGCTTGGTTGTAAATGCTGGAAGATGAAATAGGACAGGATAGGACAGTGGGAATGTGGAAATAAATAAACATCTAGCATGATAATTGTTAAAAGTAAGTTGTTACAAAGTGCTCTGGTTGGATGTCCTTGAGATAATTTTATTTCGTTTGAGGTAAACTGAAAAAAAAAAAGAATAAGTACTGTACAATGACTTAGACCATGTGTCATACACAGCTGCAAAATAATAAGAGTGGAGGTAAAGACCAGGACATGATGAATTTGTCACCATGGAGATCATGTGTATCAGCTTAACACAGATGTCTACCTGTGTTCATAGGTTTAGTCCTTTATCTAATAGACAAGAGTAGTATGCAGAATGTGTGCCACACACTTATGTAAAATCTGGAAGTTTGACAGCCATAAATATGGCTTTAGTCAGTATAAGTATTTTGCGCTCCATTTGACATTGACTGTCACAGGATCTCTCAGGAAGAGTTGGAGGATGTAACTAGTGTGAGGAACTGGGGAACCTCATCTGCTGACACAAATGACAGAGAAAAATGAGTGAAAGGAGATGGTTGGATGGATCTATCAGTGACTGAGGCTTAGCGTGGTGTCAGGGTATCATAGTATGTGTCAGGGTACAATCATAGAAAAACATAGTTTTTTTGTAGGTACAATAAGCAGAAATTAGCAACGGAGGATTGCACCTGCAATGCCTATGAACAAAACTAAAAATGGTTCTATAAATTCTTCAAGCTGACTATTGCTTGGACAGTGCAACTTCTACCTATCCCATAGTAAAGTTTTCAGATTGGACCATGTACACTACAATATGGTCTGCAACTGGAATGGTGATAATACATACTCTGATGGGTGTTAGTGGAAACCATTATGTACACCGATCCCTTTAAAATATTCTGATCATCATTTTGATATTCAGGTCAAAAATGGACAGAGTTATGCTTCAAGTCAATTCGTGTTCAGCTGTTGTTCCTCTGAGTGGACACAAGACAGTGAAATTCCATTTCGGTACTGCCATGCTATTGAATTAGATTAATTGTTGAACCTTGCATTTCGCTCTCCAGGTGTCATCCATGGACAGTGGAAGTACTTTAGGAACTGGATAGGCAAGGTTTTAGGTTGTTTCTGGGAAAAATTTCTTTTCATCATTAAACAACAAAATAACATCTCGTCTTTCATTTATAGTCAAAGTCCACAGCAATATTTGCACCTTGTTTAACACATGTGAAAATTGGTCTTCACTTTTAAACCTTAGGTAATTTCCTTGACAATACAAAATCAAGCAAAACAGGAAAAGGGAACAAAGAAAAAGTACACAAACAAAAAATAAAACATGCAAACTCTCTCACACACAATAATGTTGTACTAGTTATATGTCAATACTTATTTGTGTCTGAGTTAATAGAACAGCACAGAAACGATGAGACTTGGATGACTGAAGAAGGATGTCATGAGAGACATGGCAAGGATGGGATTGAATGTGAAGGTAGACAAATGTTTACACACAAAATTATACAAACATACAAACACACAAAAAGAGGAAAACGACAGGGAGAAGGAACAAGTCAAGAGAAATATTTGAGAACATGCACCTCTATTTTACGGCCTTCAACCACGGTGCCATGTAATTTTTCTCTGGCCCTGTCGGCATCCACGCTATGCTCGAACGTTACGAACCCAAAACCCTGCATGCAGGACAGAAAGAGGCAGGAAAAACATGCATATTATTTATTTATTTATTTATTTATTTGTAGCATTTTTAGCATTCATATCATATCATATTTCAATATGAAACAATTCATTGACCAATAACTTGACATGCAATTAATAAAATATGGCCAAAATATGAAGGTTCCTCCACAAATATAAAGGGCAGCACATTACACAGCACATTCATCTGCTGCCAACTATATTGTCTGCTGCAGCTCTCTTGGGCTGAGAAATTATCACTGGTTGTACCTGAGGAAACTGTTAGCTGAATTAGCAGTGAAACTAGTATTCCAACAGCTGCCTGAAGTTTGCTCAGATTGTGACCTCATAAAACCAGGCTCTACATCTTGAATGAGGCTGGGACACACACTATTAATGGACACAGCCTCTTAGACAGGTGGGGCCCAATTTGATGACAGGAAAAACTGTGAGGATGTCATAAACAGCAACTTTGAAGGCAATTAACGAGGGAATGAAGATTGTCCTTGTTTAGGAAATAAAGAAAATTGAAATCAAAAGGTGAACAGATAGATTTTTCTAATTTAAAATTGGTGTAAGAAGTTGCTATCTCAGCTAATAAATGCTTGTGAAACTGTTGGACTATCATTCATAGAGGTCCAAAATGATATTAAGAGGACAGGATCGGGCCAGTTGGCTAGCATGTTAATCAGCAAAACTATCTACTGCAATAAAATACATTGCTGAATATTTTAAAATACAATTATGGCCTTATTTTACAAATTGCACAAGCAAAGAAGAGACCAAAACTGTCTCCTTTAACTTGAATGTTCTTTTAATTAACATTCAGTGATATTTATAGAGACTCTCTTCAGCAAAATTGCTACGCCTGTCAATCTAATTCTGCGATTTTGCCTGCTGAAATGTAACTTGTTGGTAGAGTCTTTGAAATTGGAACCTGCTGAAGGGGTTTTCACCTACTGCACACATACATTTTGAATATGAACATTGGAAAATCATTTCAGTACTATTTGCTAGACATCTGTGTTCACAAGTGTTAGCTTTTTTACAAGTAAGGTTTTCACATTTTTTTCCCCATCTATTCCCTACAGTGTGTACCCATAATTCAGGCCTCAGGGGTTAATAACATCTTTCAATAATAAATGCCTATTTTCATAACAGGGTTTTATGACAGTTGCATATAATGTAGTTAGATAGTTAGACATAAATCATGTTACACAATGTCCCCATATTGCAGTGGGGGAGTGCAAATACATTTCTCTGAATCATAAAGGAAATTATATCTACCAAAAGAATGAAGACAAAATAACATTTTTTTTATGGCATTATATCAGCAGTACAAAAAAAAAGGGAAAAAAAATAACCAAATGAGGAACACAGTGACAACAAATAATCTTTCCAAGAAATTTCCAATTCCAAGAAAAAAACTGAAGAGGTTTCAATGGATTTTCCACTTGATATATAATAGTCTAACTCTGTGTAAAAGAAGCGTGTTGTTTAAATATCAATATCAATATTTCTCAATAACCGTTCTTGTCTGCTTGTTTGTTCTCACATGCTTGTATAAGTTTCCAGTTCTGCCCCAACCATATTACCTATTTAAAATTTGACATTTCACCATATATGATCCAAAATACGTAATTTATGTATAATTTGGTTGAACAAGTATTCTGTTTACGTGGTAGAGGAAAATTCATACAGTTTTAGAAGTCAGCAAACGTTATTGTATTGCCAATTTTGATACGGACTTGGGAAGATCTGACCAAAAGTCATGTAGAGTGAACTAGGCTTAACCTCCGTTTGTTTGGCCTCTCATCAATGCGTAGATGCATGAAAAGGAAACTGTTCCACATAAAATGCTGTCTCTTTAACTTTAGTTTGAATGCATAAGTACATATGTGATGATAATAGCTGTACAGGTACGTGGTAATGTAATCTTTCAGCCAAAGTGGTGATGTCCACAGTGCTCTCTCTCATGCCAACAGCATTCTCTGGTCCTCTCCCTTGTGTTTGATCATCTCTGTCTCTGCTAAAGGAATGTGCTGCTCCCTCTCTCACTGCTCTGGCTCCCTGCTCGCCCAGCACACCTGCCACCAATCCCTCAGCCCTCACAACTGTCTTCAATCAGCTCATCGCCTTGTCCAGCATATCTACCCTGGATACTTTTGATTACTTAATCTTTTGCTTCTGTGCATCCTCTCTGCTCCCTTGACCTGATAATATTTCAACTTTCTCCATCCTAAAGGAACTTCCGATACAGTAAATGCACCTTGAGAAGACGGGGAGAAAGGAGAGAAGTTCCTTCCGGATTAACTCAGTGAGAAAAAATGGGTGTGTCTTTCTCTGAAATTCATTACTCAACGGCAACAATCTTTCAATTGAAAGTTGATTAGACAGATGATGTGAAGGGACACTAACAGGGATGGGTATCCCGCACTTGTGACATAAATTCTATAACTTCAATTTAATCTAAAAAAGATAAAAGACAAACAGAACTCGTTCAAGTAGTATAAAGGGGAGCTGGGGTGTGATGCAGTGTTCTAAGTGTGGGCTCACTTCTCTAAATTTGATGACTGAGAATCTAAATACAATTTATGTCATTGGATTTTAAAAGAGGTAACACTAGCAACCCCATGAAACACTAAATGCCATAAATATTACGCAGTGCAGTGTGTTTCCTGGTTTTAGCATAGCAGCTAAACCGAGGAGAACCGTCACACTAAGCAATTTGTACCATTCCTAAGCACGCCTGTCTTAAAATGTCCAGTATGAGTAGTGTGTGCACTCTGTACTATTCACAGGCCTGACACAATTTGAAGAGGTGTGCTTCAGCATGGTCCGTTTTCTCAGACAAGCACAGGTTCACTGTATAAACATGACTTTTATTTGATGCAACGCTTCATTGCGTCCCTTATCTCCTGCTACCTCTTCAGAAATCTTTTACGTGCCGCATGATTAAATGCCAATCACTGCCTTGCATAAACAATAAAGTCAGTAATAGGAGTGAGTAATTACTAAAGTTTAGTAAAGTTGCAGTTGATAAAGAAATAAAAACTGCTGATGGATGCACCAAAATATACAGCAGAGATTCCTTAATTGTCCTCCACATTGTTCTAATTAATGGTACCCATCCCTAGACACTAACCCGTTGCCCTGTTAATGTTAATAATAGTAGTAATAAACAAATTATACAATCACAATCTTCATTTATTTATCCTAACATGTTTCTGTCACTGTCTGGGAGGAGCTGAGACATAAATGTGAAGGAAATGAGGAGATAAGTTACTGTAATTAAAAAGCACTACTCTCAGCCCTACTCATTGTCATTTGTTCTAGGCCCACTGCTGTGGATTGCCTCACATCTGCCAGCAGCTGTTGTTGCTACCTGGCCATCAGCTCCCCTCCACTTCGCCTTCATTTCTCAATCTCTTTTAATAAACACAACTTCACCTTACTTCTGTGTCATGTCCTGAACTTGGGTCCACCTTGCTACAGTAACATCAAAACAGCTCTTCAAACTTTGCATAAAAATATATTGAGGACAGCCTAATATATGGTAAGTCGAGGATGCAGTGGTTTAAAAGACATAACCAGTCAATGCTGGTCTAATGGTAAGACAAAAGTACACTGAATATCAGACATAACATCAATTCCATCATCAATTTGTGTATAGTACAACTGTTAGGTGTTGCACAAATAAAATAATTACATTTAGGAAGACAGAGAAAAACCAGAAACATGATGTACCTTTGAACCACGTTCATTGAAGATGATTTCCACATCTAGGATTTTTCCGAATTGCTGCAACGAAACAAAAATGGAAATACTGAAGATTTTTATATCATTTAACATATTTTTTTACACTTTCGTTTTCCATTCAAGTTTGAGACATGCCACACACCTCAGATATTGTTATACTTACACCAAACATTTGCCTGAGGTCAGGGTCTCTAAACCTGAAGGGGATGTTGGAGACATGAAGTCTCTTGGGTTGGGTTTTGCTGTCTGTGCTTTCAGGTACGCTCTGTGTTGGCAGCTGACTGTCCGTTTGGGCAGCATCATCTGTCTGCTGGGAAATGCAGAATAAGTGACAATGAAAGACTTCAGACAAACTTAAAAAAAAAAAAATCATCTATCATCTAAAAGCATCTATTTTAGGATGATGATACATCCAAAGAATAATTCTGCTAGTTGAGCTGTGAAGCCATCTTACGTTTCTTTTTTGTTTTGTTTTCAAAATATTTCAGTATTCGAGGGATTATACATTGTTTTCTTTTATATGTAATCTACTTTTGGATGTACAATTTTGTTTTTAAAGAATAAAATGTATATTATCTTAATATTTTAGCATATTGATATTTGCATACAGTAGTTCCACAATAATAGAATTATTGACTCATGAATGTAAAAGAGAACAAAAAACTGTGAGATGTTACAGTGTTGGTAAAATATATAAAAACTGGTAAATTAATTATTCTGTGTGTGCTTACTGGGCTCCGATTGAGCCATCGTAGAGTAAATAATCTAGACATGGGCCTGCCAACTACAAACAAGTTAATCAATGTTTGCATTGTGTTCATTCATGTTTTTTATTATATACAATATTACCAAAATTTCTAAAGAACATAAAATAATTCTATCATCTAGACCCCCCAAATATCCGAGGAACTGAAATGAGTTGCTCTCTCTTGCATTTGAGTGTGATTACTAAGTATGTGAAGAGGGCCTGTTTTCCTTTAAAGCCAGGTTAGTCCTCACATTGAGAGAATATATTATCTACCCTCAGGCCATAGTTCTTTAGAGTCCATGTATCAGAAAAAAAGACTTAAAATGGTCCAATGGAAAAAAAGGGAGTTACTGAAAAAGTTACAATATGCAAACACAAGGGCATAATAGATGCTCATGCACATATAGAGCGCCAGCAGCAGTCTGTGTTTGTCCTTTAGCTCTCAGTGTGAGTGAGATCAATAGCTGTTAAACACAAGAGACAACTCCACAGTCTCCTGTTACACTTCAAGTGTGCGTGTGTGTGTGTGTGTGTGTGTGTGCTACCAGAACTTTTAGTGTGTCTCTTTGCTGAACCAGTCTTGGTAATGAATTAATACCCACATTCTGACAGTGGATGACTGCTGAAATATATACCCCATCTCAATAAGAAAACACCCAAAATATCCCGTGACAAATTAAACCCAAATAACAATGTAATTGACACCCCACCATTCTGAAACAATCAGAAAAGGTCCTAAGAGTTGTTAATTATTCAACTGAGATTGTCTGACATAAATGTCAATTTGTTCGCGTTGTTGTGAGTGAACGTACTTCCATGAATTATAACAATGGCTGCCCTAAAACATAATATACCTAACTAATGATCCTACAAGAAAAACAATGTTCTCCTTTCCATTTCTATTGTTCACAAAATGTCCCAGGCTCTGAGCCAGCTAAAAATACACCCTGTACATGTGAGTGTGTCTGTGTGTGTGGGTGCGTGAGCTTGAAGTGAAGCAGCATAAGGCCAGCAGACTGCAAGTCTTCCACGCAACGCCTAGGTATACACTGACACATATGGAAAGGAGTATACAAACACAACAGCAACTGCCATCTGTGCAGAACCCATCAGCGGCGGTGACGTCCTCCTACACTCGCACTGAAGAAATTACATATACAAACTGAGACAAAGCATTTCATCTCCTCTTGGCATCGTGTACATGGGGCCAGGCCAGGATGATTATGGAGCACTTGCAGACAAATTGGAGAAATTTTGACTAAAATCAGGTTCTTAGAGGAGGGACAATGGTACATAACATGGAGAAATATAGTTTAAATACCTGAGAAACAGAGGAATAGAAGAAAGAAAAAGAAAGAAAAAAAATTAAATTTAAGAGAAAACCACAAGTCAAAGGCCTCAAAAGTTATTATGTACGGCCTGAGGTATACGTATTAGCATTTTCAGCCGACCAAAGAATTTCTTGTCAAAGATATTCACATTATTCACAATTGTAAGGATCTACCACTGCAGGAGCAAAAACTGTGAATACCCTGGGAGTTGCTGAGTTTTGGATATATCAACTGTAGAGATGTTTGCCTTCTATCGAAAACTATGGACCTGGCTGGCATCTTCACTTGTGGTGCTCAAGGTACCAAATACACACAGAAACAATTTAATTCCAAAAATAATGACCCGATTACTCAACAAAATCCACAGATCTTGTTTTTTATGAGAGAACTATTTTCTCGCCATGTCACCATGAGGCTCATGCTCATGACAGGGCAGGAATCAAACTTTAATAGCATCCTCCCTTGGCCACACTGTGATGGCAGGTTACTTATTGTAGCCCTTTTTCTATAAGCACAGGCACAGTCCTCTATTGGACTCTACGATCAAAGAATCGCATACTGAACATGAAGACAAATTTTTCTTTGATAGGGGGTTTAAAAGAGCAAAGCAACAGATTGCTGATCAAACATGACAGTGTGGAAAATATTATTTCAGTGTTCAGACGATGAGACTTAAGCTTGAAAGTGTATCCTTGCATTAGTATTTATATGTCAATATGACAAACAAATGCATATGGCATGTAGTGTATTTCAGATATTCAAAATATTCAAAAACATTGATTTTTCTCTCTGACAGATCAGTGGTCTCTAATGGTTTATGTCTCCTTTACAGTATCGCCTAATCTCACTTGGAACTTAAGCCATGATGCTATCAAAAATCATTGCAGGTACCACATGTTCCTCATGGAAAACTGATAAAGGCGTCTAGAGTCCAACCAAGTTGAAGAGGTATCATGCAGTGAAAATGGGGCATTCCTTAACTAGCTTCTCATCCAGCAGTAGATGCACACCTTCTATGCGGTGATACAGCAGAAAATGGTTCATACGGTAAAGGAAGGAACTAATTTATTAGGAGAATTTGATTGTCAAAGAAAGAAAGAATGAAAGTACTTTCTCTTACCCTTTTGTCTCACATTTTGTTATCAACTTTTTATCAAACATTGGCAACGCAGCATGTCGGGAATGAAATATACACATTTTACATAAATCATGTGGGTTTGATAGAAAGTGTAAAGAAAATAATTTTTTCTCTCTCTCTTAATCCCCCTCCCTCTCTACTACCCTACACACTGCTCAAAGTGAGGGAGGGGAGGAGGCTGACGTTGCCCTATAAACACTCCAACGAAAGTGAGCGGGAGGCAGTGGGCAAGAGATGCTGATTTTCACCTCCAGCCTCAAGACAGTACACAAATAGGTATTATTTGTTATAGGCTTTTCCCAATACTGCATTTTTTTCTGAGGACTTGTAATGCATCCAGCACAGCTGTATTTTATAGCTATTCATTATTTTTGTAACATATAGTCCTCACTATGCAAAACTTTGAAAAACACGGAACCCTCATCCATAAATATCCACAACAAAATATGCACATTTTAAATTCCTTTTTTGCAAATTTGCGATGTTCCTGCCTAAAACTATTGTAATGAAGCAAAGGTTTGGAACAAAACTGAATCAGCTGAATTAATATAGGTAATAGCACGAGATACATAAATGGTAAATGCATGATGAATAGAATGTTTGCATTTTATTTCTTTGCCAACAGAGATTTGGAAAATAATAATAGTCTAACATTTTATGATCATAATTTTAATTTTAACTGCATAATTTTAAAGCACAATCCAAATAAAAGAGGATCAAAAGAAATAATGTTTAATATTATCCATATATCATATCTATGATAATATTGTGCCCTTATTTAATGTGCCAAAGAAAAAAATAAACACATTTTTCAACCGATAGTATCATGATATCATCTATCACTCAAGGTTAAACTTTTAGTGACACAGTGTTTCTGGGGAATGGGCATTATTGCTTCCTGAACAAAAGCACAAATTCAATACCGGATCATATTTTCATATTGGATTTTATGGGGAAAATATATTATTTTAGTTCTCCCTATGATGCCTGCTTTGTGTGAACTATGATTTACAGTTTCCTGACAAACAGATGGTTCTACTAGTTTATTAGTTGACTAGTAATTACTATCTGGGGCAAACTGCTCTGGTCTCAGGAGCTGTTAAACACAGGTAGATGGACACCAAACTCACCAAGATGTACTTAGGCCACTCTAAAGACAGGAAATCCAGTGCCTAGGTGGTTTACAGAGTTTTGTTATATTTTGTTATCGTTACAGTTACAACATGCTCAGTTAGCAGTCCTGCTGGCCCCAGGAGCGAAACCCAGAAAAGACAATTACCTCTGTTCTGTTCTCCTTGTCATCAAACAACCTCTGCTGGGAATCAATCTCTTGTTGAATGCTGTGGTTACACAAGCCAGTCTGCTAGCAGGAGCAATGTACAATAACTAAAACAGACTGTGCCGCCACAATGCAAACAGTAACACTGCTTGGAAACATGTATAATATATAATGTTTAATACATAGAAAAATGTATAGCTAGCACAATAATGCAGGTCTGAGGTTTATTTCAAAGATCTTTGTAATATTGACTAGAATTTTTTGACACAGCCTTACATTGAATCATGCCCTTTCTTCTTTTTTTGATGTCTCTGTTTTCCCATGCTGTTGTAAGCATTTCCAGTATCAAATTGAACAACCATGTGTGGAAATATTAAATATGCAGGTTGTACATAAAATCACCCAGTACAATGTGGCTGTCATAAAACGCTGTTACTGTTGCTGTCATGGTATATTGGGGCTAAAATGTACGGTTGGGGTGAGCAACTGAAGCATGCAGGAATGACAGAAACCCTGAGCTCCAGACACAGAGAGGAGACAGAGCCAAAGACGCTGGAGGAGAAGAGAAAAGACAGCGGTGAGAGGGAGGTCTGATGATGTGGGGGAAGGAATGAAGCAGACAGGCTGACTAAGGGGGAGAGCTGATGAGGCTTCCAGATGTACAGCGTGCCGTCTCCATGCTGCCAACAGGCCTGCTCTCTCTCTTTCTGTACTCTGTCAGAATAACTTTGGGTGGGGGCGGGGTCTTTGTAGCAAAGAACTCATCACACAGCACTCTCAGCACATAAACAAGACAAGCAAAGAAAATAATATTTTCCAGCTTCGCAACCCTGTTCAACATTGTCCTTTTTACATGTAAATGAGAACGGCTCTAATTTTAGATTCAATGCATCCTGTGGACTCACTCATCTTGCTTTTTGGAATACACCCTTGCTGCTTGTCATGGATGGAACACTTATTTAATAATGGTAAAGGATGGAATACAACCTGGGCAAAGCAGAAAATTGGTTTTGAATGGTTTACCATCTGCTGGTCAGTTTGCAGTCAGCTGGGTACAACATTTGAAAATTTGAATTTGGGATAAAGATTAATCCTGATCCAGATCAACTCCCATAGTAAATAGGAGTTGGGTCAAGTCCCACCTATGGTCAGTGTTGCCAACTCCTCTGTAAGGAGAGTAGCTACTGGCTGTCCTAAAATTTGCTAGAAGTCGCTTAATGACGTATGCTGATGTGCATGTATTGTAATGTAGGAAAGAGTAATACCGACGTGGGAGTGACAAAAAAGTGTGTAAAAAACACCCTAAATATGTTTAAAACTACAGATGATACTTTCTTCTGTCGATTCTTGTTTTTTTTAATTTTCACAATTCCAAACCTCGTCCTTTAATTGGGCTTGGGGACCGGCAAAAGTGACCCAAAAGAAACACTATAGCGGAGTTGCATAGAGTTTTCTGTTGTTGTTTTTTTAAGGTTTTTATTTTCAGTTTTTAAGTTTAGTTTTCTTAACAGTGGTTCAGCCAGCAGCTTCATTTGCAGTCGGGACGCGGAGGAATGAACATGTCCTGCTCTGACTGCAGCTGGGAGGGACTGCTGCATGAGGAGTGGTCCACCTGTGAGTGCTTTGTGACGGGGGAGGAGCCCCTGGCAGCAGACACCGCTTGTTGAGAAGAGTAAGAAGGATAATGTGCTTTAACATCAGCGTCACTAAAAGTCTCTAATAACACCAGAAAAAATAGCTAGATTTGTCATCGTTAATTTTTTTGGGGAAAGAAGAGATTTGCTAGAGGGGTCAGAATACTTGCTAAATATAGCAACAAAGTCACTAAGTTGGCAACACTGCCTGTGGTAAAATTTGCAACTCCTGCAAATCTGTCCATTATTTTTTGCATAAAGTTGCTAAGAAACAAATTCACAAGAATTAGTAGAACTACTAATAATTAAGATTTCGAAACATAGTGACATAGCTGAGCAAAGTGAAACAATTACTGTTAACTGGTTGCAAACAAACCATGAAATTCTTTCAGATGATATAAACTTCCGAATTTCTAGGTAAAGCTCCAGAATTGCAGCAGGTCAAAGCTGAGGCAGGGGAAAAGTCTGTAAATTGTAGACTGTTAGACAGTTTTATAATCACCCTAGGTGTTCTTTCCCTGAGGGAAGAGGACATGTCCCCTTAACTTCACTCAAAATCCCATTACATTCACATTAATTCTTTGTTTAAAGCATCACTAAATGTTGTCCTACCATTCAGTCATCATCGTGTAGACGAGAGAAGTCAGGAGGTGATACACATTTTGATCATTCCTTCTATGTTGCCTTCAGTTTTCACTGTGCGCCTTAGCAATGATCTTAATGAGCGAAAGAAAGTGGTGCCACGACTTTTTTTTTTGCCCTGGGTATTGCCTGTAGGCTGCATACAGGATACCCTAGCTTGTTAGTGAATATTGTTAGGACCTGTATGCTGGCTAACTGCAGAAACTTCTAATAACATGTCTACCTCCTGCATGCTGCTTGCAGATAATATTGTCCTTGAAAGAAACTTGAATAAAATATCAATCAAAAATGCAGAACAGTGAACTTGTAAAGATGAAAATATTATATGAATTTTCAGCAATTAAAATAAACATTATTTCATTTTGTGTAACACTGATAAGCACCACTATAGTACCACAAACTTAATTCTGGTAGCTGCAGCCTGTAGTCCATTCTGGAGCCTAGACAGTAAGACGTAGGTGGGTCAAAGCAGCTCATAGCACAATATTGCATAAGACTTGCCAATTGGATGTATAGAAGATAGTCAGTTAACCTTTCAGCAAATATGGGCTGGCTTTGAGATCAGCTGATTTAGCCAAATTTGTTAACCAAGATTGACTTCCATTACCTGTCTAAAGGTAACCTGAACTAAACCAGTACTTGATTTATCCACTGAATCTTTTCAGACTGCTGAGCTTGTCACAGTCCAGTAGAGTTGATTTCTCCTTGTTTCTGTGCAGCATAGGTGTTTGCACCATTAACATAAATAGTGATGGCTGACGTGTCTCCACAGTGGAGCCACAGAATGAGGTTCCCACCCAAACAACCACCTGCCTCAATTTCAAGCAGGGTTTAGCTATTATTCAATATACTATTTTACATTGAAATTTAAATGGTAAATGGTAAATGTCCTATATTTATATAGTGCTTTTCTAGTCATTGTTGACCAATCAAAGCGCTTTTACACTACAGGTTTTACATTCACCCATTCATACACTGGTGGCAGTGACTACCTCACAGGCTGCCACCTGCTCATCAGGAGCGTTAACCATTCACGCACTCATACACTGATGGCGCAGCATCAGGAGCAATTTCCGTTCAGTGTCTTGCTCAAGGACACTTCGACATGTTAACTGCAGGGTCTGGGATCAAACAAGGAACCTTCCGATCACTAAACAACCGCTTTACCATCTGAGCCAAAGCCGCCCCCTTTTGTTTAAAAAAAAAAAAAAAAAAAAAAAAAAAAAAAGACGTTTCATATTGGCTACTGACTATTTAATTTTTCTTTATGAAATCTGGCTGAAATTAGTGTGTAATTAAATAACACTACTCAATAGATTTTTCTGACCTCATATAAATGCAGGCAAACCAGATGATATTGTAAGGAAGTGCTTCAGATTTCTGTTTGCTGTACACTGATTTAAAAAGACTGCTGCAAAGTTAATATTTTTGTAATTTACACTACAAAAAATCAGGCTCAGCCAGGCTTTTATCTTTGATCTAGGCAAATATTTCTAGTGTGAATTAAGTTTGAAAGTCCATCCTCGAAAGAAAAAAGTCAACTAAGCATTTCTTTTGCAGTGATAAGAGAATACATTATTTCTATACAAAATAATATCCATCTTTATGACACCTAAGGCCAATGGTGTAATAAATATTTATGAAAATGAAGTGAGTAATAAATCCAGAGGACAAAATGGATCAGGAGCTTGGTTGCCTGCGAGGCTGCACACATATATGCGGCATTAAAACTAATGTCTTTTAGAACAGTTACTCTAAAATGGCCCCCAGAGATCACTGCCAATTGTCTGTGGGCAGCTGAAGTGTTGGAGTGATAATCAGATAACACTGTGGGGTTAGTTTTCTCATTGCAGCTGAGCAAGTAAAATCTAGACAGTGGTATAAATGAATGAAAAATTCAGATTTCGATATGGGTGAGACAGCTACTGTTTCCGTACAAATAGAGATAGCAACTGGCAACTGCCACATCTTGTAACTGAGGCAGTGCACTTTCAGGAATATGCCAATGGATTTGACAGATGGTTTGAGAAAATTGTAACATATACAGTATTTCAGCTAAAGTGTCAGGCACAACATAGTGAAAATTGTCTTGAATTGGCTTGGAAATGTCACTGGTAAGCAAATGTCAATGACAAATGACAAACACATGACAAAGATTTTTTTGGTGAATATGACATTATGATGAGAGATATTATAATCAAATTGTGAATGCTGCCATTGAATTTGGTTTTTGAAATTAGTGCATATATTGGCACAAAACCAAATATCGCTCTTTGAACTGGAAGCATTTTTAATACTCAGCCTCAGAAGAGGTTTGCGATCTCATCTTCCTCATGTATGTGTTGTACTTCAATTGTCTACCATTAAGCAGTTCATGCAATCATATTTTCATGAACATATTAAATTCCATTTTGGAGACAAATCCTTGAGCTTTGCCACACATACCAGAGGAGATCTGGAAATGCAGTAGAACAGCAAGTGCGAAGGTTAAAGTGAGGAGTGAGAATGTCAAGAAAATTCATACGTCTGTCCATGTGTTATTATTATAATGTGAGGTCAAAGGGAAGATTAACAAACTGCTTTGCTGTGCATCTAGCATGCCTAACAGCTGATATAAAACATGGTGTGATTTATCTCCCTCAGCATGCCTGCAGCAGAGCGCAACCATGATAATCATCTGAAGCTGTTCTTCCACATGCTACAAAGATCTAAACCAAGAATTATAGCCTAAATTGTATGCCTCCACGCACCAGTGTACAGTAGGTGCAGTATCCATCCATGTCCATGCAGATTCATACATGTAGTGACTGACAGAGAGCTTGGTCAAATGGTACAATAAAAATCCCCTGAAGATCAATAGCTGCAGAAGCAAAGAGCTTGACGTAGACTACAATGCTTCAAATGTAGATGTTGCTGCAGAGCCACTATGCATTGAAATCATGGATGCTTCACAGCACCACAGCACAGGAGGACAGGCACTCGAGATTGATATCAACAATTTATCTGCCCCAATGTGAAATATTGTCACAATCTGCCCCTCTGTTCCTGAATTGTGGTATTGAATAATGGCCATAAAGGTGTTTCTACAGAACAGCAAAGTACAGCAGAAAAACTATTTTAAAGCCCAGTTACTGCCAAGTGAAACATCTGCTTCATAAGATTCCTTACTGTGGCTGTGCCGGTGACCGTCTGGTTGCCGGAGTCTGACACGCTCTGCTCAGTGTGGCTCTGTGAGGATTGATACATGTTGAGTGGGTGCTCACTGACGGTGGCTTGGATGCCGCTGTAGTCCTGCGGTGCTGGGTGTGGATGAGGGTGGGAGTGTGGATGCGGATGAGGGTGTGAAGCTGTGAACTCGGCAGGGATGCTGTTCTGAGGGGGGGGTGCAAACTGGGCTGATGGGTAAGCCTGGGCCATGGATGGATCCGGGGGTGCCGGTGTGTCCTGGTTACCCTGTGTGGACAAACAAATTCACTTTTTAATTTAGAAGACCAATGCAACATGCCATCAAGTTGAACAAAACCAACTTCACTACCATCCAAATTTGTTCCATGCTAGATCTTTGCCATACGATGACCTATTTCAAATATAATGAGGGCTTCTACAGACAAAACATGGTTGTGCATTGGGTTCCCCAGTGTCACAGATTATGGCCAACCTGTACGTGGAAGAAGTGGAAAATAAAGCCTTGTCCACCTTCAAAGGAACAACACCTAGCCACTGGTTTAAGTATGTGGATGACATCTGCGTTACAATCCAAACCCAAGTAGTAGAGGCCTTTCAGAACATAAAAACCATCTAGCACCATCAAAGTCACAAGGGAGGACACCAAAGAAACCAGGCTACCATTCTTGGACTGTGCAGTGCAACTGAAGGAGAACAATATATAGATATACTGGACACCTACACAAACAGACCAGTACCTACTTTTTGACTCCCACCACCCACTGGAACACAAACTTGGGTTTATCGGAACCATGAGCCACATGGCCGAAAATGATCCCACAAATACAAAAAGACAGAAAAGGTACACCCACACATCAAGAGATTACTCAAAACCTGTGGGTATCCCAACTGTGCCTTCATAAAATCGACAAAGAGACTGAAAAAACACACTGGAACACCTGACAAAGACCATCAATTGAAGCAATATCATTGTCTCATATGTGGCTTGATTGTCAGAGAAACTTCGAAGGATTTTCTCTAAACATGACATTTCAGTGCACTTTAAACCCAGCAACACCCTCAGACAAAAACGTGTTCATCCTAGGGACAAAGTAACTAAACACAAGCTGAGCAATGTTGTGTAAGCTGTCCAATGCAGTGAGGAGCTTTCTGACCTGAACACTGGGGAGACTAAACAACCGCTCCACGGGCACATGGCACAACACAGAAGAGCCAGCTAATCAGGACAAAATTCATCTGTGCATTTACATCTGAAGGACAAGGGACACTCATTTGAAGACAATAACATACATGTTCTTGACAGAGAAGACCAATGGTTTGAGAGAGGAGTGAAGGAGGCCATCTATGTCAAAATGGAAAGGCCCCCATTAAACAGGGATGGTGGTTTAAGAGACCATTATAAGCCACCTACAATGCAGTCCTGACATCCTTTCCCAGACGATTCAAACCTTCTTCAAAACTTGCCTTATGTGGCCCTAACAACTCACATGATGGCAGAGTAGGTCAATGACTCATTATTGAATCATACCTGGAGTCATGTGACCATAACATCTCACATGAATGTGAGAGGGGTCATCAATGAATCACACCTCAAAATGACTCATTAACGAACTACACCTTACTTGTGACCCTGATGTACATACACAGAGAGGCCAACAACTTTAGGTGACCACCTCCAAGGTGTAATGACCCTACCACAGGTTAAAACTCCCCATGAAATGTTTAGAACTGTAGAAGCCTTTTGGATGAGAGCTGAAATGTCTTCAAAACCAAAAGGTCCCGATGCCTTCAACTAAAGCACCTGAGACTATCTCAACTTGGATGTCTGAGAACCTGCACAAACAACAAAGAAAGCACTACAGAACATTAGCATCACAAACTGCATATTATAATATCTTCTTTTTGTTGAACTTATCAATATTTAGCTTTATTTTTTTGTAGACACAATCAAACATGAAATATTATTATAAATAGTGTTCTTTAATGATATCAAAGAGTTTCCTGGTGCTGGGTTCACATAGGACAAACCACAATTGTAGGTGTTCTGGATCTGATCTGCTTTAAGCCAGGTGTAAATGACATCTTTACAGGCTGACCTCAAGCTGAAAAGGTCATCCAACTCTATCTCTTCCTTTTTCAGAGTATGTAAAAAGGCCTCCTCACTTTGCCTTCCTTCCAAATCATGGTTATTGAAAAGTGTCAGACCGGATCAGAGAGCTCTAAGGTAACTTACAGAGATGGTTTGGCCAATGTTTACTCTGTCACCTATGATACTTTTCCAGTTAGGACAATGACGTTTAAAACCAAGTGAGAAAAGGTTAATGTACACTTCATTAAATGACTGATGGTGAAATGGTGACGACTGCTGAGACCGGTTGTACCCCAAAACCTAACCAATGTCAGAGAGGGGGACACAAATCAAAATTTGCCTCAGAAATGACTGTTGAGCTCAAACAAAATCGAGAAAGACTCTCAGCGAGTTCTAGTTCTAGTTGCAGTTCAATAGTGGAAACACTGAAGGAAGAAAAGTGAGCACACCCCCACTGTGTGCTGTGTAAGTATGAGTGAGTGTGTATGTAAGAGAGGTTGCTCCTGTGGGACATTTATATCTCAGCCATTAGAGAGAGAGAGAGAGAGAGAGAGAGAGAGAGAGAGAGAGAGAGAGAGAGAGAGAGAGAGAGAGAGAGAGAGAGAGAGAGGGAGAGAGA
>KV751337.1:3735204-3767042 GCA_001698575.1 Mola mola
CCGGGGAGCTATTAATAAGCCCACACCTGCTCTCCGCCTCTCACCTGGGACAACTCCAGCATAGAACAAAGTCCAACCCCTCTCAAGAAGACTGGTTCCACAACCCGAACTGTGCGTTGAGGTTAGGCCGACTATATCTAGCCGGTATCTCTCAACCTCTCGCACAAGATCAGGTTCCTTCCCCATCAGAGAGGTAACATACCATGTTCCGATAGCCAGCTTCAGCAACCGGGGATCGGACCGCCAAGGCCCCTGCCTTTGACTGCCACCCGATCCACATAGCACCGGACCTCTATGGCTCCTCCTGTGGGTGGTGGGCCCACTTGAGGACGGACCCATGTCTCCTTTTCGGGCTGAGCCCGACCGGACCCAATGGAAAAAGGCCCGGCCACCAGGCGCACGCCTACGGACCCCTTCCCCAGGCCTGGCTCCAGGGCGGGGTCCCGGTATCCCTCCGGGCAGGGTAAACAAGTCCCTGTTCTTCACCATCATAGAAGTCTTCGAACCGCGCTTTGTCTGGTCCCTCACCTAAGACCAATTTGCCTTGGGTGACCCTACCAGGGGCAAACAGCCCCCGAAAATATAGGGGGATCATTAGGGCACCCAAACCCCTCCACCACGGTAAGGTGGCGGTTCCAGGAGGGGCGGCTATTATTCACAGTTTAAAATTTGTGCTGAATTATGGGGAGTGATTTATTCAGGTAGTTGATCATTTACACCTCTACTGTTATTACATGTTTTTTTGTTATTATTGTTATCTCTTATTATACAAAATATACCCAACGTTACTAAGGCCACTACTATATTTACCAGTAACATATCTGTAGCTGTTATTGTTTTTGTAGCTATGCATCTCTCTGTGTTGTCTCTCTCTCTCCCTCCTTCCTCTGCAACCCTTTTCTGTCCTTCTCTCTGTCTCTGTCTCAGAGCCCAACCCAAAAGGTCAAGGGAACCAGGGATTTCTCCGAGGTTTGTGCCTTTTTTCTGCCTGCTGTCGTAATGCACTTGCTTGTGGGGGGATTATGGGTCTCTCTTAATTAAAAACCCAATAGAAAATAAAAGAATTTGGTCTACACCTGCTCTGCATGTTAAGAATTCTGAAGTGAACTAATGTTATTTATCTGTAAATAAAATTCACTTGACTTATATTGAGTAATTATCAGGAAATCTATCATATCAAACAAGACAGAGAATCCTGTTATTGTTTATCACATAAATTACTATATTTGCCTAATTTTATGTCCCTATTAATAATGACTAGTTTCACCTTTTATTGCCAGGTTCTGTCTTTCTGAAATACCGGACACATCTGTCTCAGCCTGTCTGTGGCTTCATAAGAAAGCATCTCAGTCAACAGTAAATCACAGAGAAGAGAAAGAAAGAAATGACACACATGGTATATCATTTACAGATCAATAGTTTGCTAAGTGGCCAAGTGGCCATGGTCTCCTAACAGTTTGATTTCCCGGGCACACACAGAAAGACGGAGCGTGTGTGCAGAAAGAGACGCTCTCTGACAGGATGTGGAAAGGGCAAGTTCTGGCCAGATGTGTGCATATGTCCTGGTCATGTAGTTGACAGATGGTCTGGGGCAATGTGAGGCAGGGTGTGACAGCGCGACACCACTGAATCAAGACGAACACACACACACATTTAAGTACCTCTACACTTGTGAGGACCATCGACAATGGAATGCATTGTTCAGGTCCTAGCCATAACACCGGCCATTCGCTATATAACCCTAAACTGATCAGTAAGTACCCCTGCCTGGATATTGTGAGAATGCTGAGCCTTGCTTCCAATTCAACCCAATGTTCAAAAAGCAATTTGCCCACAGACTGCCGTTTGTAAAATTGGTGAAAAGGACATCTCAAACTGTAAACACACAACACAAGGTGAATTATCTCTTTCTATTATGAATAATTGATCTATGGAGGTATTATATGTATATATATATATTGTTTTTGCCCATAAAAGCTTGAGGAAAGGCTCTGACATTGTAAAAAAAGTAATGTCTACGGGTTAAGGAGAAACACTTGTGCACATACTCAGTGAACCAAAAAGTAAACCCAGACGCTTGAAAACCAGGCAAGCAATTTTCATCTGATGTCTAATTTCTTTAGAAATCTCTGCTTGTAAATTGTGCATACATGGAGCATAACCCTCGTTATGCTCCATGTATGCATGTTAACGTTCACTAGATTAGTAGTGATCACAGCTGATGCTAACAGTGACATAAGTTTGGTTTTAGTGTAATTTCAGGCTGTTACAATGAGGAGCAGTTTTATGAATTTCCATAATCAATACGAGCGTATACAATGTTTACAGGAAATACATTCAGATCTCAGACAGTGAACCAAACTTATCCAGGCAAAATAAAAAAGGTGAATAGAAGCAGAAATAACAGTGTAAGAAGCTTCTCTCTACGATTTAACAGTTATGAAAAAATCTATTGAAAGTATTACACATTATTAGTAGCTTTATATATGTGTGTGTGTGTATTATAAAAGCTAGAACAAAAATGCTTGTCTGAGTTTGAATAGTTGGTGCAGGAAAAGAAAATGTGACCTGTGAACCCCCTTTATTTACCATTTTGGCTTTGGCAGTACTCAATTTATGGTTGAAATACTTGTAAGAGTAAAGTGGAGTACAGTGGAGTACAGTGGAAACAAAGTCAAGGACAATAAGTTAAGAAAAAAGCCTAAAATGGTCTTGTACAGTCAAACCAAAAACTGGATTATTGTGCTTGTTAATGTGTATAACCTTAAACACACCATAACCATAGACAGACAAGAAAACTCTTGATTTATTCTGACAAAAAAGTGACTCAGTGTCATTAAACACCAATTTTTAAAAAAAATAGTACATAAATACACATAAGAATAAGAAGTTAAAAAAAAAATCTGAAAAAATTATTTAAATTCTATCTTTTTTTTCCCTTCAAAATGTATACATTTTTCTTCAGAATTTTGTGGTAACAAATTCAGTTTCACAAAGTCCTGAGAAAGAAATGATTTGAGGAAAAAAAAATCTGAGATTAAAGGAGCAATCTTGTTTGATGTTGAATCTTCCTGGGTTGTCCTTCGGGTTGGTAGCCAACTTGAGCTATACTGACCCAGTTATCGGGATGAGAACCTAACTGGACTGAAAATACTCAGACACGGGGAAAAGTCGATAACCAGATCTAAATCGGTATACAAGAAGGCAATCAGCACAGGCAAAGGTTTAAAAAAAAACGGCAGGCTAGAACTCTGGTCAGATACATTAACTTGACAGAGAAATGACGGACTAATGCATCCTGACAAAACTCATAATGTTTGGTTTTGATCACCTGTGATTGACACTAAATTATCAACTATGTTTTATATTATATCTATCTACTGTGATGTTCTTTAAAGGTAGTGTGAGATTTTATTTGAAATCACTTCAGTCAAGTAAAGTGGAAAAACCCCATCTTTACAATCTGGTATTATTCTGCTATTGTCTAAAGGCAAAGCAACCATATGAATTCAACTGTTGACTGTGTTAAAGGCAGAGTAAACACTGGTTATATAAATAGGTTGGCAGATTTTGTAACTTACTGATCTTATAGAAAGTATATGAGTTTTGAACTCTCTTGACTCTTGGTGGTATTTCTTTTGTGCGGTAAATCAAACCTTAAAATTTTCACCGAAAAAAATAAAAAAATTATAATATACCCCAGCCCACTGGTAGGAAATAGCACTGAATAGCAAAGTGAAAGCAAACCAAAGCACAATTTGGTCTGATGATCTTGCGAACTCTGCCTTTGCCAACTCGCTAGTTCTGCATACAGCTTTGTTTTGCGGGTGCTGCATTCGAGTTTTTCCATAAACTTGGTGATGCTCAAATACCAAACCAACATTTTGTTTCCGCCGCAGACCACTGATCAACTTTCATCAATGTAGATTTTTTTCTTTCCTTCTTTGTTTGTCTCTCATCTTCAATTTTTTTCTAATGTCAGCACCAACCAACGCTTGTTTATCTCTCCATCCTGACAATAAGATACGCCCACCAAAGACATCACTGAAATGTCAACGGAAATGTCAAGGTTTGCAAGAAAGAAGCAGCTATTTTTTGGTTACCGTGCAAACCAATTTTTCACATTCCGAACCTAGAAAGTTCTTAGTGTGAATGCTCTGGCTGGTTCAAAAGTAGGTGCAGGAACCAGAATCAGCATTTAGCCGTGTTGGTGTCAAAGCGCTATCAGAGAGATAATTCCAAAGGGAAAAACCACAGCACTTCAAAAGAACTGAACCCTTTCCGGGTTGAACCGAACCCTCACTACTGTGAGATTACATTCAGAATTCTATTGACAATCCCAATAATGGTGGCATATGGTGAGTGAGCTCAAGTGAAGATGGGTTTATAAACAAAACTATTTCTATACCTCCATGTCACATTACAGACTATGTTGACTTGCCTTTTGGTCATGTGGGAAAGGTGTAGCATCCAAACTGGATTATAAAAAATTTTGCAGCCAAAAAGGGAGTACAGTGTCTTGCTTTGTTTTAGTTCCTAAGTTAGCCTGAGTTCATCTGATTTGTTAAAACAGTACAGTGCATGTTTATTTGTCTGAAATATCGTATTGAAACATCAATCCTTTTGTCAACCAGTCATTTACTTATAAAAAAAAAAAGAAAAAAAAAAGAGTTGTGGGCTGGTATATTGTTGATTTTTTATTTTTTTGATTCCCGACCCCTGCAATCAACGTGTTGTTGGGCAAAACACTGAAACCCAAATAATTCCAGATGCTGCACCTTTGCTATGTGAATTATTTACATTATTATAACTAGAATAGATATGTGTGTGTGACAATGATTTATGCATGTATCAGTAAGTTGGCCAATGCTCATCAAATTCAAACAGGGTCTCACATCCCCCCTGAGATGACCCTGTTATACTGTAACACTGTTGACTCAACAGTGCATTCAGGGCATTCTGCTGTCCCTACAGACTGGGTTTACGACATCTGTGATCACTACGGGTCACACAGTGATCCTGTCGCACATCTGGGTTAGTAGGAGGTCATTCTGTGGGATGTTCTCCCGGTGAAGAGAGTCATAGACTGATCAGAAAATCCCAGTTTTCGCCTATTTTAATTTCAATTCAATTCTGTCCCTTATTGTCTGTGCAAAGTGAAAAAAACAACAACATTCATTTGTTTTATGTGTATAAGCATGACATGGTCAGTCAGCCATGCCCCCTATAAAAGCATATTGGGTACATTTGTTCTGCATATTAAAAGTTATCGTGAATGAATTGCTTTTTGGAAATTTATGTATCATTCAATACCCATGTAACCGTCTTAACAGGGCTTTTGTAGTTATAGTTAAGGCTAACAAGTCAGTCAGTATTGTCCACTTCATCTATGTAATATTTTCGTGTGGTATTTCAGGACATTGCTGCAGTTCCTCTCAGTCTGTTCTGAGTGTGTGGGCACGCTTTCAAGGTTTATTTCACCCATTTAAAATTTGATTTCTGACAGACAGCCCTGACACAAACTGTCAAGTGACCTTGGCTGAGTGCTACAACAGCCATGTGGTGCTATGGGTTGTTGGTGTTTATGTATTTGTGGCCATTTTGCTGAGGTTATTTGAGGATTTTCACCTAACAAGTACTTCATCTATTCACAAATTCATTATCCAGTCACACAGTCCCTACTGAGTACATCCCACTGTCACTTAGTGTAAGAGTTTTCAAGGGTTTATTGCATGTCATTAAAGTCCAACTAAAGTCACATTCTGTCAAACTTTATTGCAGTCGAGTTGACAACAAAGAGATATGATTTATTGTTAATATTTTTCTGTTATTCTAGTCAAATAAAAGAAATTCTACTTTAAATTCCAACCCTCAAAGAGGGCATTTGCAAACAGTACACTTGGTGAACTACAGTGGTAGTCTGTGTTAGTATACAAATTATCATTTGGTGTTACAGTCTAGCATTAGCAGCTCATAATTGAAATATAGTTAACTTGAATGTGACTGTGTGTGTTTTGTAGCTGTGCTGTATGCTAGGAGCATAATATTTAACATGTGAACTGACATGGTGACAATTGGAGGCACATTTTAACATTGTTCAACATACTTAAATTGATTATTTAATTAGCAAAGTATGCAAGCAGCCTCTTCTCATCCCCAGCGCCTCAGTAGCTGCTTTAAGCAGAGGCCCAAAATGATTTAATGTACAAATGATGGAAAAGCTCTCAGCTTCAGACGACTTGAAAATGAAAGTTGAGAGATGATAAAGTGACAAAGTGCCAAGAAGACATTGCTTTCATCCAGGAGACCAGAGTTTGCATTCCATTTTTTAAGCAATCAAACCAATCACTAAACTTAAAAAAGTAAAGGTAGACCTTGTGTGTCAGGAAGGAATGCACAGGGCATGAGTTTGAGTAAATAAAGGTAAGGTTTATAAGCCATGGAGGGCAAAGGATATTTTGTATGTCTGAATAAGACATGAAGGGCCCTGGAGACAATGTTATATGGTATACCTAAATGGTATATGGTATATGATGGGATGAAAATGCAATGAGGATCAGGGGTCTGCAAGCAAATAGGAACAGAATAGAGAGTATCATCTTCACCCCCATATGCGTGGTACAGAAATATAAAAAGCACATATTTTTATGTTCATAGCTTTGTGATTCCTTTTAAAGGATAGACATGTAATTATAACCAATCTAAACCGCAACCTAAATATTTTAAAACATTTTTAATGCAAAATAAGTGAAGTAAAATACTCCTTTATATAAGCCACACCGAGTGTTACACCATCCACTGTATATGTAGTAGGTACCGTCAGTTAACAGTACCATTTTAAGATTATAATGTGAAAGACTAGAATATTGGATCCAGCTTAATGCAAAATTTAAATGTTAATGAAATAAATAGCTATTAATCTTTACAATAATATATAAAGCTAATTTTTTACATTGAAAACGGTTCTAGAAACAATGTTTTGCTTTTTTTTTAGGGTTGGTAGTTGGCTGTACCCTGCTCCAATAAAGCTTTATAAAAATATAAAAACAAATTCACAAATTCAAACTGAGTTTAAAGTTTAGAGGTGGAAGAATCCAACTGAGGTTAATTTGTTTCATCGAGGCTAGACTGAGGCTAGACTCTAATGTGTTATACATGAATATTTTCACATGTACCTGGCATGTAATATGCTTGGAGAGGAGAAAAAAATATATAAAGCAGAGTAAATCTACTGTACACAACCTCCCCCATCCACACTTACACATACACACACACACACACATTATGGGTCCTCGAAGGACATATCAAACATTTCCTTCCTGCAACGTTTCCAAGGCAACATGGAGATGAGCTTCCACACGCTTTGCTCAAAAGAATCATGGCCAATGCTTTAAACTGATCCAAAACCAATTCTTCTGTATGTGTGTGTGTGTGTGTGTGTGTGTGTTTGTGTGAGAGTGGGTGAGAGGGAGAGCAGGAGGATAAATATAGACAAATCCAAACAGCAAGAGTTGAGCAGAAGGAATTGCAGCAGATGCTAGAACACAAATTCATAAAAGATCATGGAATTGAATTATGTAATCATAGTAAGAACAACGTGGAGGTTTTGTGGCTCATTTACAGGACCTGAATGTTTTTATGTACTGTAAATGCTTCAAATGGAAAAGGGGTAACAGATTCTATACACTACTACACAGGATCTACAGCACATAAATCAAACATTTCGTTATTCCATTAGGCACTTCATAGTGATCTATTCAGTTACATATAGAATATACTGTATGGATCCCTGAACACCTGAAAAAGGCAACCCAGTCTCCAGAATAAATGTTTATATTGTACATTTCTGCAAACCCGAATTTATGTTAAAATTTTACATATCGATTTTCAGCTCTAAGTTGTTACAGAACTGCCAGGTTGTAGGTTTAAGAAAGCTCACTTATCATATATCCATCTATCCATTTTCTAGTACCTTAAAATCCCAGGTTTTGTTGCCACAAGCACAACTGAAAACTCTCCCAAAATATTGTGAAAAACAGCAATTTCTTCTCCAAAAACATGACTGTAAACCCTCCCAACGCCTCATCCAAAATGTCCCCTTTATTCATCACGAACACAGCCCCCGGGGTGTCGTTGAAAATATCTGCTTTTTGGTGCCACAAAGGCAGGTACAAATTGTCCCAATGGTCACTTTGGCAGCAACAGTATCCCACTGCCCCCAACATGTACTGTACTACGAAACTTTTTTTTACATGTATTGTAGAAAGATTTTTTTTTTTTTTACAGCTTTGTTTTGTCTCTGATTTTAAATCAATGGTTGCTATTATTAAAGCATAAGTGTAAAAAATGCTGACAAATCTTCTATGTAAAACATTGATGAGAAGTGTTTAAAACTAAAAAAAACAAACAAACAAAAAAAACCAAGCCTAAACAAAATCCATCTCGCAAATTTAGAGTACACTAATGAAACAATTAATTAGATAATTAATGCCATAAGTGTATTAATAACAGCCAATAATCTATACGTCACCAGAGTACAGCAGATCTGAAAAGCAATGGAGCAGAAAAATGTGTAAAAGATCAACTACTGAAATTACAGTATTGTTTGCGCAGTTGTAAATATTTCATGGAAAAGGGCTGCACGGGAAAAGCAGGAAACAGGAAATCTTTTCGTATAAATGCAAGAGAAGAATGAATATAACTGCAACAAATACAAGAATGCTAAAACAAATATTAGTAATATCGAAACAATACTCAAGCATTAAATGAATCATCAACTGAGACAAAAGAGACTTCCGTTATTTAGTGGAGTTTTCATTTCTAAACTTCTTAAGACTCATCTTTTTTTAACCTTACAATCAAGTATGACTGTTTACATTTATTAAATTTTACAGAAAAATATATTATCTGTTAAATAATGTCATTGGTATCTTTTCTTATGTATTGTGTATTTATATCTATTTGTGTCAAAATGTTCAAAAGTATTTTTAATACAAGGTAATAGAATGCTATAATAATAACAACAATAATAATATAAAAGCCAGTAATCTCTGTCTGTCCATCTATCCCTTGCATAGCACAAAAAGCGTTTGTCAGTTAGACCCTGCATGTCACAGACCTGTTCTCCACATCTCCCTGTCTGCCTGCTGCCTGCCTGGACTCCCTCTTCGGAGGGTCCTGTCTAGTTCAGCAATTGGTGTGTGCATACTTTGTCTGGACTCTGTACCAATAAAGCCCTGAACCGTAGTGGTTTTGATTTGTGCGGTACCTGGGTCCGAACTGGACCCAGCACAGATCAATGACCGGATCTCTAAGTTGGAGGATGTGCTCAGCCAACTGGTTGCCAACTGTGTCGCTGTCACATTTAAGAACCGTCAATTCATGGTGGAGGTCCAGTGTGACATGGGGGATATGCAAGTCCGTTTCCAAGCCCTGGAGATGGGCTCTTCCTCACGGGGTACTGCAGCTTCAACCACCAGTGCTGGCGCTTCACCAGTTGGGGCTGTCTCCTCCTCTGTCAGCGCTGCGGCATATCCTCCTCCACCCCAGGTCCGTGACTCTGATGTGGAACCCGTCCGCCCTCTGTGACGTCTTCATACAGGGTTAGCTTGATACATCAAAGAAGAGCTTGTGGCTAATGAACTGCCGTCTTCGGTGGAGGGGGCTTCTCGCCCTCGCAACTCGCATCGATCAGCACATCCAGGCATGCAGACTGGAGTGCCGTGCTGAATCACTCCGCCTTCCTTGTAAATGTCCTGTATTTATATAGTTCTTTTCTAGTCATTGTTGATCACTCAAAGCGCTTTACACCACAGGTTTTGCATTCACCATTCACACACACATTCATACACTGGTGGCAGTGACAACCTTGCAGGATGCCAACTGCTCATCAAGAGTATTAACCATTCACACATTCATACATTGATGGCGCAGCAATTTGGGGTTCAGTGTCTTGCTCAAGGACACTTCAACATGTTGACTGCAGGGTCTGGGATTGAACCAGGAACCTTCCGATCACTGGACGACCATCACTCTACTATCTGAGCCCCGCAGCCCTCCATGCTCCCGGCCAACCGTGACGTCAGCACCCGTACCTGCACCCGTAGCTGCAGCCGCTCCTTGCAGTGAGGAGGATACTGAGCTGAAGAAGGTTGGTCCTGTCCACATTTCACCGGAGGCGAGGAAAAGAAGACAGAAGTTGAATATCTGCATGTACTGTGGCCAGCACAGTCATTTCCTCAGCCGGTGCCCAGTAAAAGCCAGAGCTCATCAGTAGTTGGAGGCATACTGGTGAGTTCAACCACTAACTCCGCCTCCATGCTAAAACCCATAGTCAATGCTGAGTTTCTGCTGCCTTCTGATTGTCACCCTGTCTCAATTTTCATTGGGAGCATCACAGATGAGGACCTCGCCCTCGACGTTGGACTTCATCTGGAGCCACTGCCGTCATCCTTCTGTGCCAGAGCCTTGGATGGGCATGTTATGGGGTGAAACATAAAACCAGCCCTGTGTGCATGCGCCTTCCAGGAGCCCATGGTGAAACCATCCGTTTTCTGCTCCTGCCCACGCCGAACCAGCGGGTCATTCAGGGACTCCCCTGGCTCCGCTTGCACAATCCCGAAATTGACTGGACCACCTGCTCCATCAGGGAATGGAGCCCCACATGCCAGCGGACCTGTCTCAGCTCATCTTCTTTATAAGCACCCTTGGTTCCTGTTCCTGTTCCAGACCTCACGGGGGTTCCAGCCGTTTTCTACGACGTGAAAGAGGTCTTTAGTAAGGCCAAAGCCACCTCCCTGCCACCACACTGCCCTTACGACTGTGTTATTTACTTGCTTCCTGGCAAGTTCTCTCCCCAGGGACGCCTGCACTCTCTCTCTCTGCCCCCGAAAGAGAGGCCATGGACCAATACATCAACGTCCCTCCTCGTCACCTGCTGGTGCGGGGGGCGTTCTTCGTTGAAAAGAAGGACGACTCTATGTCCCTGCATAGACTATTGTGGACTGAATAATATCACGTTTAAGAATCATTACCCCCTCCCGCTCCTTTCCACAGCTTTTGAACTTCTCCAGGGGGCAACTGTGTTCTCCAAGTTTGACCTAAGGAACGCCAACCATCTGGTTCGCATCCAGGAGGGGGATGAGTGGAAAAAAGCCTTCAACACACGTAAAGGGCATTATGAGTATTTGGTAATGCCCTTTGGTTTGACCAATGCCCCCGCTGATTTCCAGGTCCTAGTTAATGACGTGCTCAGAGACATGCTCAATCAGTTTGTCTTTGTCTACCTGGATGACATTTTCATTTTTTTCCCAGAGTCAGGATGACCATGTTAACCATGTAAGGGCTGTTCTCCGCCGCCTCTTGGATAATAGTCTCTTCGTCAAGGCAGAAAAATGTGAATTCCATGTTTCCTCAGGTTAATTCCTGGGGTACATGATATCCAAAGACTCCCTTAAAATGGACCCTGCTAAAGTTTCAGCATTAACCTCGTGGCCAGTCCCAGAGACACGTAAACAACTACAATGATTCCTGGGATTTGCCAATTTTTCCCGGCGCTTCATCAGAAGTTTCAGCTCAGTTGCTTCCCCTCTCTCCGCTCTCACATCATCCAAGAGTTCCTTTCACTGGACCGAAGTAGCCCAGAGAGCCTTTTATACGCTCAAATCTCGGTTCTCCACGGCTCGTATCCTCCAGATTCCCGACCCAGAGCGCCAGTTTGTCTTGGAGGTGGATGCCTCTAGTGTGGGAGAAGGGGCTATCCGGTCCCAATGTGCTGCCATCGACCAGAAGCTCCATCCCTGCACTTTCTTCTTCCGCCACCTCACCCCTGCAGCGAAAAAACTATTACATTGGCGACACGGAACTTCTGGCGGTGAAATTGGCCCTTTAGGGATGGTGCTACTGGCTGAAGGGCACCAAGGTTTCTTTCTTGGTATGGACAGATCATCGCATTCTGGAATATATCCGCTCAGCCAAGAGACTGAACTCCAGACAAGCCCGCTGGTTGCTGTTCTTCGACAGGTTGAATTTTACCCTGTCCCACTGGCCCGGTTCCCGCAATGCCAAGCAAGATGCTCTTTCCTGTCAGTTTCCTCCACCATCGTCCCAGCCTCCCACTTCATTGCTTCTGGCACTTGGGATGTCGAGGAAAAGGTAGGAGCTGCCATAGAGGACCAGCCAGGTTCTAGTTCCTGCCCGACAGACCATCTGTTCATCCTTGGTCCCCTTTGCTCTGATATTTTCCAATGGGAGCATGTTTCTCGGCTTTCCTGTCATCCAGGCATTCTACAGACCTACAGTGTCCTGCAGCAATGCTTCTGGTGGCCGTCTATGGAGGAGGTTGTCCGTGGGTACGTCAATGCTCTGAATGCAACCAGAATAAGACCACTCGTCATCCAGTTTTAATCCAAAATGCAGCAGTGCGTGTACTGACTAGAACTAATATCAGAGACCATATTTCCCTTGTACTGGCTTCCCTGCACTGGCTCCCAGTTAAATCTAGAATAGAATATAGAATCCTTGTCCTCACCTACAAAGCTATTCATGTTCAGGCACCATCTTATCTTAAAGAACTCAAAGTACCCTACCACCCAACCAGAACCTTACGCTCTCAGGATGCAGGGTTTCTGGTGATCCCAAGAATCTCCAAAAGTAAAATGGGAGGCCTAAGCTTTCAGCTATCAAACTCCTCTCCTGTGGAACCATCTTCCAGTCTCTGACTCAGACTCCATCTCTGCTTCTTTAAATGTCCATAACCTTACACTAACTTTACTTCTTCCATGGAGTCTTTGTGTTTTTTCATCCTGCAGGTCTTTCTAGGTCGTGGTGAGAGCTCCTGCTGAGGTCCTGCCTGATGCCTACTGCCCACATTACGACAAGAGATCTTGTGACTTGGAACTTAGGCTGGATTTCCTAGTGCAAATCGGGATCCACAGATTACAATGACTTCTGGACCAATAGACTAGACCTGCTTCTGGATCACTACACTTCACATATCCCTGGATTTATAGATTCCACATACTCTTGGACTTACTGACTACATCAGCAACACTCAGATCTTGATAGATGGACTATAATGACTCCTGAATTGACTACATAGCGGTGGGAACTGTGGTTGTGGTCTTGCCTGATGCCTATTGCTCAAATCAGGACAAGATATCTTGTGACTTGGATCCTAGGCTGGATTGCCTAGCCTAGCCAATGGACTACAATGACTTATCCATCTTATATTTGGATTTATAGACTCATTTGAACTCAAACATTCTCAGTAAACTTTTATTTTCATGTTGTTGTGTTCTGTACAAGTGACATCTATTGCACGTCTGTCCGTCCTAGGAAGAAGGATCCCTCCTCTGTGGTTATTCCTCAGGTCTCTTATTTTCCCTGCTTAAGGTTTTTTAAGTTTTTCTTCACCCGGTTCGAGGGTCTAAGGGCAGAGGGAGTCCCATCTGTACAGTTTGTCAAAGCCCAATGAGATTTAATGTGTAAAGTGTGATTTTGGGCTATACAAATAAAATTTGATTTAATTTGATTTGATTTGATCCTCCAGCTGGCCTTCTGAACCCCTTACCTGTTCTTCGTCGACATTGGTCCCACATTTTCTTGGACTTTATCACTGGTCTTCCCACGCTCCGATGGTCACACCAACATCCTCATGCTTTAGTAGACCGTTTCAGCAAGATGGCACACTTCATCCCCCTTCTCAAACGTCCATCTGCCAAGGAAACAGCCAAATTGGTCCTACAGCTTGCGTTCCGGCTCCATGGCCTGCCCACTGACATTGTGTCTGATAGGGGTCCCCAGTTCACATCCATATTTTGAAATGAATTCTGTGGTATTTTGGGATCCTCAGTCAGCATTTCCTTTGGTTTCAATCCCCAGTCCAATGGGCAGATGGAGAGAAAAAACCTGGACCTGAAAACCAATCTTCGCTGTCTGACAGCCCACAACCCTGCATCCTAGTCCAAACAGATCATTTGGGCGGAATATGCTCAGAACACCCTCATCTGTTCCTCTACTGGTCTTTCCCCCTGCCAGTGCACCTATGGGTATCGGACTCCAATCTTTTCCCACCAGGAGAATGATGTGGCCTACCGTTCAGGTCAGACCTTCATCCGCCGCTGTCAGCGCACCTGGGACCAGGTTCACTCTGCCCTCCTGAAGTCTGCCAACCGCTATGCTGCCGCTGCAAACATGCATCGCATGGCTTCTCCCACCTACCAGGTTCTTTGGTCCATTTACCATCACCAAGATTATAAACCTAGAGGCGGTCCAGCTGCAGCTTCATCACGCAATGAGGAGCCACCCAATGTTTCACGTCTTTAGGGTAATACCTGTGAAAGAGAGTCCTCTGGTGCCTCCCACAAACCCCTTTCCACCTCCCCAGCTCATCGATGGTGGTGCTGTGTATGCGGTTAAATGGCTTCTGTGCTCTTGCTGCCGTGGACGAGGGATACAGTAGTTGGTTGACTGGGAGGGTTACGGCCCAGAGGAAAGTTCCTGGGTTCCAGCCCAGTTCATTGTAAATCCCCAATTAATTGAAGACTTCCACCGCCTGCAGCCTGACCAGCCTGCTCCATCCTGTGTTCGGGTTCGAGGGAGGCCATCTGCATGAGCCTGCTGCTCTGTCACAATCTGCTCTTGGTTTTCCTCTCAACCACCCCCACACTACCTGCTTAACTACCTGTCCTCATCAAGCTCATCAGACTCACCTGTTGCTCCTAGCTGCAGTCAATCACCCAACCTCCTTTTAACCAGCTCCTCCACACTCACTCTTTGCCAGATTGTCTTTCGTAGCATGCAAAGCTTTCCAGCCTTTTTCCCCAGACTGATCTCTCGGCTTAGACCCTGCCTCTCACAGACCTGTTCTTCACATCTCTGCCCCGGTAACCCGACCTGCCTTCTGCCTCTGGACTTTACTTATGCTTGCTCCCTGTAATCCTGCTGCCTGCCTGGACTCCCACTTCGGAGGATCCTGTCTAGTTCAGCACCTGGTGTGCCACCAGATCATTGTTTGTCTGGACTCTGTGTCAGTAAAGCCCTTTACTGTACTGGGTTTGATTTGTGCTGTACTTGGGTCCGAACTCACACCCGTTACAGTCTGAATGACTGCAAACTTGGCAGAGGTGTTGCTGATGACCCAAGTATGTGCATCTACATTTGGTGCAATTTGGAAGCACAAGGCATTCAATATTAGTAAAAAGGATTACATTTTTCGTGGAGTTTTGCCCAACAGGTGCATGTCCCAAACAGGTAATGAAGGCTGAATCACAATAAATTGAGTCCCACCGTCTTCCTGAAGCACCATAGTTAATATACATTTTTTAGATTTAGATATTCATGCTCAGGCTTCTCATAGGATAAACCCTTTCCATTGTACTGAAACTTTTTATCCTTCTAGATAAAAATGTACCTCAACTACATCTCCTCTCATGCTTTAGTAGGGTGTATGCTTTGTATCTACTGTATGTCTTGTATTTAATTATACAATAGCATACTAGTTGGTGTTACTTCATCTAATTTATATGTGCACACATATAAATACACACAAAGGAACAATTCATGTACTAATTAAGTACATAGAACATACAGAAACCATTTTTGTATTAATGTGTATGTGTGTGTGTGTGTGTGTGTTGGGGGTTGTCCTACAGTACAGTATGCTAATTTCACATCAGAGACTTATTTCATTTTCATCACATCATCTGCAGGCATTAATTCTAATACTTGGCTTTGGGGCTTGTAATTGCATGATTTGCATTTTTCTCCATAATGCACAATCCATACTACACAGAATGTACACATTCATACAAACAGGTGAAGATACATATGCAAGCAACCAGGAACATATGTATTTGTTCACAGACACACACACGCACATGAACTGGCATGTGCTCACATACACTCTGTGTTCCAGAGAAGGAATATCCCTCGTTTGCATGTTAGAGCTGCTGTGGATCGGGAGAAAAGCCTGTTTTTGTAGAATATGGAAATTACTGCAAGGCCCCATGTTAGTGTGTGTTTTAATGTCAGTGACTTTGGGCGTGAGTGTTGCTACTGCAGACAAGCTGTGGTTTGTTGACAAAGCAGTTCCCAATGAACCAAGTCCCCAGTTACACAGTGGTGAGCTGACTGTGTGCCAGAATGTCAGCTTTCTTTGTGTGTTTGTTCATTTTAACACAGCAAAGTCAAAGTGTGTTTGTGTGCATGCGTGCGTGTGTGTGTGTGTGTGTGTGTGTGTGTGTGTGTGTGTGTGTGTATGGTTATAGGGTGTTGTGGTCTTTTTACTCTTTGTGTTCCTATACAATACAGTAATTTTGTTTCAGTTACATCTTCTCTGAGTCTGTCGCAAAGCACACCTTTGCTCTCTGGAGCACTTAGGTGTGTGTTTACATGATGGCAGGTAGTAAGCAAATGTGTCCAATATCTGAAACATTACAACACACAAGAGACTTACCCCAACGTAGCAAAATGTCCTTGGAACCAGCATGCTATTCATCTTTAAATAAACTCAATTGTATGATGCAGTAAACCCAAGTCAACGGGTAGCAGCATTTCCATTAAATTGTCTGATGAAGTCTTGACCACTGACTATATATAAAGACTGATGACAGGAGACACTTCAGTTCTTTCAAGCAGGACTTAAACCTCAAATTAGCCCACTTTAATGAAAAGCTGGTTTCTGTCATTGTAGGTAGTTCTTATCACATTTATGTGTTTAAGAATTGATTTTCTGATCTGTTTGATTTTAACCCGTTTCTGATACCAATGAAACACTGAAAGGAAATTGAGTCGCTTCATCTACTTTTTTTTATGTCAGTGATAGGGTTTCATGCATTAATGATGCTGGCTAGAAAAACTGTATAAATGAGCAGATAAATATTACTTTCCAGCTATCTATTGCCCAAAGAAACAAGTAAAGTTACTGGAACAGGTTGTATTTAATCTGATTTATTATGACCGTATGAATTTTAAATTAAACTGTGGCTCTGTTATTCAGATGAAGTGCATCAATATGAGATCAATTTAGGATTGCTAAAAAGGTCGCTCATGATTAACCAAAGCAATACACAACTGTCATCTACTTTGACAATCACGGACACAAATTTGAACTGAACATTTGAACTGAAATTTCCATGATTCTGGTTCCAACATTACATGTGCCATGTACTCGCCTTGTCTGGCAGACCTCCCTATCTTTACTCCAGGCATTCCTTCCTCACTCAGTGGTATCCCTGAACACCTAATTAAACCTGTGGTCCTCCTGAGCATATCACTGCAACATCCTTAATATCTCAAAGATCTCAGGTCACGTATCAAATGACTGTGGCATTCTGGGTGATCCGTGATGTGGATTCCCCACCGAAGCTTCACCACAATGCAGCACATTCCAGCAATTTTCGTCAAGTTTCCAAGCATCTTTCACAATTATCATTACAAAGACTTCGGTGCTGTCCTTGCTTGTCAAAATAAATGTACATGCACATGCACCATTCAATGTTAAGTATACGATGCAGCGACTGTGACATCGCCTGCGGATTTATGATTAATTGTTTTGGAGCAACAATGTTGGCAAAGGTGGTGATGCGTAACAGGAAGCGGGGTGAAACAATAAAGAAACCACTGCACCATCAATGAAGAAAACATGGTGTGAATCAATGTTTCTACAAGTCTCTGCCAATTCTATTCTGGACACAGATTTTGTAAGTTTCCCAGACTTAGAATGGAATTCACCATGCTGCCATTGGGGCTTTACGAGAAAATCTTGAAGAAGACTGTTCTAAATAATAAAACACACACACAGAGCGTGTATCTCATAAGCGCATGAACAGACTACAGGATGATTTCTGTTGCAGCACAGAGCCAGCAGCATTAGCTCCACACAGCCACAGCCCCAAAGTCACATGGGACCGGAGACGTTATGCAACTGCGCCCTCTGTGCACGCTTAACGCCCACGGAAAATAGCAGGGTTCCCGAGCAGCGCAAGCTGCCTGTAAATAATGCATGTCAGGACAAGAACTGAACACACACACACACACACACACACACACACACACACACACACACACTCCCTGCTTTTTTTTAAAAGGAGTCGTCTTTGAAACTAAAAACATATAATTTGGAATACAATGCTTGAAATATGCTTGAAAAATGTGTTTATAATGTTCAAGCAGTGTCTCTCACAGGCAAAGATTTTCCTGCTCTGAATTCGCCACCATCTAAATTCAAGTGTGACTCTTTCGAATCGTAAAACAACACAGCCAAGGCAAACCAGTTCAAAAACAGTGTTGAAATGCATAGATTGTACATTTACATGACAATGCACTTTCTTGAATTTCCATACAGTTTGCATATGTATTAAGGTATCATTAAAAAAGGATACATATTTTTCATGGAAATTGTTCTTTAATCTTTCTTTAATGCCACACAAAGATATGTCCAATTGCACATGAAACTTTGTGATATGCTCGTAAAACAGTCACATGGATTTCTCTGATATTGAAATATCAGTTTTAGGATTACATATGCAATTGTGTAAAATTGTGAGACAGAAGATTTGATCAAGTTTAGGAAGGAATTTTTGTGAATTCTAAACTGATTTATAGAAACCTTGTAAGTATAACCCTACCCATACATATTTTAAAGGCCCTGTTACAGATTACAGAAACTAACTTTTATCTTATATTGTAAAGGACAGCAGAAAAGCTATCGTTCATATAGTATTTTTCAGGCAGTGGCATATGTAATACAATTTTAATTTAGAATAATTATTTCTTCGGCTATGGTACCAAACAACATAGTTGTGTAGATACTGGGTTATGTGTGCTTCCAGTATGAGGTGATTCGTGTTTGCCTCCAATATTGTCTTTGTTTTGCCTCTAGCTAACACTGTGACACAATGATGCTATCCTAACATAAAAATAAATTATAAATAATTAATGATAAAATTGTATTTGAACATTGTAAAATCTACTATTACATGTCCTTGTATATAAGTAAAAGAAAAATGACATCCAGCTTGACATTAATTCAAACTTACATATTTGGAAAATAACTGGTGCCGTTGATGAAGGGCTACTTGATTTGATCAGACTGGACTGTCATGATACATCATAGAAAATGATTGTATTATAAATGAAAATGTAAAGTATGACTTTCTGATGCCACTGCATATAGCTGGTTCCCTTTTAATTATTTTTGCCCCTGCCCCTCAAGCATCCTGAGTTCAACACTGACAAGAATACATTTTCATTTGTATAAAAACCAACATTTACAGAACAGCCTGAAAAACGATCCGGGTTGTTTGGTTCTAATAGTTAATTTACCCCAGCTGGCAAAAGAAGACCATCATATAAATATTGTCATGTTTTCGGTGCTAACGTTGTTGAAAAGCCCCATTTGCAATGCAAATGTCGTTCTCATCATTACAGCCAGTCATCAATGAAAACAAGCTGCCAACAACAACAACAAGAACTCTATGGTTGCTCCAATTAGTTGTAAATAAATCCAGTGTCGCTATGTAATCACACACACGCATATCATTTTCAGGATATTAGTATAATAGTATAAATAAATACAACCAAATACATACATAGTACATAACATTTATGTTTTTTGAGTTGGTTGTCATTGTGCTTTGGCAAAACTGGTTTCCTACCATTGGCTTCAACATTTCATTATTTATCCAATAAAATGGGGACCAAAACTGAACAGATCTGACTCTACAAGAACTAACAAATTTATAGTTTTGAGACGATTCTGAGGGTAGTGGAACAGACAGAGCATGTTTCTCTTTATTTTTGCAGTTTATTATTGCGTGGCCTCGTGTGCCCTGACAGTATTCTGAGCATGTTTGATTTTAATGTTAAACTTAAAATCTGACTAAAATCTTTCCAGTGTGACATGCAACATTAATTAACTCTAAATCTGTTTTGGGAGATATTCATAATTAATGAAGTTGCTGCTGATGTGGCACGTAAAATTAAGCCCTTCTTTCAAATCAGCGACTGTAAATGAAACACACGTATCATTCTCAGCTCAGCGTGATGACAGGTGTTCAATCAACTGCATGGAAAAGAGCCTTTCACTCCAAGAGTTGCTGTAAGAAATATCTGCACTACATCAGCTCACATGTAAAGATGTTTGGGAGACAAACTGAAGACATTAAAATGGCCTTGCAGAAAGAGTTGGACTGAGCAGCTTTACCAAGACAGTCATTGTCTACGGACCTCCAAAGTACAGACTTGAATTTTCCACAAAACAATTCCAGAAGCCCTGATATCCCAAATTGATTTACTGAAATTAAAGTATCATATTGTAACCTATTAAAAGTTTTGATTTAGGTAGGAGCAGAAGTGAACACCCTAATTTAAGTGAATAATGTCTTTTGACATAAATTTGGAATGTCTTAAATGGCAGACCAACAGTATGGCGCCATTTTAGGGTTTAGTTTCTTCCGCCAAAGATGTCACTTATGTCGGTACGGGAGATCGGGGTTCAATTTCGGTCAAGTATCTGTGTCAAGAATCGAGTTGGGCCCTTTGGCAAGGTCCTCATTGCTAACCGCCATACCTCGATATGAGTGCAATCACAATTAAGAGAGCCATACCGGCTCGGACGTCGCCCGGGTCAACAAGGTCCAAGTTAGGTATTGTGGAACCAGGGTAACCTGATGACAAGTGGGCTACTGGAACAAGACATACATCGAGGAGGCATGACAATGTGGGATTAATGGAATGCTACTACACCAGCAAGCCCAGTCAGAGGGGTTACATGCAATGGATGTGGATGTGGACCTATGGATGCTTTGAAAACCTACATCCAAGCTAACAGAGAAACAGCCCATAACTCAGTGTTCCAATGTCTGCAATTGACAATTACTATCACAACTAGGTACAACAACGATGCAATGGCAAGGGGGAGCCAGGACGCCAGGTCGGTGGGGGGATTTCATCATCCCCCGACACTCAGAGATTGGCCCCAAGCCCCAATAAGAAGCCCAGAAGACGTTAGCACAAGGGCAGCTGACCTGAGATGGAATATAATGGTTAATATGGATACCTGGAACCGCCGGGAACAGTTACCAAGTCTTAGTGGCAGAATAGCCTTGGAAGGTCATCTAGAAGATGTGAATGCGGCACTACAAACTACAAACTATCCCTACGGTGACAATCACTGAGACCAACAAGTTGATATATGCAACAGCAACAGTAATCCTAGGCGTGCTTGGCTACAAGTTAAATGCGAGCAAGGGGCAATACTCTCCATGGAGAAGACGGCTGGAGGCTAAGATCAAGGCAACACTGAGAGAGGTTAGCCAACTGTCTGAAGAGGTACACTAGAGACGTGGAGGCTGGTAGAATCAACAGGATGTTCACCTCTGAACCATCCAAAGTGTACGCTCAGTCGGAGGGTAATAAGACGGGGGAAGACCCACCCAGGGGTGAGACTGAACTGTACTGGATCACATAACACCCAATCTCAGTAGTTGGTTGACCTGAGAGAGGACCACAGCCATCTCCCAGAACAAGACCCAATAAATATCACAATGGCAGACATCCAAGAAAAAGTCTCAGAGATGAAGAGCTGGACATCAGGCCCTGACATGATCCACAGCTACTGGCTAAAGAAGCTAACTGCACTCGATGAACAGCAGCTCAGTTAAACCAGCTGCAGAAAGATGGGACCCACCAGAGTGGTTGACCCAAGGCGATTGGGTCAGCCACTCTGCTGGGTCCCATCTTTCTGTGCAGTCCAATATTTCAGGACGAAGGATTCCATCCAACTACTGGCCAATAATCTGCCTCTGCACAACATGGAAGCCCCTGTCAGGCATCATTGCGGCCAAGATGATTAGGCATCAATACATCAATACATGAGCAGGGCCCAGAAAAGGGTTGGTAGTGACACCAGAGGAGCTAAACACCAGTTACTGGTGGACAGGGCAGTCTCTAGATAGATAGAGATAGAGACTACTTTATTAATCCCTGTCGGGAAATTAATTCTCTAGGGACTGTAAGACCAGGAAGACCAACCTGTGCACTGCCTGGATTGACTACAAGAAACTCTACGACTCAATGCCACATACATGGATACTGGAGTGCTTGGAGCTATATAAGATCAACAGGACACTAAGAGCCTTCATCAAAAACTCGATGGGGCTGTGGAAGACTACTCTGGAAGCCAATTCAAGGCCAATTGCCTAAATGGGAAATGGGAATCATGAAGAGGCCGCAAGGAAGTCAGCCACAGCCAAATACCTATATAGAGTAAGGTAGGTCCTGAGAAGTCAGCTGAATGTTCAGAACAAGATTCAAGCCGTCAACACCTATGCCCTGCCCACCATTAGTTACCCTGCTGGTACAATAACCTGGCCAAAGGAGGAGATAGAAGCCACAGATATCAAGACAAGGAAGCTGCTCAACATGCATGGAGGGTTTCACCAACACTCCATAACCCTGAGGCTGTACAGTGAGTAGGTAATCACTGAATTATATTTTTTGGGTGAACTGCATAATCAGCACAAGCAGATAAAACCTGTAGATGCACCAGCATACATATACATGCAGTACATACTGTATCTGTGTACAAAATTTTCAGTTGTATTGTTTAAATCTAAACACAGTGCAATAATAAATAATAAATGCTTTGTAGACATAACTTCATGCCTGACAGTAAGCTTCCACATATTGAAGTTACACTGTTATGTACACACACACACACACACACACACACACACACACACACAATAATCACAGCTTCAGGAGTCCAATTTGATCAAATTAAAGCAACACAGATCAATTTGAAGACAGGCCTTGTTGCAAAAAAATAGTGTTTCTGTGTGTGTGTTTGTGTGTATTTGAATGTGTGTGGTAACATTAGCATCTGCACTGGCCATAATATCCAATCTGCTGTTTGCTATTTTGTTTAATATGAATCTGAGAAAGACTCAAACACAAAAAGAGCAATGCTCAAGAAATGTATGTGCTGTTTAGCATTAGTGAGTTCCATCACACTGCGTGAAACTACATTGTAACTGTACCAAAATAAGGGTTAAACAATTTTTTTTTCTTTTTTTTAACGAGCCATTAATATTTGATGATGGACCACTTCCTGTGCTATCTGTTGTTGAAATATCAGACACAATCCTTTCTTCAGACAGGCATATCCCTAAAGACATTAGAACCTGTGTCTGGTAATGACATCAGGCATTTGTGTGTTAGTTTCCCTCAGGGTCCTCACTTCTGTTTTGATCACGCTGACATTGTAAACTCTAGGGCTGTATTAAGCCTCAATGAAATCCAACACTCTCAGACTCAGAAAGTGTATGTAAAAGAAATAATGAGCAGAGCACTTACAGGCTCTAAACAGTAAAAGAGAGCAGGAGTAGCCTCCTGATATCACAGCATACGAACCAAAGTACAATACATTGCTCCTCCCTATGTCTGACATGGCAATTTGAACAAAAATAAAGTTTACATTCCAAGGAGACACTGAAAATGTGCCAAAGCATGCCTTGTTTAATCAAAGGCATTGTCTGGAATGGCCATGATCAGCTCTATCGGTAGTGTCCTGGGCAACAAACATGCTTTAAGGTTTGATGCCTGGTTCACATTACATGACTTTTAGTCTGAGGAGTACACTACGAAGTAAGTTCAGCAGAGCCAGGCGTTCTTTGTGAAAGCTGCTCCACAGACCCTAAAGTTTTATTTAGAGATTCTGAGTATCATGAATGGGTTAATACAGTTAATTTTCTGCTTCAGATTTTGTGTACATTCATATTAAAAGTTTTGTTTTCATTTGACTCTTCTTCTGCACAAAATGACCCAATCATGTGCTACATTCTTATTCATCATGAAAAAGTTGTTATAATTGAGAGCTGTGATGATTGTAAAAAAATATATATTATGGCAGCATGGGTGTTAAATGTGCCCTGCGATGAACTGGCGACTTGTCTAGGGTCTACTCTGCCTTCGCCCAATGACCCTGCATAGGTTCATGGTTATATTTCACCACTAAATTCCATTTCTAATGTGACAACTACATGTTGTAGCAAACTTTAGGCGTGCTTCATCACATTTAAACATGCAAAAATGCATTTAAGTCTGTCCCAGAGCGGACATTTGAAATCACAGCATAGAATGCTATTGGTTATAATAAAATAATATTATCTGTGATAAATACCAGTAGTGAATCAATTTTTATAAGCAGTGTTCTTTTAACAGGAGTGGCAGGTAGTATATACGGATTCAGCAAAAATCCCCAGGTCTGTAGCCAATATAACATATTTCCTTATCCAGGATCTATATCGCAGACAAAAATATTGTCACGAAAAAGATTGAAGGAAAAGGAAAAGCTGTTAATAGTCAATTCTCGGGACATACACTGCTCCATGTTAAGTTCACCATGGTAATCTAGCAAGTTAAAATAGAGCCACCATCGCAACACTGATAACTCTTGATTTCTGCTCAGCATACCTCACTAAAACACTAATCTCACAAATCAAACCGTAATACACTCCTATAATCATCCACTCACCGGTAATTTTGGAATTTGCTAAAAAAAAAACAACCTAGCTAGATCTTCAGTTGTTAATCTCCGTGTGGACACTTCAGAGATTTAATTTGACAAATTCCCAGACACATTGCCTCCTCTGACTAAATTTTCTAACAAGCTAAATATCTAGATGATTCTTCAACAACACAGGGTGGGAGGAAAATAATAAACATATATAAATATAAAAAAATAGGGAATAGCATGCCTTTCTGTAGAATGGACAATCCAACTGTTATGACAGAACAAACCATACCACTTGTTTTAGCTAGATGTCCATATTGAAATTTGCCAAATGATTTGCTCATTATTTGTCTTTCACACATCATTTTCCACGCCATTTTTCACTTGTTCCTGTGAGGGTCTCCCCTGGTGAAAATTTTAGTGTCTGACTCCCACCGCCAGTCCATAGTAGTTTAAACCTATTGTAAAAAAACAACTCAGAGATTTGTGATCGCAATACAGCAAGTCATGTAGTTTGAACTGCACAGAGATAACTGCACTGGCTTTAGGACACACTGAGGTTTCGATGAAATGCTATTATAGAAAATATACAGAACATATGTCTATTCCTAACCATTTGTAAGATGTTAGGTCTTATTCTTGGGTTGTAACCTCAGGCCAGGTTCAAGACCCACAGCTACAGGTTCCTAACACTAAGTCTGAAACACATAGGCTCAGGATATGATGATCTGGGAACGACTGTTACATACACCATATACAGTATATATGGTATATCACTCATTGCTTAGTTTCTAAACAGAACCAAAAAAACATAATCATTCTCTAACTGAGTGAATATTGAAGGAAAACCAAATATACATTTTCAGTGAAATTATTGATACATTTCAAGGTTTTGCAACTTCCAGACATGTTGACAGTCTGTCATTACACCATTAAAAAAGTAATCCATGCAGCATTACATTTCATCCACTATGTATTTGCTATTGCAAATTAGTCCAATAAAAATGTCATTTCCAGTAGAAAGGGTTAGCGAGTCTGACAACAAGAGATAGCATCAATAAACAAGTCAGGCTTGAATTATTCTGTCAAATGTTCTTAAATTGACGTTAATGGGAGATGGAGTGAATGGGTAATGTGACCTTTACAAAAAAATCAAATCAGAGAGCTGCCCTGATCTGTTGGCTGCTAGATTATCTGGGGGGTAAAAGGTCTTCCTCAAGGGCACCCCAGACTGATCTTTCTGTTCCTCAGATCTGCCACTTTTCAGTCAACGCCCCACATCTTTATCTTTAGCTCTTTGCTACACCTTTTTAATTTTTTTTTTTTAACTACAATTTGATTAAAAGCCCATGCAATTATAAACAGGCAGATGGAGTGCTCTGTTGTACAGCTGCAAAACAAATCAGTCTGATAGGGAGTCTGCCCACCATTTGCCATCAAACAAGCTTGCTGCCACTAAAACATCTTTAACCATTCAATCAGTCAGTAAGTGGTGACACAATGCAAGACACAGCGGGCAAAGTGAAGGAGGGAATGTTCATGGTCTTACCTTTATGAAGCCAAAGGCAGTAATCACGTCCAGCAGAGAGAGAGAGAGAAAAAAAAAAAATAAAAGCAAACATTTTTATTGTCATTTTATTTTTCCGCTGACAGCAACATGCTTTAACTTGCTGAGAAAATGAGTTTAATGAATATGGAGAAGTATCCTAACATAATAGAGCATCTATTATGTTTATTTTCTCGTGCTTGTTTTGCATGTGTTTTATGTGCGCAGTATGAAAAGGCCTGATATCAAGTAAAATAAGTGTAATATTACTCTGTAGGACACTCTGTAGGTGAGAGCCATCCCATCTCTCTGTGTAATGTCCTGAGTGATGCAGTGACCCTGTAACACTAAATCTACTGCTGACTCAAGACTCCACCTCTGTAGGTGTCTGTGTTTGTGTGCGTGTGTGTGTGTGTGTGTGTGTGTGTGTTGGTCTAAGAGCCTTCAGAATGACACGTGATAGAGTGCATGCATCGCTCAAAAGACCTCAGCCTCCTCTGCTGGCATTCAACCACAGAGGCAAACAAAGTAAGGGAAGAAAAATCCCACAGATTCATATAAATCAAATTTTCTATTATACTTCCAGTTATAAGCACCTTGGTGTGTATTCCTTTTCTAATATACTGGTATACTTTAAATGTCACAGAAAAAACCTCTCCTCAGTGATGCTGAACTGAAGTGCTTCTTGTAAAGCTTATGTTACTGTTACTGTTACATATTACTTAGTTGTGTTGACTAAGTAACCCTGGTGTTGTTGAACAGAATATCCAAAATTCATATGCTTCATACCTCCATTGTGTTGGATCAGGAAAATAAATTACTATTGTCCATTGAACAGCAAATCAAAATAAAACCAGCAAAATTCCACCTACTGCAGCCTTGAAAAGAATTTTTTTTTTCTCCAGCAACATGATGACATGACATCCATCCAAGTCCTGCATTCAAAATGCTTAAAATCCGAATAAAATGTACTACTAAAAAGTAAAAGTGTGTTTACTTGGAATCTTCCCTGTCACAAGTAAAATTACTTATAAGGCAAATGAAATATATTTATGTGAAAATCTAAATTCTGTTCTGACTATTTTACTATGAATTCAAACTTCTGTCTCATAATTGTGAATTTAATTGCAGAATTCTGGCTTTTTTCTCAGAATTGTTCATAATTTGAGGTATAATTCTGTGTCTTTGTTCAGACTTTTCTTTTTTTTCTGAATTATCTGAAAGAGAATATTTTGAATGAAGTGGGTACATTTTTAAGTAAAATGTTAACAGTCAAATTTCTAAAATTTATATTTCACAAATCCCCCTAAGTAACTTTTTTTTCTGTTGTGGTACAATTCCTCTTCTGTATTTATGAAACCAGACTTCTTCTAGATCAAATTGACACATGAAGCAGGAGTGCACTCCACTGTGAGAGCAGAAGTAAAAAATGAAGTTATAAAATTAAGTCCCTTACTGAATCAAAAAACTACACAACAATAAACACAAACAAGATGGATTAAGACAAAACATAGCAAATATTTAACAGCTTACAGCTTAATATTCTTTTATCTTCAATACACATGTCAAAGTGTCAATTATGAGGAACACCCTGCCCTGCCCTGCTCAGACCCACACCGCACACACACTTTCAGGGTATTTAGAATATTGTGGCAGCCTGCAGCAAGCAAATTAGTCACATCTGAAATAGTCTAATTAACCCGGAGGAGCTTAACCCACTTATCACAGCGAGCAGAGTGCAAGAGACATAGACACACACACACACACACACACACACATGCACGTAAAGAGAGAGAAACTTACACTATCTTCTTTCCTGATTAATTTCTCTCATCAAGTGTGTATGTATGCGTTTATGTATTTACTTTCTGCTGTCTGATTTATGGGCTCGTACACACCATCCCTTTGCTCTGTAATACATTATTAAAACACACTTGCACAAACACGCACTCCCAAGGCATAGAACACAGTGTCTTGGTCTGTGGTGTAAATCCTTCCAATGGATGAAAAAAGAGGAAATGCATGCATCCATCTGCCACACATCCATGGAATTAAGTATACACATTTGCCTAGAGATTTGGAGCTAATTGGCTGGGCGTGATATTTCTTGCTGCAAATGCATCGTCACATTTAGACCACAACTTTGCCCTATTTCTCTTGATTTCATATTGCTTTAAATTTACTTCACATTGCTTCTTATTTTCTGTTTGCTATGTTTCACCATCTTTTTCACTTTCACTGTAAACATACATACTGTACACTCCACTTGAATGCACTTGAGACTTCTGGACACATTTCAGGTTTAATAACGGTCACGTTCACTACAGGTGGCCCATGACACAAATATTTTGCTGCAACGCAGCATTAATAACTTTGGTTAGTTAGCCAATCGCAAATGGCTAGTTAACTGTTTGCGATCTGCTACTAAGCGGGAGAAGCATTAATACTGTAGCATCACTATTACCACAAACTGTGCTGCTCTTTCTTTTCCCTTTCCAATAGATTTTAAGGATTATTTTGCTTTTCTTTGTATTTCTTTATGATTTTCAAGCTACCACCACTGAAATTCCATATTTTTTTCCACATATTTCATGAAAAAAGCCTTTCAGTAGTTAAGGCTATTTTGACAGTAGAAGCACGTTGCATTAGCTGTGTATGTGTGTGTGTGTGGGAACGGATGTGTCTCCTCTTAGCTGTGCCTAATTATTCTTCCTCCGCACCCGAGACATCCAGCATCCAAACGTACTCTGTATCTTCTGCATCTGTTAGGTTAGGGCAGGGCCAAATTTTCTCATGAGCTTGTCTGTTTATTTGAGGGTTTCTATCTGTTTTTCTTTCTCCTCCCTTCCTGTGAACTGATAGGCCCATTTGATATATGGCTTCCAAAATGCATAAATTTACTTTCAACTGAAAAATTCACAGGGTATCATTTGCTGGACCTTTACCTTAAGTTACCTCTTATTATGAATTGTGTGCATTTCTCCCTTTTTCTATGTGTGCCTTAGGAGACATATTATTAGGTATTAGACCAGATCTATAAAAGTATTTTGACAGCGTCACAACAGTTGTACACCAAAACAATGAATTTAGAAAAAAAAACAAATGAATGATTGATTTGCGTGTGGACTTACAGTAACCGAAAAGCTGCTCTATTAGGCAGAAATCAGGTGATTGACTTGGCTACTAAAGATTATTGCATTTTTGTGCCTTGAGAAAATATTGGGTTGCGTCCAATCAGTTTTGCAGAATTTGGCTGAATGTGAGCAGAAAGTATAACCCTACACACCTCAGGATTCATCCCGAGCAGTCATGTCATCAAGAAACACCAGTGACCCAATTCCTCTGGCAGTTCTGCATGTCCATGTCATAAGGCTGCCTTCACCATGTGTGACACATGATGTGGTATGCTTTAGATCAGAGCTGTTTCTTTCCTTCGTCAGACATTTTTTGTCCCACCATTCTGGTGCACGTACCTCCTTGAGAGAGTTCTTGAATTAGCTGGATATTGTTAAGAGGTTTATCTTAATCAAGAAAATAATTCTGATTATACACTTTATTTGTCTGCTCTTCGAGGTCTTTTGTTGTTGCACAGCTTGTCAGTGAATATCTTCTTTTTTTTTAATGTAACAAAATTCCAAACGTTATTGCTATCTCTTTGATAGCTTAATAGATTAATTTATTTTTCAAGCGTAATGATGTCCTCACTCACCTGCTTTGACACCTCTTTGGACCTCACATTGAGAATTCCTCTGAACAGCTATTAAATGCGGATTCAACACTCGGAATCAACTTCAGACCTTTAATATGCCTCATTTGAAATGGAAAACAGCGTGAATACACCACAGCTGCCTTTTTCTCAACACTTACTCAAGAAATTGTCTCATTTATATAAATGAGAATTGTACAAATACATTCTTTCGAAGACTTCTATAATGGTGAATAATAACAAGGACTTGTATCAACTTCAGACCTTTAATATGCCTCATTTGAAATGGAAAACAGCGTGAATACACCACAGCTGCCTTTTTCTCAACACTTACTCAAGAAATTGTCTCATTTATATAAATGAGAATTGTACAAATACATTCTTTCGAAGACTTCTATAATGGTGAATAATAACAAGGACTTGTGTACCCTGCCTGGAGGGATACCGGGACCCTGCCCTGGAGCCAGGCCTGGGGAAGGGGTCCGTAGGCGAGCGGCTGGTGGCCGGGCCTTTTTCCATGGGGTCCGGTCGGGCTCAGCCCGAAAAGGAAACATGGGTCCATCCTCATGTGGGCCCCCCACCCACAGGAGGAACCATAGAGGTCCAGTGCTATGTGGATCGGGTGGCAGTCAAAGGCAGGGGCCTTGGCGGTCCGATCCCCGGTTGCTGAAGCTGGCTATCGGAACATGGAATGTTACCTCTCTGATGGGGAAGGAACCTGAGCTTGCGCGTGAGGTTGAGAGATACCGGCTAGATATAGTCGGCCTAACCTCAACGCACAGTTCAGGTTCTGGAACCAGTCTTCTTGAGAGGGGTTGGACTCTGTTCTATGCTGGAGTTGTCCCAGGTGGGAGGCGGAGAGCAGGCGTGGGCTTATTAATAGCTCCCCGGCTCTCAGCCAATGTGTTGGAGTTTACCCCCGTGGACGAAAGGGTTGCTTCCCTGCACCTTCAGGTTGGGGAACAGGTCCTGACTGTGGTTTGTGCCTATGCGCCAAATAGCAGTTCAGAGTACCCACCCTTTTTGGAGTCCTTGGAAAAGGTACTGGAGAGTGCCCCTACTGGGGACTCCATCGTCCTACTGGGAGACTTCAACGCTCATGTGGGCAATGACAGCGAGACCTGGAGGGGTGTGATTGGGAGGAACGGACTGCCCGATCTGAACCCGAGTGGTGTTCAGTTATTGGATTTCTGTGCTAGTCACAGTTTGTCCATAACTAACACCATGTTCAGCCATAAGAGTGTCCATAAGTGCACTTGGCACCAGGACACCCTAGGTCGACAGTCAATGATTGACTTTGTAGTCGTATCATCTGATCTGCGACCGTATGTGCTGGACACTCGGGTAAAGAGAGGAGCAGAGCTGTCAACTGATCACCACCTGGTGGTGAGTTGGATCAGGTGGCGGGGGAAGAAGCCGGACAGACCAGGTAGGCCCAAGCGAATAGTGAGGGTCTGCTGGGAACGTCTGGCTGAGGACCCTGTGAAAATGGTCTTCAACTCCCACCTCCGGAGGAGCTTCAACCACATCCCGGAGGTAGTGGGGAGCATGGAGTCTGAGTGGGCCATGTTCCGCGCTGCCATTGTCGAGGCGGCTGCTCGAAGCTGTGGTAGCAAGGTCGCTGGTGCTAGTCGTGGCGGTAATCCCAGGACCCGCTGGTGGACACCAGAGGTGAAAGGGGCCGTCAAGCTGAAGAAGGAGACTTACAGGTCATGGTTGGCCTGTGGGACTCCCGAGGCAGCAGACAGCTACCGGCAGGCCAAGCGATCTGCGGCTCGGGTGGTCACTGAGGCAAAAACCCGGGTGTGGGAGGAGTTTGGTGAGGCCATGGAACAAGACTTCCAGTCGGCGCCGAAGAAATTCTGGCAAACTGTTCGGCGACTCAGGAGGGGAAAGCGGAACCCCGTCCACACGGTCTTCGGTGTGGGAGGGGAGTTGCTGACCTCAACTGAGTCTATAGTTCGGCGGTGGAAGGAATACTTCGAAGATCTCCTCAATCCCACCAACACGCATTCTGAAGAAGAGGCAGAGCCGGAGGACTTTGGGCTGGGCCCTCCCATCACTGGGGT